>JARGCV010000115.1:1595000-1967500 GCA_034064705.1 Bothrops alternatus
CTGTAAGGACCCACCTCAATTTACATCTTAAGAAAACAGAACTCCTGGAACGTCTCTTCCAACAGGAATTTTTATTAAGAGAAACTGATTGCAGGTATGCTAGACAGGATCTGAGGGATCCCCCCCACCATTCAATGTTTTAAAGTGTTCCCAAGCAGCCCCCACCCCACAGTTCTTCCAGGCGATTCAATTTGTCAGTCCGCTCTGTTGGCACGATCACTCATTCTCTCTGTCAAGCAAAGAAATGCCGCGCCGCCAACGCCCCGCACCCCACCACCTGATGCCCCTCAGGGTCGACACATGCCGGCAGGGGGGAGCCCTACCAGTCCTGCTGCTGCTGCTCCCACCGTATTTTCTCCCAGCTGCCGGGCGCAGGCCAGAGCAACGTGGGGGCGATGGACGCCAGAGTTCGGCGCTGCGCTAGAAAACCATCTCGGCTGAGGGGGGAACTTTGCATTTTGCCAGCCCAACGGAGGATGCCTGCGACAGGAGTCGGTGGCATGGGAGAACCAGGAGCTTACCTGCCTCGCTTTGCTCCATGGATCGCCATAGCACGACTGAAGGGCGTGCCGGAACAGGGCGGGGTGCCGCCCTTGCTGATTGGTTTTGTTCTCCACGGGACGGATGCTGGCTTGTGGGGTGGGGGTGGGATTGGCGTGCAAGACCATATGTAAAGCACTGGGAGCAACTCACTCCCAGTGCTAACTTTGTTGCCGTATGGTATTAAAACTCCATTTGTTTGTCACTCGTTCCTGTTTGTCGGCTCGTTCTTGGGCACCGAGCAGGATGCGGATTGACAGTAAGTTAGCACTCTGTTTTTCCGGTTCACTTCGTCTAGTTCCTGGGACCAGAGGAATAGCGGAGGGAACACAGGGGGGCGCACTGGTGGAGGGGGCGGCTGAGCCGGTTGCAGATACGGCGCCCGTGCCTGCAGTCGAGGCAGGGTATGCCCAGCCATTGGTGAAGCCCAAGGAGAGGGCCCAATGGCCCGTGGCAGCAGCTGGTGAGTCTCAGCAGATGGGGGCTACAGCATCCTCAGGGGACTGGTGGCTCAGTCCTGCTCTGCATCACCCGGAGCCCGGTAGGATGCGTGACTCAGGAGCAGGGAAGGCTTTGACCAGCTGGAGGGAGAGACGTTGGACTGGGGATGAGGAGGAGTGGAGCTATTCCACGGCGCCTGGTCAACAAACAATGGACATCCTTTGGGACCAGTTCGGAGAGTTGGGTTATCTGGAGCTGCTGCCACCACCCAGGGGTACCCCTGGTTCCGGGGTCCTGGCGTACTCGTCCCGATTCCGTCTGGCCAGTCCAAGGTTCCGCATACCTCCCAGGGGCGGTTCTCGCCAGGCAGAGCCTCCTGCTGTGGGAGTTCCGGCTGCGCAGTCTCGGCCGAGACAGGAGGAAAGGCCAGCAGCGGATCCATCGGCCACACCCACCAGGCCGCCGGTACAGTCATCCGGGTCTCTGGGGTTCTGGGGGTTAGACCCTAGTGGGTGTTCGACTGCCCCTATGGATGACAGTCAGCGTGGAGCACAGGTCATGGGTCCATGGGGTTCAGGGTTCATGTGGGGCCCGCTGCCCATTGCGGTGTCATTTGACGGCAACCCAGACTGCCTGGCAATGTTTATGAGTCATGTCACCTGGACAGGTTTGCCCTTCTTTATCCGTCCAATTGGGCAATGGTGGTGGCGGTGACGGCGAGTCTGCAGGATGAGGCGGCAGCCTGGGCAGCGGATCTGTACGGCGACCACACCCGAGAGTTGGCCGACGCCGGGTTGTTTTGGGACGCATTGAGAGCCAGGTTCGAAGATCCATCCTGGGTCCAACGTGCAGAAGCAGAGGTAGTGGGGTTAAAGCAATGGGGCTGGCCCGCAAGGGAGTATGTCTGGGAGTTCCAAAGGGCAGCCAGGAGGTTGCGTTCCTGGCCAGAATGCCTCTTAGTTCACCATTTCCAGGCTGGATTGGACAGGGATCTACGTCAGGCATGTGTGGTTCGGGGGATACCTTGGCTCCAGGAGTGGTTCTGGGTAGTGACTGAACTGGATGCGGAGTTGTAGGAGTTGAGGAAGGCCGCGGAGGGATTGTTGACACCACGGTGGCCTGTAGAGCAACAAAGAGATGAGGGTCGTAGACCTCAGCCACCTGTTTTAGGGTCATCTGGGCCTGCTTTTCGCTCCGGGTTCAGGTGCTTTCAATGCAATCAACCAGGGCACCGGGCAGCAGAGTGTCTGGTCCCTGTGCCACGAGGCAGCCTGGTAACCCCTGGAAAACCTGGGCCTACTCCTAAGAAGACCCCGGAACAGTTGCGGGCTGCTTGACAACCTGATAGAGGCACCCCCACCAACGGTCCTTGACGGAGGTGGAAACAACAGCTACTAAATGTCTACCGGTGGAGGATGACAGCATGGACTCTGCCAAGGATCCCATGGTAAGCAGTCGATTTGTCCCTTTGCCATCCCAATTACCCTGACAAGTCCGCAGACAGGCCACACTGGGGAGTATCAGGCTTTGATAGATTCCAGGTGTACCTGGTGTCTCATCAGTAAGGTTGTAGTGATCAAGGTCAGTATTAGGGCCACCTGATTGGCTAACCCAATTCACTTCGAGCAGGTGGACGGGTCCCTCCTGGGCGGGGCTCCTG
Source organism: Bothrops alternatus (assembly GCA_034064705.1). Taxonomy (NCBI): domain Eukaryota; kingdom Metazoa; phylum Chordata; class Lepidosauria; order Squamata; family Viperidae; genus Bothrops; species Bothrops alternatus. The sequence goes on from JARGCV010000115.1 coordinate 1,597,642, forward strand.
CCACCCACATAATAGAGCCGGTGAGGATGGACATGGGAAACCACTGGGAAGTCCTACAGTTTGTTGTGGTCCCCTCCATGACAGAGGCGGTGATCCTGGGGCTTGCTTGGTTAGATAAGTGGGGTCCAACCATATGGTGGGAGGGGGGTTGTCGCCACCTACGCCTGGGAGTCGGGCCCCAGCCACTGGTCACGGATCCCGGGGTTTCAGAGGGGGAGAAAGGGAAGGTGAGAGTGGCCCAGGAACATGATCTAGGGTAAGCAGCTGTGTACGTAGGTCTTAGGGAATTGTTCAGTGAGCAAGAATGTGATAGCCGACGGCCCCACCGATCGATGGACTGTGCTACCGACATATTGCCAGGGGCTGCATTACCTAAGCCCCGCATGTACGCTATGACGCCTTGGGAGTTGGAAGAACTGCGTCGATACATCGACAATAATCTGGCTAGAGGGTTTATCCAGCCAGCCCGCTCACAGATAGCGGCGCCGGTTCTCTTCAAAGAAAAGAAGGATGGGGGTCTCCGGTTGTGTGTGGACTTCTGTGGCATTAATGGGGGTCTGTGTCGAGCACATGTACCCCCTTCCTTTAATGAAGGACCTCTTGGCTCACCTAGCAAAGGGTAGGATTTTCACGAAACTGGACCTCCGCGAAGCATACTACCAAGTCAGGATTAAGAAGGGCGATGAATGGAAGACAGCATTTAATTGCCTGCTGGGGAGTTACCAGTTTTGGGTGATGCCCTTTGGGTTGCAGGGGGCCCACGCGGTATTCATGCAACTCATTAATGGGGTTTTGCACGACCACCTATACCGCGGCGTACTCGTGTACCTCAATGACATCCTCATCTACACAGAGACCATGGAGGACCACATTGAGCTGGTAAGCGAGGTATTGAGAAAACTATTGCAGGCCCAGTTATATGTCAAACTGTTGAAATGCGAGTTCCATCAATCCCGCCTTGATTACTTGGGGTATCGGGTCTCGGCGGCAGGGGTGGAAATGGACCCCAATAAGGTCAGAAGCATGTTGAAATGGCAGGCACCAAAGACGCGCCAATTGCAGAGTTTTCTAGGGTTTGCTAACTTTTACAGTTTATCCCTTCCTTTGCTATGGTGGCTTTGCCCCTGACGGACCTATTACGCACCCGGTGTGCTGTGACAAAACCACATCCTGGGCAGCCTTTGGCATGGTCACTGGAGTGCCAGAAGGCCTTTGAGTCCCTAAAGGCCTTATTCGCGAGAGAGCCTGTCCTGCTTCACCCGGATGCGGAAAAGCTGTTTGTAGTTCAAGGGGATGCTAGCGACGTGGCTGTGGGAGCGGTGTTGCTCCAACGGAACCAGCATGGGGCACTGCAGCTATGTGCCTGCACCTCCCGAAAATTGACTGAGACGGAACAGGTGTGGGCTATCTGGGAGAAGGAGGCGTTCGCAGTACAGTGGCCGTTATCCACCTGGCAACATCTTCTTGAGTGGGCGAAGGTGCCGTTCGAAGTCTGGACTGACCACAAGAACTTGGAGGTACTGCAGACCCCACGACGGTTGTCCCCTAAACACGTTCGGTAGACGCAGTATTTCCATCGGTTTCAGTTCCAGCTCAAGTATGTACCAGGGGGGAGGAACTTCCTGGCGGATGCTTTATCACGACTGCCACAATACGACAGCAGGCGGGAGGAAATGGTACAAGCGATCATGCCCCCATACCACCAAGATGCAGTAAGAGCGGTATCCCGTCTGATAGCAAACAGTCTGGAGCACGAGTTAAGGACATCGCTCCAGGATGATCCATGGTTGAGGGATAATCCCAATGTGCTGACAAGGCAGGATGGGTTGGTTTGGAATGGCAGTAAACTCTACATCCCACAGGCACTGCGGACTCGGGTGTTACAACGCTGCCACGATACAAAATTGGTAGGACACTTCAGGTTCCTTAAAACCTTACATCTAGTGAGACGTCAGTTCTGGTGGCCCCAGATGAGGACGGATATTGAGACATACGTCCAGGGTTGTCCTGTGTGTGCCACTGCAAAGCCTCGTACGGGGAAGCCTCTGGGACTACTCCAGCTGGTTGCTGATCCAACCAGACCATGGGAGGACATCGCAATGGATTTTGTTGTCGACCTACCAGAGAGTCGGGGCTATACGGTGCTGTGGACTGTGGTGGACTTGTTTTCCAAGCAGGCCCACTTCATCCCCTGTAAAGGTTTGCTGTCAGCTCGAAGGCTAGCCCGAATGTTCCTGACACACATTTATCGCCTACATCAGCGGTTCTCAACCTGTGGGTCGCGACCCCATTTGGGGTCAAACGACCATTTCACGGGGGTCGCCAAACAACGCAGTCCGCCATTTTTCCCCTTTTCCTTAGCTTTGCTACTCCCTCTTATTCTATTGGCTTTTGAAAGCCAATAGAACAGACTCTCTTGAATAGAGTCTAATTCTATTGGCTTTCAAAAGCCAATAGGAATTGTCCAGGCTGTCTCCGCCCTGCTGAGCCCGCCAAAAGTCCCATTCTGCAAATGGTGCTGCAAGTTGTCTGCAGCGAAGGCGAGCTCTCTGAAAGTTTCCACCCCTCCCTGCTGAGCAACTACTAAAAATGTAAGTAAAAGAGGGCCAGGGGTGGGAGGTGGGAGGCCGGCAGGCGCAGGGAGGTTTTTTGGTGCGCGGGGGGCCTGGCGGGTTTTTTACCTCCCTTGGGCTGGGTCAGCTGGTGGCCCAGCCGGTGGTCGCCCTGTGCCATCACTGCCGCGGCCGCCCAGGAGCGCCTGGGCCTGCCTGAGGCCACCCCGAACGGGCGGCAGCGAAGGTAAGGCTAGCGGGGCAGGGGCGGGCGCAGGGAGGGTTTTTGGCACGCGTGGGGCCCGGCGGGTGTCTTACCTCCCTTGGTGTGGACCAGCCCGTGGTCGCCCTGCACTGTCGCCACCGTGGCCGCCCAGGAGCACCTGGGCCTGCCTGCCACCACCCCAAACGGGTGGCAGCCTACGCCTCAGCCGGCGCAGGGGGTAGCACCACACATGTGCGGCGCAGGGGGCAGCACCACGCATGCGCGGCGCAGCACCATGCATGCACAGCGCAGGGGGTAGCACCACACATGTGTGGCGCAGGCAGTAGCACCACGTATGCACGGCGCAGGGGGTAGCACCACGCATGCGCGGCGCAGGGGGTAGCACCACGCATGCGCGGCGCAGGGGGTAACACCACGCATGCGCGGCGCAGGGGGTAGCACCACGCATGCACGGCGCAGGGGGTAGCACCACGCATGCGCGGCGCAGGGGGTAGCACCACGCATGCGCGGTGCAGGGGGTAGCACCACGCATGCGCGGCGCAGGGGGTAACACCATGCATGCGCGGTGCAGGGGGTAGCACCACGCATGCGCAGTGCTTGACAGGTCGGGGTCGCAGCCTGAAAAAGGTTGAGAACCGCTGGCCTACATGGAGCGCCCCGACGGATCATTTCGAATCGGGGGGTTCAGTTCACGGCTCACTTTTGGCACGAGTTCGTTCAATTTATCAGATCGTCCCAAGGGCTCAGTTCGGCATACCACCCTAGTACCAATGGAGCTGCAGAATGAGTGAACGCAGTGGTGGAGCAGTATCTACGGAGCTATGTGTCCCACCAACAAACCAGTTGGGTGGATCTGGTGGTTTTCACAGAGGTCGCTTACAACAATGCAGTGCATAGCAGCACCGGATTTACCCCCTTTCAGGTGGTACAGGGCAGGGACTTTGTCCCCATACCAGAGTGCAGTCAAGAGAGTCCCGGACCGTGCCAACCAGATGACTGGATGGCACGGGTGAGGGGGGTATGGGGGTAGTCAAAGAAGCACTAGCCAAGGCAAGGGAAACTGTTAAGGTAGAGGCTGACAAGAAACATAGGGCTCAACCACCGTTCCGGGTAGGAGACCTGGTTTATTTATCTACTAAGTATATATGCCTATGGGTTCCATGTAAGAAACTGGCACCGAAATACCTTGGGCCTTTTCGGATCACGCAGGTAATCAATCTGGTGGCCGTGCGCCTGCACTTACCTAAGTTGATGGGTAAACACCCAGTGTTCCACAGCAGCCTGCTGAAACCAGTGGAGGGGTTGTCCCGTGGACACCCAAATGGACACCCGGGACCCATGAAAGCTGACCGATATGAAGTCAAGGAACTCCTGGACTCCCGCCTCAGACAGGGTGGTCTGTACTACCTGGTCTGCTGGAAGGGGGTACCCCCTTGCAGAAGCATCATGGGTAAAGGAGGTGTTCTATCCCAGCCTATAGCTGTCCTTCTTAAAGGCACAAGGAGAAACCCCCTGTTGAGAAAATAGGCTGGAGACTCAAAAGAAAACAAACCCCTTTTAATATGGGTAACAAACCTGCCAAATAGTCCAGAAACAAAAGCAGCAAAACACAATCCAAATGGAGGAAATTGTCCACACGAAACACAATGAGAAACAGAAAAGTAGTCACCGGCAATACTAACAGAATATGATCCCATGAAGTACTGTGCAACGGTTGCCTTCAGCAACCAGCACCGCCCACACCTTCCTTTTTTATAAAGCAGTCCCAAGGCGTGGCTTCTTAATGCCTTCTCCTCCTCCCCTGGAGTTGTATTGACTGCTGCTGATCTGCTCTAGCTAGTTGCCTGTGTCTATGAGCATCAATAATGTCCATCAGCTGTGAATCCTCCAAATCCGACTCACTCTCTCCACACAGCTGAGCTTCATCCGTAACACGACTAGAGGGGCCAGGCTCTTCATCAGACCGTGAGTCTTGTAATTCATCAGAGCCTCCCTCTGACCCTGATGGCCCTCCAAATGCCTCCTCCACCTCCTCCTCAGATTCCCCGTACTCATGGGAACACAGGCTGGCACGGAATCACAACAGGAGGCGGACGTCCATGCCCTCCGGCTGATAAAGAGGTTCCATCAGCGAAACCCTGGGAGGCCGGGCGGGCGGTGGGGTAGGCCACGGCCACGCAAACACATAGGTAACTCTGCTTCTCTTTCAGGAGGAGTCCTGGTAGAGGGGGCTGCCTGTTGAGCCCAGCGGGGCCTGACATGTACGGGCAAAGCGCCACGCCACCAACGCCCCGCACCCCACCACCTGATGCCCCGCGGGGTCGACACATGCCGGCAGGGGGGAGCCCTGCCGGTCCTGCTGCTGCTGCTCCCACCGTATTTTCTCCCAGCTGCCAGGCGCAGGCCAGAGCAACGCGGGGCCGATGGATGCCGGAGTTCAGCGCTGCGCTAGAAAGCCCTCTCGGCTGAGGGGGGGAACTTTGCATTTTGCCGGCCCAACGGAGGATGCCTGCGACAGGAGTTGGCGGCATGGGGGAACCAGGAGCTTACCTGCCTCGCTTTGCTCCATGGATCGCCATAGCAGGACTGAAGGGCGTGCCAGAACAGGGCGGGGTGCCGCCCTTGCTGATTGGTTTTGTTCTCTGCGGGACGGATTCTGGCTTGTGGGGTGGGGGGTGGGATTGGCGCGCGAGACCTTATGTAAAGCACTGGGAGCAACTCACTCCCAGTGCTAACTTTGTTGCCGTATGGTATTAAAACTCCATCATTCGTTTGTCGCTAGTTCCTGTTTGTCGGCTCGTTCTTGGGCACCGAGCAGGAGACACTCTCTTTCCCCAGATCCCAGGCGTTGCATTTCCCCCCCCCCTTTCCCTTGCTGCCGGCTAAGAGGAGAAATTCAGAGGGAGTAGGATGAAAGGCAATGGCTGCATTGTTATGGTTAGTACTCTCGAAGAGAATCAACAAAAGGTTAATTTGTAGTTAATGAAGGAAGTGAGAGTCATAAAACCCCCATGCTTACCCTCCTCTCCTTCTGTAGTATGACAGAATCCAGAAGAGAGTAAGAATTGGTTTTGTATCAGAGTAGGTAGATAGAAATGAAATATAATTGGATTCTAACAACCACCTTCAGTTTTCAAGGGTTTGAACTAGTCTCGCTAGGCCATTGTTCTTTACAGGGTTTTGGGAATCTGCAGGAACTTGCTCCTCTTGTCAAAAATAAGAGATAAAGGATCATGCTGCAAACTCTGTCCCAGGACATGGCTTTAATTGTTGTTCCCCACCTCCTGTGGACCCAGCTGCAAAGGGCTATTGTACAGTTAAAAGGAAGAGAGATTCCTATCTAAATCACGTTGTATTCCTGGAGGAAAAAGTGGGTTAGAAGCTTAACAGACCAATAAATAGAAGGTTTATAGAGACCAGGAATATCGCCCTTGTTCAAATAAGCCAGTAGCTTTTTTTTATAGAACATGCTAAATCGAGTTTACTGAATTAATTATCGCTGCTGGATTCACCAAAAGAGTAAACTGTAACCCATGCTTATAAGCTATCCTATCTGGGTTCATACAATGTACAGGTTGTTGTCAACTTACAACCATTCATTTAATGACCATTCAAAATTACAACAGTGCTGAAAAAGTAACCTGCAACTGGTCCTTGCACTTTCACCCATTGCACTCTCCTTGTAGTAACGTGATCAAAATTTGGGTTCTTGGAATCAGCATGTATTTATGACAGTTCTGGTGTCCCAGGGTCATGTGATCACCATTTTTGAACTTCCCAGCCAGCTTCTGACAAAGTCAATGGGGGAGTTTCGGATTCACTTAATAACTGCAGTGATTTGCTTAACAGCCATGGCAAAACATTGTGAAATTGAGCATACCTCATTTAATGACTTCTTCAGCAGCGAAAGTGCCAGTCCCAATTGTGGTCCTAAGTCAAGGACTACCTGTAGACAAACCAACAGAAGAGAAAATACGTAGCTCAGGGATGCACTATTAGGTTCTTGGTGTTCGTTGAGCTTGGTTGTTTCTTTGCATAGGTTTCATTCACTTAAAAACAAACCATATTTTGATCTCATGTGTTGAGTATACTCAGCCATGTAATATGACTTCTTTGGTTTTGACGCACAAGTGGCTAGATTCACACAACCTGCTAATTTATTCAGTACACCATGGCTAAGTAAACTATGCTTGCATATGTTGTCTGAAACCAGCATTTAAGTGCCAGAGTAAAATTGGGAAGGCATCCATTTCTTCCTATCTTTGAATCTTTAATTGATGTAGCTGGCCTGGCAAATAGTTTCAAATTCTGAGGAGCCTGGGAGGGGGTAAAACAAAGAACTTATTTTTTTTCTCAAGCTAAAAAAAAGGGGCCCAAATAATGTACAGGTAGTCCTCGACTTACAACCATTAGTTTAGCAACCATTCACAGTTACAACAGCATTGAAAACAGTGATTTATAGCTGGTCCTTGCATCCTTCCCAGCCGGCTTCTGATAAGCAAAGTCAATGGGGAAAACCAGATTTGCTTAACAACTAGGATATAATGGAACTGGAAAAGGTGCAAAAAAGGGGCAACAAGAATGATCAAGGAAATGGAGCGCCTTCCTTATGAAACCAGATTGCAACGCCTTGGTCTCTTCAGCCTTGAAAGACGGCGTTTAAGGGGTGACTTGATCGAAGTGTATAAAATCATGCATGGGATAGAAAAGGTGGATAGAGAAAAATTCTTTTCTCTATCACACAATACCAGGACAAGGGGGCACTCCCTAAAGCTTATAGCTAAGAAAGTGAGGACAAATAAAGGGAAATATTTCTTCACCCAGAGGGTCGTTGATTTATGGAATTCACTTCCTGAAGGGGTCGTGACAGCTGTCAGCCTTGACAGCTTCAAGGCAGGGCTAGATAGATTCATGGATGCAAAGTGTATTGGTGGTTATTAAAACAGATGTCCATGTGCCGCCTCTATGTTGGTTGAGGCAGGCAGGATTCCCTTGAGTACCATTTGTTTGGGGGTCAAGGGAAAGGGAGGGTTTTGCCTTCTCTTTCTGCTCAAGATCCCCATGTACATTTGGTGGGCCACTGTGTGACACAGAATGCTGGACTCGATGGGCTTTGGCCTGATTCAGCATGGCTCTTCTTATGTTCTTATGTTCTAACTATGTGATTCACTTAATAACTGCAGTAATTCACTTAACAACCATGACAAGAGTAAAATAGGGTACAACTGAGTTAACAACTGTCTTGCTTAGCAATGGAAATTCTGGTCTGAATTGTAGTTGTTAAGTCGAGGACTATCTAGTATAGAACTTAGAAATAGGCATGAAGCTAATTTGCTCCCATGAATTAAAGGAGAAGCAGCAAAGCTGCTTTATATGCAGGTAGCCAGCTTACCACCAGTATTCAAGGTGGGAATGAGGACCCAGCATAGGCATCTCCACAACACATGGTACTAAACATCTCAACATTTCTCCTCCCAGAGGGCCTGATGACTGGGCAATTGTGGGAGATGGTTGAAGAACTGAAAGAGTTGCAAAACCCTGGGAGTGGCAGAGTTCTGAAGAGTGCCACCACAGGAATGATTGCTCTCTCATAGAAACTGAAGGTGGTTTCTTTTGATTATTTTTTTTTATCCAGAGTACTGCCTTGGATGTCATGGAGCAAGGTCTGGATGTTCACATCGTGGTGGATGCTTGCTCTTCCCGCAGGTGATCAGTGGGACAGATGGGGAGAAGAGTCCATCCTTCCATTTTCTTCATATCTTTTATTGGGTACTTTTCTTTCTGTCTCCCTTTCTTAGCCAGGTGGACAGGATCATAGCTCTGTCCAGACTGCGTCAGAGCGGGGCCTTCCTTACCACTAGCGAGGGACTTAACCTGCAGCTTGTCCAGGATGCAGCTCACCCACGTTTCCGAGAGGTAATTAACCAACCTTTGCCTGGGAGCACATTTTTGGAGAAAATAAGAACTATACTCATCTTTCAATAGACGATTAGGCCACTCTCCAGAAATTGGATAGCACTAGGACTGAAACTGTTAGACTTATTTTAAATGTAATAGTATATCCCTTCAGTCACAATGAACATTACAGTTTGGTGAGAACTTCTGGCCAGGCTTCTGGGGAAATCTATGTTTGTGCGTCTTGTGAATTTCTGCTGCCTTTAAAGAAAGCAGGTCATATAGCTTCTGGATGATTCTCCAGCTGTTGTCTCCCCCTTTCTTTTTCAGATTCAGAAATTGATTATGGATCCTGCCCCTGACAGTGGTCTTCTGCCCCTCATAAAAGTGCCAAATCCCCTTTTCAGTTAGCTCAGCTGCTCCAAGGATGATAATCTTCTTTTAAAGCACCTTCAGCCATTTCATCTGATGTCCTTGTCCTTATGAATGGGAAGAAGCAAAATCAAGATTCTTCAAGTTGACCATAAAGAGGAAGATGATGAATTATAAACCTAGCGGAAAAGCTGCATCAGACCCGTGATCTTTCTATAGTTATTCTATAGTTATGGTTGAAAGACGACACTGGTAATATTTTGACCTGGTCTTTTTCTATTAAGAAACATCAGTTCTGCCTCCTCAGCTCATAATGTGAATCTTGGCAATGTGTACAAATATATATTTAATTTGCACATTTTACTGTGACAGTTCTCTTGTGAGGGTGTATAAATAATATCTGGAATTGTTTACACTTTATGTCTATGGAGATTCTCAGTCATCCAGGTCATGGTTTTCCCAAAGGTGCTTTTTCAAAAGGGAACTGGACTTGGTTTTTCTTTGAAGATGTTTCGCTTCTCATCCAAGAAGCTTCTTCAGTTTTGACTGCCGAACAATCTTAGATGAGAAGCGAAATGTCTTCAAGGAAAAACCAAGTCCAGTTTCCTTTTGAAAAAGCACCTTTGGGTTTTATACTTTAGTGCAGGTTTAGGAAACAAGTGGGAAAGTAAGCAGATGCTGGGTTCATACGTGATGCTTGTTACTTTTTTGAATAAACTACAGTTTTGAAGCGGTTTTAGTTAACTGCATTTAACTGAGTTCATACAACATGTAATCTAAACATGATTCAAGTCTGATGTGAGTCCAGTTTACTTCTACTGACAGAAAGACAAGTAGCTGTGCACAGGAAAGGAGGAATTTGTACAGGTAATCATACAATCTGAAAAAGTCCTCCCTTTTCCTACTTACATAACTTTTAGGTCTGCCCACAATCATGAGCATGTGGGTTAAGAACAGATCCTCACAATTCCATGTTGGCCATTTTTCATGCCCTGTACAACACAGTGAAATGTGTATTTTGAGGCCCCTGCCAAATGTTCAATAAGCTCCAGCTGTATTTTTTTTAAAAAAAGCTTACTAGCTTCATATGCAGAAATTAATAAGTTATGAGGTTTCTCTTCATTTCCTGAAAAATTTCAATTGCTAATTTCTGAGTATCAAAAGCATAGCACTAGATGGCTGCTTTCAATTGTGAAACAAAATGATGATTGTTTCACTGGCCAGGCCACATTTTAAGACTCTAAAACAGGGGTGTCAAACTGCCAGCCCACGGGCCGGATGCGTCATGCCGAAACCGCACCCACCCCAGCTTCGGCAATGGGGAAGTCGTGATACATCGCAACATGTCACATCATGTGGCAAGTTTGACACCCCTGCTCTAAAACAACATTTCTCAACCTTAGCAACTTTTAAGATGTGTGGACTCCAACTCACAGAAGCCAGCAGGCTGGGTATTGAAATCTACTTATCTTAAAGTTGCTAAGGTTGAGAAACCCTGCTCTGAAGTCAGATTTGCTTTACATAGAATCTGTCCAAGCCAAGCATCACCATGGGAAAATACATTATTTTGACAGGAAAGGTTTCCAAGAAATCTGTCCATCATTCCATGGCGAGCCGGAAAGAAAAGAGGTTTGCTTCTGATGTTGAGACTGCTTTAACTTACAGCTTTGTTGAAGGAAAAGTCTTCATCATGGTTCAGTCCAAGCCGGGAATAAACAACATGGCGACTGCTTTAGAAAGAAGGTTGCAGTTTATTGAAGAAGAGAGCCAGACAGAAAGATGGCTCTGGAAGAAAAGAGAGAGAGCACATGTAGAGAGTGGGCTTTTATACCCTCTGGGGCTCTTGAGGTTGTTTCCTGTTTCTGTTTGAGGCGTTGTATTTCCTGTGTCATGTATTTTGACCTGTGTCCCTTTGGCATCTGTGGGTTAATCCTATTATGTCCTATCTTAGAGTTTGGGTGGGGTATGTAGATTTTAGGTGCCTTTGTCTTCCTAAGCTTCTAGCTGTAGGGCTCCAACCGTCCTGAATGGATTATTACCTCTGCATTTCTACAGAGCTGGTTTCTGCTTGGGGGAGGGAGACTTGGGGCTATTAAGAAAAACTGGGCATGCTTTTCTGCCTCTTTAAGATCCTTTGAGGAAATATAATATTCTGCCCTTTTAATATTTCCTTCTCTGGTGGTGCTGAGTTCCCATAGCTTCATAGCAAAACTCTGTACATATCTAGAGGATGCAGGAAAGTTAGTTTTGTGGATATGGAGCGTACTACCCTTCAGGCAGTTGGGTAGAATTTGAAGGATAATCCAACCCCAAGGGTATTTTTTTTAAAAGTCATATCCACGTAGGACTCCAGATTTGTTCTGTCGACCCTCTTCATCCTCGTTTAGAGTAAACACCCCCCCCTCCCATTACTTTCCAGTGACTAGTCGCTGTCCCTTTAAGACCCAGGTTTCCCTTTCTGCTCCCCATCACAACACCAGCAACACGTACCACCCCGCGTGCTTCCAACGCTGAACTGTCGCCTTTCCCCCCTGCCGCCTTCCTATTGGTCAAAACTGGGTCAGGCTCCTCCCATCGTCTCTCCTCTTATTGGTCAAAACTAGGTCACAACCCCACCTGCCCCATGGCAGACGCACATGACAGAAGAAGCTGCGGGGGGAGCACTGCAAATCTCACGCTCTCGGGCGGCTGGTTGGTGAAGGGCTTGCGAAGCCCCGCCCACTTTCGCTGCCTGGTCCCTCCTACTTTGTGGCAAAAGGAGGGGCGAATTCGGAAATAGTTGTGAAGTGTTTGTTGAGGAAAGTAACGAGCGATTTTTGCAATTTTATATCTGCATTTATCTGTCTATTGCACGCGTCGAGCTCAAATGCATTGGGTTCCCTTCTGGGGGAAGCCTGCATAGGACTCCGGAACAGATCGGGATCCGCTTTCGGTTTCTCCTCATTATAGAGAAGCAGGTGCGAAAATCTCGGATTCCCTCAGTGCCCGCCCGAGAAGACCCCTCCTTGGAGATCTAGCATTGCTTTTTACAGTGCTTCTAGGATTTAGCTGGAGGAGGAAAAGGCGAGTTGATCCACCGCCGCCGTTTAGAGAGAGCAGGATCTATTAGTGAAGGGATCACACCGCCGAGTCTTTTGTTTTTTAGAGAGAGAGAGAGAGAGAGAGAGAGAGAGAGAGAGAGAGGAAAGGCTAAAAAGCTTCGGAGAACAATCTCCCAAGGGTCATTAATTTTCCGCAAAAAAAATCCATTTTTAAAAAATTCTGAGTCAGAGAATCGATTTCCCCCCGTTTCCTGATCATCCTTCATTATTGTTTCCTGTTTTTTTGTTTTTTATTGTTAAATAAATCTTTCCCCCCCCAAACCAGCCCCCTCATCTCCCTCAAAGGAATTTTTCTAACAGATCTTCTGCGAAGATCCTTCTTGGTGCGGACTGGTTGCTAAATTTGGAGCGGGGCAAAGCGGGGGCCGTCGCCTGCGCTCTGGAGGCTTGTTTCGAGGCTGGTGGTGGAAAGAGAACGAGAGGGGTGGAGGGGCAGGCGGGAAATAAATCTTTTAGGGGGGGGATCATCGAGGTCCTGAAAATTCCTTCCCCTCCTGAGCATCGTAGGTGGATTTTCGTCGGGTTCTGGATCGAAGATTGATGCTTTTGCTCCTTTTTGTTTCTATCTTTATTTCTAAAGTCGGGACAGTTTGCTGGAGATCGTCGAAGGGAAAGGAAAAACCCACCGTCGGCGGTGGGCTTCTCCTGGAGTTAGCTGCTGCCCCCGCCGCCGCACCCTTCATCATGGCCCAGGGCAGTCCGGCACCCAGTCTCATGTCGCCTCCTCCTCTGGCGGTCGGCGGCCCCAGTTCCACTATGGTCAGTCTCAAGAGCCTCCTGCAAGGACCGGTCAAGAGTCCTGAACGCCCCGGGGCCAAGGATCTGGGCTCATGTGAGTGATTTCCCCGCCCCCACCCACCCCCTGCAACATGCCAGGTCTAACCAACATTTGTGCTCGCAGCCACACAAAACATTTGCTGCTTTCCAACTGCTTCACCAGTTCACAGTGGAGGGATTTGATTTGATTTGTTTGTTTAGAAATTGCTAAAGCAATTTTTTTTGTGTGTGGATTATAATCGGTTATCTATCTACTCAATCAGCATTCTAGCTAGCTAGCTACTCTATGGTATCTAATCCATCTATCCATCCATCATTATCTATATCTACTCTGTACTATCTATCTGTCATCTATCTATCCATATCTCATCTACCTATCTATCTATCATGTAGTTCAGACATGTCAAACACAAGGTCGGGGGGCCGGATGCGGCCTGCAAAGTGGTTTCATGTGGCCCGCAAAGCCATCCTGGAAACAGTGAGGGAACGGCCCCCGCTGCCTTGGCCCTGGCCTAGGCCGGCTGGGAGCCAATGTACAATTTTGTGGTGGCCATCTATGCTGAAACGCATTCAGTCTTAGCTCCACAAGGCCGTCTAGAAACAGCAAGGAACCAGCCCCTGCCATGTCGGCCCCACCCCCTGGGTGCATGCTGGGGAGGTGTCACCCTTTGTGAGGAATGAAGAAATGGACCATGCCTTGGCGCTTGTCCCGGTCCCACCCCCTTCTGCCAGAGACCCTCAGATATTTCCCACTCCTGCCCAGGCCCCCACAGGCGCCCTTAATGCGAACGATGTAGAGCTGGCCATGCCCACCCAGTAGGCCACACCCACTCCATCCACACACCCCCAGTAGGCTGCACCTACCCTGGCCACACACCTCAGCCCCTCCCCAGGGCAACCACAATGCTGATGCGGCCCTCAATGAAATTGAGTTTGACACCCCTGATGTAGTTGCTAGGAATCAAAAACAACTTTGATGTCGCCACATCCATCAACTATATATAGTATTGCTGCTAGTTCCATTTTACACTTTGGGAACCAAGAGGAGATGAGCCACCCTAGAGAGAGAAAGAGATTAGCCATATTTGTAAAGCATATTTTCTGGTTATGAACCAAATCATGGTTTATTCAACCTATTTTTATGGGCTTGTTCCACTTAACTGAGCCATGAACTTGACATGGCTGGCCAGTTTTCACCACCCATTAGATATATTATGTTTGGCTGGTTTGTGAGTCAATGTGCAGAATTAAAGTGAAGGCCTCCTCTGGGCCAGTATCATTTTTCACCCATCACTTGAACCTTGCAAAACCTTTCCCAGGTATTTCATTTTAATACTCCAAGTGTTTTCTGCCTAGCTTGCCGGAGACATGCCAGTGTCATAACATGGATGTAGTTTAAAATAATTAGGTGTCTTGTGCCGTATTAAAGATAAATGGTGTCAGGTTTTTGTGGGCTCTGTGTGTATGTTCCACACACACCGTATAATAAATATCCTTCCAGTTATCACTCCATCTTGTTCATTTTTCCTCTGAACTACAGTTGTTTTCCAGTCTGCCTGCTCATTTGGGATTCTTTGCAACATTGGATTGTCTTTTCCATCCCAACCTGGCCAGTCTCTTTTAAAGTAACAGGAACACACCAGTGCTGAAAGGCCTCCTAGCTGTAGCTTTCTGCTTGCTTTCACTTCTACCTTTTCTGCCATCTGGATTTGGGAAGAGGAGGGGGGAAAGGAGCAGAGGGAGTGTTGCCATTAATGCAGTGTCCTCATTTCAACCTGCCACTGTTACTTCCCCTTTTGGTTCTGTTTCCTGTACTGTGAATTGCAAGAATGAGGTTTGTGTTCAAGGAAGATTCTTTTTCAAGAAATTGCTTAAAAGAGCTCCTGTGCCTTCCACGTGCATGGAAGATGTGGCCCTTCTTTTAATTTTGATGGGATCATCATTTTAATGAAGTGCTGGAAGTGGGGGTGGGGGAGTGTTCTCTCATAGGTTTTGGCTGGGTGGGGCTTAGATCTGAGAATTCCACAGGAGAGCAAAGCCCTGTAAATAGAATATGATATAGTAGGTGGAGTTAGATCCAGAGCACTTCTGAGTTGTCCTCCTCAACTGGCACCCTTCTACTGGAGTGGACTGCAGCAGTGGTTGGAAGGGGAGGGTGGGAGTTGTAGTCCGACCCATATGTAAGATGCTTGCTTCTGGAAGACTTTGACCCAGACCTAGGTGGGAACCAGGATTTTTAAAGATCAGGATGGGGGGCGGGGGGGGGAGAGAGGAATTTCCAAGCGTAAAACTTACCCTTCTCTTTGTTCCCTGTAATGACATCTTTTAAGAAGCACTTGCCATGTCTGCCATTGTGGTTCCTTCCTTTTTAAATGGATTTTTGGAATTCTAGTGTTTTGTAATTCAGTTCCTCTAAATGCATCTGCCTCAATGCCTCACAATGCAGCACTATCGTAGAGGTTGTTTTTTTTTTAATTATTATGGAAGGCTGGGGAGGGGTATCAGGTTTTCATGTGGGGAAATGGCTGTCATAGTCTCCTTGCAGGAGGGGGCCAAGAGAAGGTGAGCAGTGAGATCCTGGATTTCTGAGCTGGGAGGGGAAGAGAGGGGAGGGGATCCTCTTTAAGACCTTCCCGGAGAGAAGGTTTGGGGAGCCAGGACTCCTGGGGTTTTGCTGCTGGAGAGATGCCAACTCGTCAGGGTTTTCCAGGGTGATCCATCAAGGGGTGTTTCCGTACATGCGTGTGCATACACACACATCTGCTGGTTGGCAGCAGTAAATCCCTTAAAGCTGCACACAGCTCAGCCACGGGACACAGCAGGAGGGAATGAAACGTGCTGCGGAGCTTTGCCCCAGGAAACAATCTTTAAGACTTTTCACACAAGCCAACAGACAACGGGCAGGCAAGGGGTGGTGGGGTGTCAGCAGCTGGGATATTGTGGGGACATCAGGGCACTTCCAGGGTCAGCAAACCCCTCCCTGGCAAGGAGAAAGAAGGAGGGGGAGAAGTGGGGGGCGGGAGCGCCTGCTCTCCACAAGCTGGCATTTATATTCTAGTTAGCAGTCAGGATGAGAAGTGAACAGATGGATACAGATGGTGGGTATCTCTGCATAGTGACCATGATGTGGGGATGGGCAGCTGGTAAGCCAGATCAAGGTTTGAAGAGGGGCTCCTGGGTGCCAGTTGGATCCCTTAGCCTACCTGGGCAGAATCTTCTATGGGCTCCCCCCCCTAGTCCTTATTTAATATTTATTTTCCTCCTTGCTGTGTGACCCTCATTAAGACAAGATCCTTGAGTACAGAGGGGAGACAGTTGTGTGTTTTAAGCCCCCCTTCCCCCAAGTCCAGTGCCTGCATTGGGAGACATATTCCTTCACGTGCACCTCCTCACTCCCCTCCCCCTGGATTTTGGGAGCTGATGCTAACCTTGATCATCCATATCAATGTTCAAGGGTTGTTGTTGTTTTTCCGTTCTGCCATGTGCATGTTGCTTTGGAGAGCATTCTGCTCCTGTTTTCTCTGTGTAGTGTACGTTCGCTTGCTTGCTGGCTGGGGGCTCGGTTTGCTGCTGATGACTCCAACCACTGGGGAGGCTGGTTGTGTTTGGAGGTTTGATTGTTTTCATTTGGTTTAGGTTATGACTGCAGTGAGCTGGCTGAGCCTGGGTTCAAAATAACAATAACAATAATAAAAATAAAAAAATTGTGGTGTTCACTCTGCTTGGTGCCACAGTGTGAATATTGAGCATTAACTATTTCCCAGCTCTGTTTCATTATATTCCTTTTAGCATCTGATCGCCAAATATCCTGAGTCACATTAGTTACAAAGTAGTATCTTATGTGGTTTGTGGGTGAGAGTAATAGAGACAAAATATTTATCATTTTTATTTTTCCACTGTATCATTCCCCATATTTTAAATAATATCAGCAGTATTGTTTCTATATCCTGTTCTTTGCCATTATTTATCCTCCATAGGCATTTTATCCTTGTAGTGCCCTTGTTGAGGTAGTTCATTATTCCCATTTTACAGATAGGGAAAACTAAGGCTTTAAAAAAATGGCCATGGACTGTTCTGATCAGTCCCATGACTGGGTCAAGATTTCATCCAGCAGTTCATAATTGCCAGTTTCAGGTAGTTGCCTGGGTGGATCCAGGCACTGGAAGAAGAGAGGAGGAGCAGGAGAAGGAGGGAGGGAGGAGCAAAAATATTCCGGGATCAATCTGTATGGGGCATCTCTTCACAATTGGGAATTGTATGTGGGTTTAATCTAGTCATGGGGCGTTGGGAGTGACTTGCCCAGTTTCAGGGTGCCAGGTTGGTGTCGCCACAGCCCATCAGCTGGGCCTGGACTTCTCTTCCACGTGTACAGGCAGCGTAAGAGTTCAGGTATGGAGCACCACTCCCAGGCCTGTCTGAACCTCATGGTGTGGGTTGAACACCTGTAAAGCAGACAACCACCTAAGCTTCCAGAGATCTGGTGATTTGGGGAGGGAGCGCAGACAGCCCAGGTGCAGTGGAGAGAGGGTGCAGGGGGTGTGTATGTGTGTGTTTGTAGGTAGGTAGTAGGAGTTATGTCAAGGAGGTTTGAAGAAATGCTTATATCCTCTCCCACTCACCTCCTGGCACTTTCTTCTATTTTAGCCCACTCATGAATAATAATCTCTGCAGTCTGCTGTAAACAAACTGGGGCAACCAAAGGGCAGTGTGTATGTGGTGGTAGGGAAATGGATCCCTTTTGACCCAGATTTAGGCACTAGGCAGGAGTAGATTCAATCATATCTGAACCTAAGCCGGTGGATTCAGGGGCTAGACTGCTATCCCAGGCAGAAAATTCTGCTTTTGCCATACGGTCTCCCCAGATTAATGGTCTGGAGTGTGTGTCTGTATTAGAGTCCCTGAGAAATTAGTTCCCTTGAAAGGCCAGCTAGCTGTTTCTCTGAAAAGAGCCACCTTCCAGGCTGCCTTGTCTGGGCTTCAGGCTGGCAAGGGGGCAGCAAAGGAACAGGAGCACTGATGAAGCCGATCAGATACGGCTGAACACAGCAGGGGTCAGCTGGGGTAAAGCTGCACTTGTATTTTGCTGGTGAACAACAGGCAGGCCTCTGGTGTGGAGAAAGTGAAGGATAGGTCCTGGGCAAATTTCACCAGTTTTACACTACAGATACCAGCGATTGCATTTTACAGCCTCAGTGATCTAGCTTGTCCTTGCTTCTTAGCCCTTGAATTAACCACAACCATAGATCAGAACCATTTTAATGAAACGTTCCCGGACTGGAACTTCCTTGCTGCCAGATATTTAAAAAGCTAAACAAAAACATTATTGTGATCCAGCACAATCAGATACGTGTTCAGGTCTGCAGTGTAAAAAAATAAAATAAAAAAGAATCTCAGAGCAATCATGCAAATCCTGAGGAAGATTGGCACAATTGCAGAAAGATAGAGGGAAGATGTAGTATCCTTAATTTGTTACTAGAGGAGTGCAGAATCTTTCTGATCTGAAACCATTTTCCATTTTTAGTTTGAAGCAGTTGCTTCAAGGGTGAAGCAGTCTGTTCTGATCATTTGGGATCGTTCCAAATTCAGAACAGAACTGATTGAAACAACATGAAAGAAGCAGGCAGTTTTGAACCCGAAACAGATTTTCACATTCCACGTTCAAAAACAGGTCAAATTTTTAAGATACCAGCTGCTGATGAACCCAGTGGAAACTTCGTTTTGAGTTTGCATCAAGCCACCAAGGAGATCAGAGGTAGAACGTGGGGCAGCCTTATCTACAGCAAACAGCAGTGATGGCAGAATATCAACATTGTGCCTGGTGACACCATCACACAGCTGCCACCCTTTATGTGTTTGCATCCTGACATCTGATGCAAGGGTGTAAGTTATGGTGTTTGTGTGGTGACTTCCTCTGCTTATTTTTTTTTCTCATTTGTCTGTTTCCTCCTCCTGCAGACACTCATACATATGGGATTATTATTTTGCATAACCACTTTAAAATTTTAAAAATCTTGGGATTGGGACTATCTGGGGTTATATAGTGTGCCTCTGATTTGATCGGTCCCTGAAAAGCATCAACATCAACAACTTTTAGGATATGTGGACTTCAACTCCCAGAATTTGTCAGCCAGTATGCCTCTTAAAGTTGAGAAGCACTACTGTACAATTAAAATAGTTTCCAACAAAGCCTTAATTATAGAATGCAGTGGGTAGGTGGTTTCAATCTAGGCAGCATAAATGGTACATGGTGAATACTTTGATTAAAACTTGTCAGAATTGTTGATCTAGAAACATTCTTAACTATCTATCCACAAACTACCTGCCTGCATGCAGGTGAATATCAGGAGAAACTTCAAAACAATGAAAGGATAAGAAAGCCAATAGCTGAGAGGTGGTGGGTTTCTCTTTGTGGACACTCAAGAAGAAGCTGGAAGGCCATCTGTTCAGGAACCTTTAAATCTGGTCTCTGCACTGAACAGGCAGATGGATGGCCTAAATTAATATTTCCACGTCTTATATTCTAACACCAAGCCAACTTTTTCTTCCTCTGAAATAATGGAGTCACTGAGGGCACCTGTAAAACTTTTGCTGTACAGTTATGGTGATTATCAGGTTGGAATGACTTTATAGGTCTCTCCACAGCACACTTTAATCCCTGTAAGTAACTTGATGGTGCAGCCATCCCTTTGATTCAAACAGAGCTGTGCTAAGTGTAATTCACTTAACGTGCAAATTATAATGACTTACTGCTAATTAGTTTTCATTTTTTATATTGCATTTTGTATCCCTTCCAGACAACAAGTTCATCTTGACTTTGTTTATTGAATAATATTGCTCTAAGTAGGCTAGGCACGATAAGGAAAATTTGGCACTCTGAAGCCTCCAGTTGTATGCAAGTAGTCCTCACTTTATGACCATAAGTGGGACTGGAACTTCCATTGCTAAGTGGGCAGTTATTAAGTGAATCATGCCTGATTTAATGACCTTTTTTCTGCTGTTGTTAAGCAAATCCAGTTTCCCCCATTGACTTTGCTTGTCAAAAGCCCCTTGGGAAGGTTGCAAATGGTGATCACATGACCCCAGAATGCTGCAACTATTGTAAATACATACCAGTTGCCAAGTGCCTGAATTTTGATCATGTAACCACTGTGACTGCGGTAAGTGTGAAGACCAGTTGTAAGTCACCTTTTTCAACGTTCTTATATGTTTGAACAGTCCTTACTGTTGTAAGTCAAGGACTACCTGTATTGCCATTTTCAGAAATTCAGGTTAGAGAACTATAAATAGAATTGGAGCTAAACATTTTTAACATTCTGGAGTTGGAAGATAATGAAGTTTAATGTTGTCTGCTTTTGAAGAAGGATTAACTTTTGGTTTGGGAAAAGCCCTTATCATTGCTAAAGGCATGTTGTATTCCCTTTGAATTGTATTTTCCTTTAAATCAGGGATGGGGAACAATGGCCATTTTATGGCTTGTAGACTTCAACTCCCAGAGTTCCTGAGCCAGCCATGCTTACATATATGTAGCTGTAATTTGGGGGGAGGAGTGAACGTCTCAGTGGCACGATGTATACCTTGGGGGCTCCCTAAGAATCGTCACTTTCCAGCTGTTTGGGGAGGTCTGCCTAGTCCTAGACAGACCAGAGTTGTCCTGTAGGGACAGTGAAGAAGGGAAGGATAGTTGGGCAGTACAGGAGGGATCACAAACTCCTGGAGAGCCGAACGGAAGCTTCCCAGACCAGCAGCTGTCAGACAGCCATTGCGAGCTGTCACAAGCCGGGCGTTTGCTTCCAAGAATCAGAAAGAAAATTGGAGGATCTCCTGGGTGAGCTGATCAAGAGATTGTTAAAAGGAGGAAAACTTTCTCTCTTAAATGCTGGAAATGCTGAGGGGTGGAATAAGAAGAATTTGAAGCCGTGGAGAAAAGGGGGGGGGACAGACCCTGAATGTGGACTACAAAATATTTGCATCAATAATGGCGGAAAGACTTAAAAAGTTTTTTAATGCATTTATACAATCGGATCAAAATGGCTTCTTACCCAAAAGACAGATTAGAGACAATATGCGAATTATATTGAACACACTAGAATATTATGAAACACACCCCGAGAAACAGATGGCATTGGTGTTCCTGGATGCACAGAAGGCATTCGACAATGTGAACTGGCAATTCATGATAAGCCAATTACAGACTATGGATTGTGGGGAGAAATTTATAAATGTAATCAGAACAATTTATAATAAGCAATCAGCCAAAGTAATGATAAATGGAGATATGACTGAGAAGATCAACATTATGAAGGGAACAAGACAGGGCTGTCCCCTATCTCCACTGTTGTTTGTTCTGACATTAGAAGTATTAAATAGACGTATAAGACAGAATAATGACATAAAAGGGATGAAAATTAAGAGGGAAGAATATAAGCTACAAGCATTCGCAGACGATTTAGTATTTATTTTGGAGGAACCATTAGAGACAGGACCTGTATTAATAGAACAAATAGAAAAATATGGTGAGGTAGCTGGGTTGAAAATTAATAAAGATAAAACCAAAATGTTAGTGAAAAATATTACTGAAAAACAAAAAAAAGAACTGGTGGGAAAATTAGATATACAGATTGTAAAGAAGGTAAAATATTTAGGGATCCACCTGACAGCAAGATGCACAACAATTAAAGAGGATAATTATCATAAATTGAAAAGACAAATTGAAGTAGATTTGGATAAATGGAAAAATGTACAACTATCATTAATGGGAAGGATTGCGACAATCAAAATGAATATATTACCACGATTATTGTTTTTGCTTTCAACAATACCAATAAGATTAGATAAGAAATATTTTGAGGGGCTTAATAAAATAATCTTGAAATATATTTGGCAGGGAAAAAAGGCAAGGATTAATCTAAAAATGTTACATGATACAAGATTGAGAGGTGGGTTTGGTCTACCTAATTGGGAATTGTACTATCAGGCTGCAGCATTATCATGGATGAGAGAATGGATCTTACTGAGGAACACAAGATTATTGACATTAGAGGGACATGATTTACAGTTGGGATGGCATGCTTTCATATGGTATGGAAAAAACAGAATACATAGCTATTTCCAGAGACACCATATAAGGAATTCTTTATTTGTGGTCTGGGAGAAAGTAAAGAGAAAGCATTATTTGAAGATCCCAGATTGGCTCTCAACTATGGAGGCGCTAATACACCCCAATATGTTTAACATGGGAAACATTATAAGATATAAAGACTTACTAACAGATATGGGGGAGTTGAAAACCAAACAACAATTAGAGGAACAAGGAATAAAGATGGACTGGTACATGAAAACGCAAATACAATCTAGATATGAAAAAGATGTTAAAATAGATGGTGTTAATTTGGGGACAACAGAGTTAGATGAAATACAGGAACGGAAGAAAAATGGATTAAAAATGTACAGTTATTATTATTATTATTATTATTATTATTTATTAGATTTCTATGCCGCCCTATTCCAAGAACTCAGGGCGGCTCACAGCATGAATACTAACATAAAGAAATCCAATATTAAAATACATTATAAAACCCATTAATTAAAAAAACCAATCAACCAGAAACAGACATACAAGCATACATACACTGGCTGGGGCAAGGTGTTAACTGCCCCAGGCCTGCCGGCAAAGATGGAGTTAGAGGAGAAACAAGTGAAAGAGACAATGATAAAATGGACAAGGAATTTTGGATACACAATTGAATTAGATGGCAGCAACTATGGGAAAGAAACTATAAATTGACAATGGCGACTGCGTATAAAGAAAATATGTACAAAATGTTTTACAGATGGCACATGTCTCCAGAAAGATTAGCTAAAATGTTTAAGGACAGGTCTATGAAATGTTGGAAATGTCATCAGATACCAGGTTCCTTCTACCATGTGTGGTGGATGTGTGTAGAAGCTAAAACGTATTGGAATAAAATTAGAACGTGGATAGAAAAGATTATACAACAACGTATAGAACTAAGACCAGAAATACTCCTGTTGGGTATTCTACCAGGGAAATACAATAAAGAGAAAACGTATTTAATTATTCATATAATCACGGCAGCTAGGATTGTGTTTGCACAAAATTGGAAAGCACTGAAAGCCCCCCCAGAGGGAGAGGTGATTGGGAAAATACTGGAATGTGCAGAAATGAATAGACTAACAATGACAATTAAAGATAAGACAGAGTCAGACTACTATGAAATCTGGGGAACTTTTTATGATTGGCTGAAAAGAGAATACGGTTAAAAGATAGTTAACATCAATTTAGATGGAAGAAGAAGGAACAGATAAG
The DNA here is from genome assembly GCA_034064705.1 of Bothrops alternatus. NCBI lineage: Eukaryota > Metazoa > Chordata > Lepidosauria > Squamata > Viperidae > Bothrops > Bothrops alternatus. Next base: position 1,620,892 of record JARGCV010000115.1, read on the forward strand.
GACAGAGACCCAGGCGACACAGTATTGAATAACTGGAGGTTGTATAAATATTTATAGAAGTATATACCAAGAAGGTTAGATAAATAGAAGTATTAATGTAAGAGAAAATTAATTTTATTGTATATAATACAGATAGGGAAATTTGAAGAGAGGAGTTGCTCGGACATTACCCCTGAATTGTATCTGAAGAGGGATGAGAGGGAAGAAAGGACAGGAGAGAGAAAAGAGTAAAGGAGGGGAGAAGGAAGTAGGAAGGTTGGAGGAGAAGAGGAGGAGTGGGGAGAAAGGGGAGGAGAGTGGTGAAGGAAAGAGAAGAGAAGAAGAGGGAAGTAGGGAAGAGAAGAAAGGGAGAAAGAAGGTAGGGAAGAAAGAGTGTGGATACAGTGAAAGGGGAAATGGGCGAGCAACACCAAAAGTCATGTGTATGTGTTTATTTCATTTTATTAAAAATATCTTATATATGAATGTAAAAAGAATGTATGTTAACATCTGATAAATATCATGGTATATGTATGGGGGAGAGTTTGGAAAAATAAAAAATTATTAAATATATATATATATGTAGCTGTAATTTATATTCATTCATTATTTTCCCCTTTCCTCTTCACATTATGTCATGTTTTTTTTAATTATAAGCTGCTTTGGCCAGATACGTCCCTTGTCCCTTTACAGTAGAAAAAGACATTTATTTATTTATTTATTTATTACTTAGATTTCTATGCCGCCCTATTTCAAGAACTCAGGGCGGCTCACAACATAATACTACATGTAGAAATCTAATATTTAAAAAACATTTATAAACCCGTCAATTAAAAGACCAATCATCCAAAACAAGCATACAAACATACATACACTGGCTGGGGCCAGGTGTTAACTGCCCCAGGCCTGTCGGCAAAGATGAGTCTTAAGTAATTTGCGAAAGGCGGAGCGGGTGGGGGCAATACGGATCTCCGGGGGGAGTTGATTCCAGAGGGCCGGGGCCGCAACAGAGAAGGCTCTTTCCCTAGGCCCCGCCAGGCGACACTGTCTGGCTGACGGGACCTGGAGAAGGCCGACTCTGTGGGCCCTAACCGGTCGCTGGGTTTCATGGGGCAGCAGACGGTCCCGTAAGTAACCTGGTCCGATGCCATGTAGGGCTTTATAGGTCATAACCAACACTTTGAATTGCGTTCGGAGACCAATTGGCAGCCAATGCAGCTCGCGGAGTGATGCCGAGATATGGGCATTTCTAAGCAAGTCCAATACTGCTCGCGCGGCTGCATTTTGCACTACCTGAAGTCTCCGAGCATTTTTCAAAGGTAGCCCCATATAGAGAGCATTGCAGTAGTCGAGCCTCGAGGTGATGAGGGCATGAGTGACTGTGAGAAGAGAGTCCTGGTCCAAATAGGGCCGCAGCTGGTGCACCAGGCGAACCTGAGCAAATGTCCTCCTCGCCACAGCCGAAAGATGATGTTCCAGATTTAGCTGTGGATCGAGGAGGACACCCAAGTTGCGGACCCTCTCTGAGGGGGTCAGAAACTCCCCCCCAGGGTAATGGACGGACAGATTGCATTGTCTTTGGGAGGCAAAACCCACAGCCACTCCATCTTGTTGGGGTTGAGTTTGAGCCTGTTAGCACCCATCCAAACCCTAACAGCCTCCAGACATCGGCACATCACCTCCGCTGCTTCACTGAAATGACACGGGGTGGAGATGTAAAGCTGAGTATCATCAGCATACTGATGATAACTCACCCCATGTCGTCGGATGATCTCACCCAGCGGTTTCATGTAAATATTAAACAGCAGAGGGGAGAGGACTGATCCCTGAGGGACCCCACAAGGGAGGAACCTAGGGGTCGACCTCTGACCCCCTGCCAACACCGACTGCGACCGACCAGTGAGGTAGGAGGTGAACCACTGCAAAACAGTGCCCCCAACTCCCAACCCCTCCAGCCGGCGCAGAAGGATACCATGGTCAATGGTATCGAAAGCCGCTGAGAGGTCAAGTAGCACCAGGATAGTGGAATGTCCCCTATCCCGGGCCCGCCAGAGATCATCTGTCAGCGCGACCAAAGCAGTTTCCGTGGAGTAGCCGGGCCTGAATCCTGACTGCTGAGGGCCCAGATAATCAGCCTCATCCAAGGACCGTTGGAGCTGGAATGACACCACCTTCTCAACAACCTTGACTATGAAGGGAAGGTTGGAGACAGGACGATAGTTGTTTAACACAGCTGGGTCCAGGGAAGGCTTCTTGAGGAGGGGGCGCACAATTGCCTCCTTGCAGGGAGCCGGAAAGGACCCCTCCCTCAGAGAAGCGTTGACAATCTCCTGAACCCAGCCCCGTGTCACCTCCCTGCTGGCCGAAACCAGCCAGGAGGGGCACGGGTCCAATAAACAGGTGGCGGAACTCACAGCTCCCATGGCCTTGTCCACTTCATCGGGTGCTACCAGGTCAAACTCCTCCCACACAACAGGATCAAGACGAGTCCCTGTCATCTCAACTGACACATTGTCAGCTGACACTGCATTCCTATTGGAGTCAAGGTCCATCCGAATCTGGGCGATTTTATCCGTGAAAAACTTATTAAAATCCTCAGCACTACCCTGCAAGGGTTCATCAACCCCCCCCCCCCGATTAAGGAGGGAGTGAGTCACCCTAAACAGGGCGGCTGGGCAGGATTCTGCGGATGCAATCAAGGCGGAATGATACGCACATCTTGCCGCCTTGAGCGCCACCTGATAAGTCTTAATATAAGATCTTAATAGTGTTCGGTCAGATTCAGATTTACTTTTCCTCCATCGCTTCTCTAGGCGTCTCTTCTGGCGCTTCATCCCCCTGAGTTCCTCAGTAAACCAAGGAGATCTCCTGGGTCTGCTACCACAGAGAGGTCGCAACGGCGCAATCTGGTCAAGAGCCTCCTTCGCAGCCATATTCCAGGCCGTAACCAGGGACTCTGCTGAACTGTGAATGAGAGAATCCGGTATTTCCCCAAGTGTCCTCTGAAAACTTTCTGGGTCCATCAGACGTCTGGGGTGGAACCACCTAATCGGTTCCGCCTCCCTGCAGGGGAGGATTGGAGCCTTAAAAACAAGCCGTAGCAGAAAATGGTCTGACCATTTAAGCTGTAATGTGTGGCATACTGGGGAAACAATTTTTCATTTATTAACAACTCTTCTTATCCAAGACTTTGTTGCTAAAAGACTTTTATGTATGACTTTGGTACAAGCTTTGCAGTTTCCTTAAGCATCCACTGCAGATTTATCACCTTCAGCCTTCTCCTCACAGCATGAGCAAATTCTGGTCTAATTTTCCAGATTCTGACTTTCCAGTTAATTGCCTGTCTTATTTTTGACCGCATTTCAGTAGATTCCTATTCTTAGATCATACAGATTCCACTAATCTTGTTCTTTAACCTGCGTTTCTCCCTTTTGCTCTCCCCTGCTGCTTTTGTTCCATTGCAGGTGTGATCAAAGACAAGGAGCGTAAGATGGAGGACGATCTGAGCGTCTCAAGACCTGGGCACTGTGCATATCTGGGGTCCCTCCTGTGGGAACGCACCTTGCCCTACAATGAGATTGAATACGTCGACTTGGATGAATTTTTGCTGGAAAATGGTTTACCCCCAAGTCCAGCCCATCAGTCGCATTCCCCAGGCAGCCAGCCCACCGCCTCGCCTTCCAGCGGGGTAGTGGTGGATCTTAGTCGGCCGGCTTCTTGCGCGTCATCATCTTCAATCTGTTCTTCATCTGGTGAAGGTCTAGTCGGCAGTGATTATGACCAAAACTGCAGCAAAACAGGTAAATTTGGCTGTACTTTGGGCAAGAGGATGGTGTGGGGAAAAAAGATGAAAACAAAGTGATTGGCTCCTCTGGTTCTCCTGCTTTTGGGATGAGATTTGTAAGAGAACTGTAAGAATCTCCTTTTAACTGTTTCCCAAAGTCTGTTTTTGCTATAGAACAGAATATTTGTAATTCAGGGTTGAACTATGGGGTCCTTGTTGCTCCCTGAGCGTGGTGGTTTCTTGCAGACGTTTCATTACCCAACTAGGTAACATTTGTACTGATGGTGTTATCTAGTTGGGTAATGAAATATCTGCAAGAAACCACCAAGGACTGCACAGTCTGTATTTCCCCCTCAGCTTCCACACATTTTATATGTCACATCCAGCACACACTAATTATAGGCCTAAAACCACAGATGCTCACACAAATATTTGTTGATAGTATTATGAAAACACCCTTATAAAGCTAGGGTGCAAATTCCAAGTTGCATTGCTATATGCTTTGTTTTGTTTTTCTTCTGCAGTGCCTCTATGACAGAAATGGGAACTATGGCCTCTTTTATGACTTGTAGACTTCAACTCCCAGAATTCCTGAGCCAGCATGGTTGGCTCAGGAATTCTGGAAGTTGAAGTCCACAAGTCATAAAAGGGCCATAGTTCCCCACCCCTGCTCTTTGGGATAAGAAGAAAGCATAATTTAAACTTGCTCTTTGAACTTGTAGGGGGCAAAGTCATATTGTAATTTATTTTTTGTTTAAAGGCACAAAATCTTGGGGATGTGCCACAGGTTACACATGGATGCATATAACAAAATATTTTTCATACAGAAATAGGTTGTGGAAGCTGTGATTTGCAATGAAAGAGCAGCAAAAGAGAAGAGTTTTTCCCCTGTTAGACAATTTTTTTGTTCCGAATCATTCCTTCCCAACTACTTTTCTTCCTATGGCTAAAACTGTATGAAGAGAAAAGGACTTAGTGTTCTGAGCAGAGAATGGTGCAATTTTTCTTCCCTCTGCTCCAGATCTCAATTTTAACGTCTTATTTTGACCCTTGTGCTAAGTGTACTCTTTTATGTCCTGTTTGACCAATCCTTACTTTAAAAAGAACTCTAAAATTATTACAAATCATATTTATTCTTGGATTAACATCTGCAAAAAGACTCAAAGGTGCTTTTTTCTTCAAAAGGCAATTGGACTGTTTTTTCCTTGAAGAAGAAGAAGAAGAAAAAAAAAGTTTTGCTTCTCATCCAAGAAGCTTTATCAGTTCTGATGGCAGGGAGATGGATAGGTGCTGACAGTTGAGAATGGATGGTGGGGAGAAGATGGAAGGAAAGGTTCTGATAGGATGGTGGGGGGGGGGCGGGGGGGAATGGAAGGATAGATTCATCAGAACTGATGAAGCTTCTTGGATGAGAAGTGAAACTCTTTCTTTCTTTCTTTCTTTCTTTCTTTCTTTCTTTCTTTCTTTCTTTCTTTCTTTCTTTCTTTCTTTTTCTCCTCCTCCTCCTTCATCTTCCTCAAGGAAAAAAAAACAATTCAGTTGCCTTTTGAAGGAAAAAAAGCACCTTTGAGACAAGTATGACCTGGATGACTAAGAATCTCCATAGATATCTGCAAAAAGACTATTCTTTGAAACTTTCTTTATCTTTTATCTTTCTTTTGACTTATATGCCGCCCTTCTCCCCAGACTCAGGGCGGCTCACAACAGAAATACAAGTACAAATATATAAGTCATATAAAATAATACTACAATATAAAACTATAAAACTATACTCACTCATACAACATACACTCCCAATCAAAGGCCAGGGGCAGAGCGCAGCTCACACGCCCCAAGCCTGTCTGCATAGATGTGTTTTTAAAAATTTTCGGAAAGCTAGGAGGGAGGGAGCAGTACGAACCTCTGAGGGAAGTAGATTCCAGAGGGCTGGGGCAGCAACAGAGAAGGCCCTAGCCCTAGGTCCCGCCAGACGGCACTGTCTAACAGACGGGACCCGTAGGAGGCCAACCCTGTGTGCCCTAATCGGTCGCTGGGATTCATGAGGCAGAAGACGGTCCCGCAAGTATCCTGGCCCATTGCCATATAGGGCTTTATAGGTCATAACCAACACTTTGAATTGTGTATGGAGACCAATTGGCAGCTAGTGCAGCTCATGGAGGGCTGGAGTGATATGAGCATGTCTTGGGAGACCCAAGACGGCTCGCGCGGCCGCATTCTGAACCACCTGCAGTCTCCGGACATTCTTTTTTTTTTTTTAATAAAAAATTCCTTTATTAAAACATTCAGCATTGTACATAAAATCTTTGTATGCATCAAACATCATAGCATCTGGTATACAACACTACGTATTATTCTTTGGAAACGTCTGGTTTGGTAAACATTTTTCACTCCTCACTTCAATCCTCTATTATACACCCGTTACATTTTTTATTCTCTATGATCCCTGATAATAGGTCTTGAGGTAGTAGTTAAACATTAATTATAAGATCATATTAATAATCAATCCTCAGAGAACACAGCATATAACACTAGGTATTAATCTTTGTAAACGCTTGGTTTGGTACATATTCTTTACTCCTCACTTCCAGTCTCAACTATATGTCTGTTGTATTTTATCTTTTATGATCCCTAGCAAAAGATCCTGAGCTAGAGATTCAATAACCTGGGGTAAAGATTCAGTCTGCTTTTTCATTATTAAAGTAATCAACATTAAGCATAGGATCATATTAAGAAGCAGTCATATTAAGAAGCAATCATCGTAGAACATAACATACAACAATAGGTAGACATTCTTCACTCTTCACTTCAAGCCTCTACTATACACCTGTTACATTTTTTAACCTGTGTGGTCCCTAACAGTAAGTCCTGAGGTAGTACTTCAATAACCTGAGGTAGAAATTCAGTCTGCTCTTTCAATGTTAAAATGTTCAACATTAACCATAAGGTCATATCTATAAGCAATCATCATAGAACACTAGATATAACACTAAGTATTAATCTTTGTAAACGTCTGGTTCGGTAAATATTAGTACATATACATTCAACATTAAGTGTTAGTTTTTGTAAACATTTGATTTGTTATACATTCTTCCCTCTTCACTTCGAGCCTTAGCTAAACGCCAGATGCATTTTGTTTGATTGGTGTTTCTCTTGGATGTAGTCTATCCATTGTTTCCAGTCTGTCAAATATTGTTCATTGGAACGACCCTTCAAGTATGCTGATATTTTCGCCATTTCCGCCAGGTTTGTTACTTTCACAGTCCATTCTTCCATAGGCGGTATTTCTGGGTTCTTCCAGTATTGTCCCACCAACAATCTCGCTGCTGTAATCAAGTTCAGAAATAAGTTTGTCTCTGAGGTAGTGATATCCTTTGTAATCCCTAACAAAAAAACCTGTGGTAGAAATTCTATGCGCTTTGTGAAAATGGTTTGGAGTGTCCACCATATCTTCCTCCAGAAGGCTTTGATTTTTCTGCATGTCCACCATACATGAAAGTAGGTAGCATCCCCGTCTCCACACCTCCAGCATTTGGGCTGGAAGTCTGGGTAGATGAGCGATAGTTTTTTCGGGTCGAGGTGCCACCTATAGAACATCTTGTAGAAGTTTTCCCTTAAGTGTTGCGATTTCGTGAATTCTACGTTTCTTACCCATATTTTCTCCCACGTGTCCATGGCGATAGAGTGTCCAAAGTCTTGTGCCCACCTCACCATACAGTTCTTGACTAGCTCGGTTTCAGAGTCCATTTCTATCAGAATGTTGTACACTCGTTTGATGTGCATGATCCCCTGATCTCTAATCTGCTCAATTAGTTTCTCGTCGGTTCGGGAGAAGCCCTTCTTCTTATCTTTACGCCACCTTGATTGCAGTTGTACATATGATAGCCAGGTACCTCCTATTCCTCTGTTTGCTAGTGTTATTTGGGGTATCAAGAGGAACCTATTTTCTTCTCCCAGTATAAGTTTACTGTATGGCACCACCTCTTGCCCTTGGGATGTGTTTGTATCCCCTATTGCGTGTCCGGGGATCGTCCAGATGGGGATCTTGCCGTGTAGGAGGTGTTTATATTTCTTCCAGACCCATAACAATGGGATCCGTAGTGGGTTCTCCTTGAAGTTCCTGTCTGCCTTTTTGTCATATACTAGGTATGCGTGCCAGCCAAATAGTAGACCCTGCCCTTCAACATTCAGTATTCTATCATTCGTCATATTGATCCAGTCACTCACCGCCACTAACGTCGCTGCGTAATAGTATAGCTTTAGATTAGGCATTTTTAGTCCCCCTCTCTTCCTTGTGTCCTGGATAATTTTTAGTTTCACCCTCGGTCTCTTGTCATCCCAAATAAATTTGGTGATGCCCCTCTGCCAATTGTCCAAGTCCTCGTCCTTTTTGAGTATAGGTAGCGTTTGGAAGAGAAATAGAAATCTTGGCAGGACGTTCATCTTTACTGCTGCTATCCTGCCCAGCAAGGATAGTCGTAGTGTTTTCCACCTTTCCAGATCTTCTTGTATCTTGCTCCACAGCACCTCGTAGTTATTTTTGTATAATTTCGCATTCGTTGTTTCTATCTCCACCCCCAGGTACTTAACTTTCTTAACTATTTCACAACCCGTTATTCTTTCCAAGTCCTGTTTTGCTTTGCTGTCTAGATTTTTAACTAGCATCTTCGTTTTTGATATATTAACTTTAAAGCCTGATACCTTGCCATAGTCTTCCAGTATCTCCATCAGACTCCTTGTTGATTGTATTGGTTGCGATACTGTCACCAGTAGGTCATCTGCAAAGGCGCATAGCTTGTAGTCCTGTTTTCCAATCTGTATGCCCTTTACGTCCTCTGCTGCTCTTATCTTGTTCAGTAGGATCTCCATCGTTAAGACAAACAGCAGTGGTGATAGCGGACAACCCTGTCTCGTGCCTCTTTCTATATTGAATGGGTCTGTTAGTTCGCCGTTCACGATGATCTGGCCCGTTTGTTTCTGGTAGATTGCTGTTATGGAGTTGAGGAACTGCTTTCCCATTTTCATCCCCCAGGCTAGGTTCGTCAGGAATGGCCAATTCAGTCTGTCAAAGGCTTTTTCTGCATCTACAAACATGAGGGTTGCAGGTACCTGGTTGTGTCTTTCCAAGTACTCTATTATGTTCAGCAGCTGTCTCACGTTGGTTTTCATCTGACGTCCTTGTATAAACCCCGTTTGGTCCGGGTGAATTATTTTTTGTAGTACAGTCATTAGTCTGTTGGCCAGGACCTTTGTAAAGATTTTGTAGTCTGTATTCAGTAGTGAGATGGGTCTATAGTTCGCCGGTTGTGCATTATCTTTTCCCTCTTTGGGAATTAGAGAGATGTATGCTGTTTTCCAGGAGGGTGGGATTTGGCCGCCTTCTTGTATGTTGACAAAAAGTTCTCTGAGGGGTTCTATCATTTCCTCTTGGAGATGTTTGTAATAGATAGCCGTTATCCCATCCGTCCCGGGTGACTTTCCTGTTTTCAGTTGTTTAATTGCTGAGTGTATTTCCTCCTTTGTGATTGGGGCATTCAGGGCATCTCGTTGTGTATCGGTGAGTATCATTAAGTTTTCGTTTTGTAGAAATGTTTCTATCTCTTTGTCCTGTATCTTCTCCTCGGCGTATAGCTTTGAGTAGAACTCTGTGAAGGCTTTCTTGATGATTTCTTGTTTGAATTCTTCCTTGCCTTTGTACTTTATCTTTTCAATTATGCGGGCTTTCTGTTTCTTTCTTAAGGTATAAGCCAGCCGCCGCCCCGGTTTGTTAGCGCTGCAGAATGTCTTATGTTTTGCATATTGTATATTCCTTGCTACTTGATCCGCCATCAGCAGGTCGAATTGTTTTCTTAGTATTTTAATTCCTTCTTTTGTGGCTTTGTCCTCTGGTCTTTTTATTAATAATAGCTCCTGTTTCTTTATCTCCTCCTCTAGCTCCTTTCTTTTCTGTTCTTGTGTACGACGGTGCCTGGCGTTCATGTTCATGAGGATCCCGCGCATATATGCCTTGCTAGCGTCCCAAATCATTTCAATGGGTGTTTCATTGTTCATATTTATACTGAAAAATTCCTTCATGGCACTTTTGCATTCAGCCACCCTTTTCTCGTGTCTAAGCAGGTTTTCATTGATCCTCCAGGATCTCCTCGATTTCCTATCTTGTCTTAATTCCATCCTTACTGGGTTGTGGTCTGTTAGTACTTTGGGTAGGATTGACACTGCGTTTAGGCGAATTAGCAAGTCACTAGATGTCAGGATGAAATCAATTCTGGATAACAGATGATGCCTGTCAGAGAAAAAGGTGAATTCTTGCTCTTTGCCGTGCCGTTCCCTCCAGATGTCCGTCAGTACAAGGTCTTCCTTCATGTCGTAGAAAGATTTAGGCAACTTGGAGTGCTTTTGTGGTTTAAGTTTTGTCTTCTTCTTGTCCAAGGCAATCTCTATGACCCCGTTCCAATCTCCCAGTATAATACATGATCTGTAGTTAAATTGTGTTAACTTCTTGTGTATCTTTTTGTAGAATTTTCCTTGTTGTTGATGTGGGGCATATATGCCCATCACTAGAATTTTCCTGTCGTCCTGTGTCACTTCGATTGCTAGGTATCTACCCTGGGAGTCCGACTCTATTAGCTTGGCTATTACATGTTTCTTCACGTATATAACAATCCCGTTCTTCTTTTGTGGTGCCGCTGTGACAAAATGCGTACCTAGTCTGTTGTTGATTAAGTATTTCTGGTCCGTTGCTCTGATGTGTGTTTCTTGTAGGCAAATTATGTCGTTTCCTCCTTGAAACAGATAATGAAATATCTTCCTCCTTTTCTGTGGGGAATTTAGTCCGTTGACGTTCCATGTCAAGTATTTAGTCGTCATTGTCTGTTTCAGGATACTCTTCCAAGACCGCTTCCATTCTATCTCTTGTGGTCTTCTTTGGTCCCGTTCCCATGGTATCCAGGTTTGTGTTCGAGTTGCATATAGGGATCGTGTCGTGTTGCTCTGTGCGTTTGGTGGTGGATCTTGTTATCCTTCCCCCTGCAGTCTGTCCTGCTCCCTTGTTGTTGTTGTTGCTTCCTGTTCTCTGTGTCGTCGTGTCTTGAGTTAGTTTTTTCCTTTCTCGTGTTCCTGTATCGGTCTGTCGGTCTGGTGATCTTTCTGCGTCTTCTCTCGTGGTGTATTGGGGTCCCTCCGGCTTCAGTTCCTTTTCCAGGAAATCTCTGGCTTGTTGGACCGAGTTCAGGTGGTGTCTTTTATTTTTATAGAAAAATGTCATCCCCGTGGGGGTTTCCCATCTGTATCGCAGAGCACGTGATCTCAGTTCGTCGACCAGGAACTTGTATTCCTTTCTGTCTCGCAGCATCGTCTGGGGGATCTCTTTCAGTACTTTCACTTCCTGCCCCTTTATGTATAAGGTCCTGTTGTAGGATGTGGCTGAGATTAGGTTCCGGAATCCCTGCGTCACAAAGTGGATGACCACATCCCTTGGTTGGTGTCTGTTTGTTGTCGTACGTGCGCCCACTCTGTAGAGCCTGTCGATTTGCCATTCGATAACGGGTTGGTTTACCCAGAAATGCTGCCAGGGCCTCTATAAAGGTTCTGGTCAAGCTCCCTTGGGTTTCGTCTGGTGTCTCTTTCAAGCCTCTAAACCTGATTGCTGACGCCATTTGCCAGTACTGTATCATGGAGGCTTGGTCTTGGGCCACCCCTTTCATCTCTGTTATTTCCACTGTCTGGCCTTCTACTTGATTCTCCACTTTCTCCATCCGCTTGTCCACCTTCTCTCTGATTTTCTGGAAGTTTTTCTCCATTTCCTCCCCTATTTCCTTGTAGTACGCTTGTATTGCCTCCTTCATTTGCTCCATATCTGCAGCCATCGCCTTGCGTTGCTCCTCCCATTTTTTCTCTAGCCCTCTACCTTGTTCTTGCAGCATTTGTTTTATATCGTTGTATCTTTTCTCCATCTTTTGTTCTGCCTCTACGCACCTCCTCTCCATCTCTCTACCTTGTTCTTGCTGCATTTGTTTTGTATCGTTGTATCTTTTTTCCATCTTTTGTTCTGCCTCTACACACCTCCTCTCCATCTTTGTGTCCCTTTCCACCAACCTTTTATCCATTCCATCCAACCTTTCAACCAGCATTTCTATTGCCTTTTGTATCATGTGTGCTGTTGGGCTGGCCTGTGAAGGTGTATGGTTCTGGGTGCCTGTATTTGGATGGGAGGGTGTGGGGGTGGGTAGAGTAGTTCCTGGTGGTTTAGTACGCTGGGCTGGGGAGGATACAACTCCCTTCGTTTGTGTCAGTGTGGTCTGTTTGGAGGCCATCTTGAGCTTGTCCTCCCTTTGTCCAGGCACTGTTTTGGTTTTGGTTTCCAGCTTGGGCCAGGTTAGGCACTAGACTGCGATCTGGTGTTGGTTCAGTAATCTGTCCTTTCAGTGGGAGGGGGGGGGCTTCAGGGTTCAGGCAGTGCAGGTCTAGGGGCCTGTAGGCAGGGAGGTCTGTCTGTGGTCAAGGAGTCTATTCAGTGCCTCTGCCTGTCTGTGATTCCAGGCCCCTTCTGCCTTCCCTCCACAGCCGCCCTGGATACCTTTTAGTTTTCCTCTTACGCCCACCTTCCTCCCTGGTGGGTTCTGCTCTCTTCAGTGTCCCTGGGGCTCCCGTTCTGGGGGGGTCTGGGGCACAGCGTGTGGGATATCTCTCCCCCGTCCCTCTGCCACCCAGGGTACCCTTTTCTTGTGTCCTCTCCCGCTTTCTGCTTTCTTGCTTCTTCCCACTTGGTTCTTCTCCCCTCCCCTCTATTGTTCTGGCTTGCCTGCATTCAGCTCCGTTGATTGCCTCCATCCTTTTCCGCCGCTTCAGGCCGCTCCGTTGCCCTCTCAGCTATTCCACCCTCTTCTGCTCTTCTGGGGGCCCTTTCTAGGTTGGGAGACCCCCCCAGTTGCCTTCGCCCCTCCTGCCTATGTCGCTCTCGCTTCTCTCTCACCCGTTCTCCGCCGCTTGGGGCCTCCTCCTTTTGTCCGGCTGCCCCCGGCCCTCTCCTCTTCCGATTCCTGCTGCCGGCTCTCACCTCTGCTCTTGCGTTCTTCCTCGCCCCCTGGGACTCGTCTGGGGGCCGTCTTCGGTCAGTGGGCTCTCCCGGCAGCTTTCGTCTGTCTGCACGCTGTTCGTCGACGCCGACGCCGACGCTCGCTCTCCCCTGCAAATTCGGATTTTGGGGCCTCCCGGCCTCTTCCAGCCCTCTGGCCGGCCGTCAAGCCACCGCCGGCTTCCTCCGCTCAGCTGGTTGTCCGTGGGGGACCCTCGGCGGCGATTTATACTTCTCTGGAATGCGCCGAGGGTCCTCTTCAGATGCGCCTATCTTTCCGGCGCTCTCTGCTCTCAGTACTCCTAATTTTTTATAAAAATTTAAGCCACGGTCCGGAGCTTTCCTAGAAGGGCTCCGGACCTCGTGACCGGAACCGGAAGTCTCTCCGGACATTCTTCAAAGGTTGCCCCATGTAGAGAGCATTACAGTAGTCGAATCTCGAGGTGACAAGGGCATGGGTGACTGTGAGGAGTGACTCCCGGTCCAAATAGGGCCGCAACTGACGCACCAGACGAACCTGGGCGAACGCCCCCCTCGCCACAGCCGAAAGATGGTATTCTAAACTTAGCTGTGGATCGAGGAGGACACCCAAGTTGCGAACCCTCTCCGACGGGGATAAAACTTCCCCACCCAGAGTAATGGATGGACAGATGGAATTGTCCTTGGGAGGCAGAACCCATAGCCACTCCGTCTTGTCGGGATTTAGTCTGAGCCTGTTGGCACCCATCCAGATCCCAACAGCCTCCAGGCACCGGTTCATCACTTCCACTCCTTCGCTGTAATGACGCGGGGTAGAGATGTAAAGCTGAGTATCATCAGCATACTGATGAAAACTCACCCCGTGTCGACGGATGATCTCACCCAACGGTTTCATGTATATGTTGAAAAGCAGAGGTGAGAGAACAGACCCCTGAGGGACTCCACACGGAAGAGACCTCGGAGCTGATCTCTGACCTCCTGCAAACACCGACTGTGACCGGCCAGAGAGGTAGGAGGTGAACCACCGTAAAACAGTGCCCCGCACTCCAAGCCCCTCCAACCGGCGCAGAAGAATACCATGGTCGATGGTATCGAAAGCCGCTGAGAGGTCAAGAAGCACCAGGATAGTGGAATAACCTCTATCCCGGGCCCGCCAGAGATCATCGGTCAGCGCGACCAAAGCAGTTTCCGTGCTGTAACCGGACCTGAACCCAGACTGCTGAGGGCCCAGATAATCAGTTTCATTCAAGGACCGTTGGAGTTGGAGTGCCACCACCTTCTCAACAACCTTCCCTAAAAAGGGAAGGTTGGAGACTGGACGATAGTTATTTAGAACTGCCGGGTCCAGGGAAGGCTTCTTGAGGAGGGGGCGCACAAGTGCCTCCTTTAAGGGAGCCGGAAAGGACCCCTCCCTCAATGAAGCGTTGATAACAGCCTGGATCCAGCTCCGTGTCACCGCCCTGCTAGCCGAAACCAGCCAGGAGGGGCACGGGTCCAGTAAACAGGTGGCAGAACTCACAGCTCCAATGGCCTTGTCCACGTCATCAGGAGTTACCAGATCAAACTCCTCCCATTCAACAGGACTAAGACGGGCCTCTGTCATCTCGACTGACTCATTGTCAGCCGACACTGTATTCCAATTGGAGTCCAAGTCAGCCCGGATCTGAGCGACCTTGTCTGCGAAAAAGCTGTTAAATTCTTCAGCATTGCCCTGCAAAGGTTCCTCTCTCCTCCCCGTATCCAGGAGAGAGCGAGTCACCCTAAACAGGGCAGCTGGACGAGATTCCGCAGACGCGATCAATGCGGAAAGATACTGAGATCTTGCCGTAGTGATTGCTTCCAAATAGGTCTTAATATAAGCTCCCAACATGGTGTATTTGGTGTGGAGGTGATAAAAAAAATATTTTAGCACCCTCACTGGGTTAGAGTTGGGAAGGAAGGCAGTTTCAAGTACCTGCCTAATTGTGGCAAGGACTGTCAGTTTCATCTCCTCCTAATTGCAAACAGTTTTCAGCCCCACCTTTTGGTTGTGGTGGCAGTGACAGCCTTCTCCTGGCTGCTGGAAAGTCCAATCTCTGATTCCTACCCTGAATTTCACTTGCCACATACAGACTGATACACAAAGAATTGTGTACTGCTAGCACACACACCATGCACCTTGGAAGGAACATTATTTTTAATCCTATCCTGATTTGTATAGGAATTCTTTCTCTACCTGTTGGAAGTTTTAGAATTTCAGTGAAGTTTTAAGCTATTTTTTTATTGTGGAGAGGACCAGAAAAGAGATTTTATGGACTAATCTAGAGGCAACTGAAGATGCGGTGTTCTGAAAATAAGCATATCCGGACTTGATCAAAAGTTCACTGCAATCTTCATCAATGTGTGGACTTTAGCTTCCAGAATTCCCAGTCAGGGAATTTTAATTATAGATATTACAAGGGATTCTGGGAGATGTAGTCCATACAGCTAGAGGTATACCTGTTGAGAATTGATCCAATGGATGAAAATTCTATGTTATAATAGAATTGATGTATTAAAGAATACATAGAAAGGGATGGAGATTTAAAACAATTTACAACAGTAAAAACATTGCAAATGAATGCATATACTTAGCTTTATTATTACTTTAACAGTCTCATACGCTCTGGGGACTTCTGAGAAGTTAAGTATTGCATTCAACCCCCATGTTGAAGACAATTACTTCTAAACTTCAATTCTTTGTCTGGATTTGCACAACATGCTATGTTTAGTTAGTTTTAGCCTTGTTTATGGCTTTGGCGGAAGGATTAGCACATTTTACAAGTCCAGCCTGTTTGAATAGTTTATATATATAATTCCTATATTTGATAAATGTATATGGTCTCTCTCAAACTTTAAGACTTGATGGTACATTAGCCCTCCCTCCATCCCCCTACATCCTATAAAGTTTATCCCCAATCATGATCCTTCACTTTCTCTAACTTGGTTAGCTCACTATTAATTGGAACAATTCAGCATTCCTGAATGCTCCATCTCTTCCTTTTAAGACATACCGGTAAGCTGGATTCCCACAACACACTAAAGCTCCATGGAGTTAGGTGGCCCAGCATGGAAAGGCAATCCAGCCACCATCTTAGTCTGTGGTATGCACCAGGCCATCGCATTATGCCATAACATTTTAATTGAGCACACTGTGTAAAATGAACACAGGAATTGTTTTATTAATCCAGATCTATTAATCAGTGAATCTAAGACCACTGCCAACACTTTTCTCTTTTACTTAAATCTAAAGAAAATAACTGGAGCTCTTATATCTGGGGGTGGGGTGGAGTATATAATCCAAAACATTAAATATAAATTGCCTCCTCCGTCTCTAGATGTTCTTACATTTAAGTCACCCCTTCCTCTAAAAACGCTGTAGAGTCCTTTGTGCTCTCTGAGCTTGTTGGGGTTTTTTGCAGATCTTTCATTATCAAACTAGATAACATCATTAGCGCACTGATGAAGTTACCTAGTTTGGCAATGAAACGTCTGCAAGAAAATCACCAAGCTCAGAGCATCAAAGAGCCCCACAATTCAATCCTGAACTACAAATATTCTCTTCATATTTGCCCTGTACTACCCCCCGCCCCTTCTCATTGCTTCATCAGCTCTGTCAGCATTTCTGGATACCAACAGCCTCCATTTAAAAACAGGAAAGCCTCCCCTTTGCCCAAACACTGCCCCACAACCTGGGGATCCTAGACGTAAGGCCTTTCCTCCCCTCCACCTATAAGAGGGAGAACTCCTGGGAATGAAGCTTCCCCCTTTCCTGAACAACAGGTGTGGGTCTCCCCCTCCCCACCTTGAGGAGGCCTGAAGGACCCCCCCCTCCCTCCCTCCCTGTGCATGTTTGAATGCGTGTGCACATGTCCTGGAGTAGAGACTCAGCCCTAGCATGCCAGGAGGCTGCGGGGAATCCCGTGTTACTGCTGTGCCAGAGCCCTGTGTCAACCACGCCTGCTTGGAAAGGCCCAGTCTTGTGTCTGTGCATGGAGCCTCCTGCTTTCGCTCACGTTTCTCACCCTGCCTCTGCGAACACATGTCACTCGGCTGGGCTCTGCGCTCATCGCTACTGCCAGCTGGCAGCCTGCCCCTTCCTCGGTGCAGGGCTGTGCGAGCGGGCACGTGGGGCTGCGGTGTGAGGCAGGCGGCCAGGGCCTCTCCAGGGGTGCCTGTGTGGCTCTCCCAGCAGGCAGGTTCCCACGAGGGGCCAGCAGCAGGGGGTTGTAAAACCAGGCAGATTAGCCGTGGGGCTCTCCGACAAAGGGAGGTGGGTGTAGCAATTCAGCAAGGGCAGTCATTTGGGGTCTCCAAGGGGGAGGAGATTAGAAGGGATGACTGGCAGATGTCTGTGGGGGAGGGGAAACGGGGATGTGGGAAACAGGTACCTGGGTTCTCCAACAGGCACGAGCACCTGGGTTCCTCCACAGAAAACGGCTCCATTACAGTAGAAGGCAAAAGGACAGCAATGCTCTTGTTTGCTAGCAAGAAAAAGATTTAATGGAGGTTAAGTGAAAAGGCAACTTTTGGATCCAGGATGAATCTTAACAGCTGATTTAGTTGCAGGTTGTTGTTGGTGAGCATTTAAAAGTGCATATTACAATGTATGGAGATTATATTGCTTTGTGACATGCGTTTTAAACTCAGTCTCTAAATCCTAAATCTTGAGGAAGAGGGAGGAGGGACCAGGAAATTTGGAGTTATAAGCGCGGGGGGGGGGCTGTTCCAGGTTAGGGGAGAGTTAAAGGTTAGGAGGACTGTCAGATATATTGAGTCCCTGTTTTCTGGCAGCTGCTCATCCTCCATTGCACAGGCGTGTTTCAACATTGCCCAGCTCCAAGCCACCTCTGGTTCTGCCAGCCGCAAAACGCCTTTCTCCTTCCCTGCCACATTTTCCCAGGCAGGGTAACTTAATAAACTTTTAAAGCAGCGTTTTTCCTCCTCAACAACTTTAAGAAGTGTGGACACCAACTCCCAGAATTCCCCAGCCAGTTGGCTGGGGAATTCTGGCAGTTGGAGTCCACCCTTCTTAAAGTTGCTGAGATTTGAGTCACACTCTTTTAATTCAACCATCCCTCGATTTGCAGTTGCCAGAACAAGTTTGCCCCTATGCCCCTTCTCTGACTGTTTCTTAAGCCCATCAGACATGAAGTGCTCCAGAAAATCCACCTTCACTTAAATGGGGTTGGGGTGCTGCTTAACCTGCATAAATTTCCCAGCCCCTCTGCATGCCTTTAATCCTCAGGAAGACTTAAATGTACTGGGTTATCAACAGGTTATCCCTGTTGCTCTCCACAATATCAGCTAATCCCTTTCTTGAAGAGTTGAGGTGCACCGGGAAGCAAAAGGGGTGGTTGGATATATGATCATCAGGAAGGGGTAGGTTATGAGCAGATACTTTTGTTGGTGCTTTTCTGTCTTTGTGCAAAATTCACCTACCTTCCTCCTTAACCTGCCTCAGGTCCTATCACGCCAGTGTCCCGAAGCACACCCAGCCCGGTAGACCCTGAGGCTGTGGAGGTCCTCATGAACTTTGACCCTGACCCTGCTGATTTGGCACTGTCCAGCATTCCAGGCCACGAGACCTTTGACCCTCGCAAGCATCGGTTCTCAGAAGAGGAGCTTAAGCCCCAGCCGATCATGAAAAAGGCCCAGAAAATACAGGTTCCTGATGAACAGAAGGTGAGCTGGGAACAAGGATAGGCCACTGCTTGGGGTTCAGAGACCTCTTGCTTTCGTTTTCCCATCCTTCTTAACCTGGTTGAAATAGCTTGCATGTTTCTTTAAGGAAGGGAGTATAGTATTCAGATCAAGAGAGAACCAAGTTACTCACAAACCAAGCAATAAAAACAAGATCATAAACTGTTTTATGTATTAATTGCACATATAATGAATACTTGGGCTGTGCGTCGATTGAAAATGATTTAGGAGGAGGGTTTTAGATCTAGCGCAAGCCCAGCCTTTCTCTGCTATTCTTTTAAACTATATATCCCCCTCTTATGGCAGTTTATTTAATAACAGTTTGAAGTTACGATGGCCTTGGGAAAAATTACTTAAACTGGTCTTTGAAGTTTTGACCATCATATCACTCTTGTGGTTATATGATCACAATTTGGGGCTTGGCAACCAGCTTGCATTTATGACTGTTGCAGCAGCATCTTGCAGTCACGTGATCTTGATTTGCAACCTTCCCAATGAGCTTCTGACAAGCACAGCTAGTTGGGGAAGCTGGATTTGCTTAACAACCATGGGATTCATTCAGTGACATGCGATTCACTTAAAAACGAATCTAGTCACTTAATGACTCATCTAATAACTGGATCACTGAGTGACCAAAATTTTGGTTCCAGTTGTGAACGTTAAGTCAAAGATTACCTGTATGACCTATTTCAGGCTAAAAAGAAAATGCATGGTTCAATGAACAGCAGAGAGGTGCTCTGCTCAGGTTAGGTCTGAGTATTTTGAAAATGTCCATGGCCCTAAGCACAGGGAGATGAAAATGGGATACCTAGGCCTTCCCCCTCAGTTTTTTCTCTTCACAACAATGAGGCTAAAAATAGGAATGAATCTCAGGGAAGCTTTATGGTAGAGTGAGGATTTTAACTCCCATCTTCCTAGTCCTATCCCTCCATTGTAATGGCTTTATAATGGGGGGGGGGAGAAATGATACCAAAAGAAGGAGAATATTTACAAGTGGTCAAACACCTTGAAGCAGGGGTCACCAGGCCACGGACTGGTACCAGTGCCTGGCCTGTTAGGAACCGGGCCGTGGAAACGGTAGGCAAACAAGCAAAGCTTCATGTGTGCATGCACAGGATCTAGGTTGCATGCGAAACCATCACCCTCCCTCCCCTCCCCCATGGAAAAATTGTCTTCCACAAAACCAGTCCCTGGTGCCAGAAAGGTTGGGGACCACTGCCCTGAAGGATTTCACTTGTTATTCATTTGGTTGCTTTTCCCTACCTATGATGCATATCCTTTGGCTCTTGGAATGCCTTCGTTAGCATTCGTTTCTTTATTGATTTATATCCCATCCCAGTTTCATGTCCCTTGCTAAGAATTCTGAGTTGAATCTCGCACATCTGCAGGGAGGGGATGTTGAAGAAAGATGCATTGGATATTTAGTGCTATCGAGTCCAATTCCCTGCTCAGTGCAGGAAACCAGATTAAGGCTTCTACAGTGGAGGGGTTTTCAGCTTCTGCTTGAATGCATCTGTGAAGGAGAACACGCCATCTCCAGGCGTCATGTTCTACTGCCAAAGTAGTTCTACTCTTCTTAAATGTTTGTTTCTAATCTACAAAGCCTTCTTGTAATGTAAACCCATTATTCCATGTTCTGCCATTCTGGTCATGCATGACATCCTTGAAAGTATTTCTATAGGGCTGTCCTAGCCCCACTGTGCCCTGTTCTTCCATTCTGTCTTTATAGAACTTTGTTTCTTGTCCCAGGATCATGTTCATTGATCTTTTCCAAACCAGTTGGTTTGGTTTCACTGTTTTCTTCAAGTGCAATGCCCTTGAAGAACTGGCTGCAAATTTGATTGGGGAATCTGACCTGTGTAGGATGTAGTGAAACTATTAGTTGTATAATCTGAAAATAATCCTCCTTGGCATTCCCATCATCTTCCAGGAAGTTACAATCAAAGAAGTAAAGTAAATTTAGAAAAGCTTGATCCTGAAGTCGCCATCTTGACTTTTGGGTAATTATTGCATTGTTTTCAGGGTGCTTATAGATTGATTGCTTTATGATCCCTAGAATCTTCCTAGGTATCAGTGCTAGACTGACAGGTTTGTGACTTCTTAGTACTCTAGAACAGGGGTTCCCAACCCCTGGTCTCTCGACTGGTACCGGGCCACGGCATGCCAGCAACCGGTCTGCACAAACAAGCAAAGCCCCATCTGCGAGATGCAGGCAGCACACAAAACCACACACCCTCCGGGCTGCGGAAAAACCTCTCTCCACGGAACCGGTCCCTGGTGCCCAAAAGGTACCTCTGCTCTAGAATGCTATTCATCCAGCTCTAGAGATTGAAACCCGTTCGAAGTAAAGAAGCATTCTTGTCTAAACATGTGTAATATTTGGTTACAGAGTGGAAAAAGTGCTATTGGATCCAATACAGGTGTATTCAGAACTTTTCCTGGGCTGGGAGATGTGTTTGAGTTAGGAAGATAGTGACAAGCAGTTCAGGTAAAAGAATCAAGGAGTGAGAGCACGTAACCTATGTTCATGTGAAATGTTATGTCCAAAGAACTAAAACCACATGATGGTTTAATACGATGGCTGTATGAGAGAAAGGGGAGAGAGAGAGAGAGAGAGAGAGAGAGAGAGAGAGAGAGAGAGAGAGAGAGAGAGAGACCTTCCTTCTCATTAGGTGGCCAAAGTATCTGGCCTTCTAAAGATCAGTCAGGGTTGATCTCCTCTAGGACTGACCGGATTGATCACCTTGCAGTCCAGGGGACTCACAGGACTCTTCTCGAGTACCATAGTTCAAAGGCCTCAATTCTTCGGCATTTACAGCCTTCACTTGCCAGATTCAAATCCCACTTGGCAAAATTTGCTCTTTCCTGGATCGTCCAAAGTCAAGTAAGAACTGTCTCCTATCTGGGCAAGCCAACCCTTCCTTTGATTTCAAATCACTCGTTCATGGTGACGTTTTGTGGTTGAATGGGGATTTGACCATGAGTTTCCTCAGCCTGGAAGATGAAACCATCCAGGGATATGGCCATTGGTATTCATGTACAGTGTATTGCTTCTTAAGAGCACAAATATCACCCTGAATTGGACAGTCAACTGTTGTCAAGTCCATGTAGGAACTGCATATGAACATTTAAGTTGTGCAGAGCCTTGTGGGAAATGGTTAGAATTATCTAGTGTGCAATGCTTATGTGACACTTCCTTTGACATGCCACTTTTTTCTTCTTTCCCTCCCCCTGACACCCCCCCCTTTTTTTTACATGTTGCACCAGGATGAAAAATATTGGAACAGGCGGTACAAGAACAATGAGGCAGCAAAACGCTCAAGAGATGCACGCCGCCTGAAAGAGAATCAAATCACAGTTCGGGCGGCTTTCTTGGAGAAGGAGAATGCAGTCCTTCGCCAAGAAGTGGCCAATATCCGCCAGGAACTAACCCGCTACCGCAGCATCCTCTCTAAATATGAATCTCAGCACGGCACCTTGTAAAATCCACAGCAGGGCACTGTGCTCTTCTCCAAGATCCCGCCACCGAGGTGGTAGGGCCACCCTGGTTTTTCAACCCAGACCCCCTGTCTTCCCGAACCGGGCAAACAAATAATCCAATGACAGATGTTTGGAATGAGGGAAAGGTCTGCGTTGAGCACTTTCCACCTGCAGGGACTAACCATGGTTCTGGGTGCGCAAAGGAGAGTTCTTGGGTGGGCATGGCCTGCCCCTCACCCAGAACAGGACAGCAGCCAAGATGTTGAACTGGGCATCGTAGATACCTGGAAGACACAAGGGCTCTGTAGCACATTGGAAGATGTATTGCACACACAAACACTTAACATGTGCACGCACGCTCTCTCTACACCTGTATCTTAGGGTTTGGCTTGTGGATGAACTCTCGATCCAAAGGGCAATTCAGTCAGAGACCATCACATCTGCAAACCACTGTCTGTGTGGCATTTGGACGGGACTTGAATATGGATGACCGAGGAGCTCTTTAGGCAAATCTCAGTGCCTAAGCTCAGTCACACACAAATAGATTTTTCAGCAGATGATTGCACACAGTTTAACCCTTTCTCATTTCATCCACCAACTCTGGAGTTGGGACAGGCAAACCAGCTACAAAAGTGGATGTGATATCCAGGTTTTCTGGGCTCATCCCTACCCCAATAAACCACTATGACTTTACATGCCCCTCTCGAGGAAGCCTCAAAGTCTTGGACACCCTGAATGGAAAAATCCTTTCTTTTGAGATCAGTAAACATCAGGACTCTTCTGTCTATAGAATGCCAAATTAAATCAAACGGGTTGCTCACTCATTTTATTTCCACACTTGGCCGAAGGGGACTTTACATCTGATGGCAAAGCTAGGGGTTTAGTTTAATTATTACAATTATATTATTCTCTGTTTTTAGTTAAAAAAGGCAAGTGACTGCATCTGTTTCCTCCTAGCACTGCCCAGTGTAGTGTCGTGTACAGAAATGATAAAACACGAGACCTCATTTGTGTCCCTTCTAAATATATATATATATATCGTCCTCCTTAGGGATCGTGCCCATCTCATCCATCATTCTACCGCCAAAGCTGGACATACGGGCTTTGGCCACAAGTTTGATCTAGCTAACGCAGAGGTTATAGCTCGTGAGACTACCAAGGGTGGCCACCTACTCAAGGAAGCCTGGCTCTCTGATGAAAATTCCATCAACCGGCATATAGATCTTTTGCCGGCTTATCAGACTCTTAGGGGATGGGAAAGACAGCGCCACGGTCTGCTGAGAAGACACTCAACTCTTCCTTTGCAGGATTGGGGCGGTAGAATTATGGATGAGATGGGCACGATCCCTAAGGAGGATGATGACCTGGTTAAAGGGAAAAACCAGAGACCGAAACAATGGGACAGCATCTTGCATAACTGGGACAATGGCTTTACAGGTGAGGCGACCACAACTCCCATGGGCGGAGATGATGGACCAAACGGCCCTAAGCCGGGGACAGACAGGCAGAGGTGATCTGGAAGGAGGGGGAAGACGCAGAGCAGGAATGCCGGAACAGCTGCTTTTTGCAAGACGGGCGGAGGAATTACACGGGGGAGACGACAATGGCCTTGGGGGTGGGGGAGGATAATGGCCCTGGGAGGGAGGGAGACTGGGCGCAGGGACCAGTTGACGGCCGCCCTCCAAGTACTTGCACACGCTCTAAAAGAGCACCTGAGAATCGTAAAACAACTAGCGGAGCCAAGGACAGTTTGCCTGATGCGGAACAACTGCGCGGTACGATTAACGGGCCAATGACGCGCTCAAGGAGCCGGGCGCAGGGGCAGGAGGTTATATGAGTTGCCTTCCTGATCTCCTTTTACTCCAACTCTGATGACGGTAGTTTGGTTTGGCCTGACGAAAGCTTAGTGACTCTTTTTAACCACAGGCTTGTTTACATTAAACAGTCTGGTTTATTATATCCTGGTGTTCATTTTTCGTTCTTATTTGGTTAACATAATGCCCAGGATTCACATTTTTAGCATTTTAAAAGACACACACACACACACACACACACGTAAAACACAAAATGTGTGGTTGCTATGTGTGTGTGTGTGTGTGTGTGTGTGTGTGTGTGTGTGTGTATACATGTATACATGTATATACACACAGCCACCTTCACTCCAGGCAAGACTTATGAGATTAAACTATGCTCTTTTGTTAAGGGAAGGATGGTTCTTTCATACAGAAAGGGAATGCTGGGCAAACATGTTTAAAATCTCCTTTGGAGAGATTCCTAATCTTTTTAATTTTCCATGTTAACAGTGTTGTTAAGAACTTTTCGAGAGGGCTTTGAGGGCAGTTCCCCACCCTCCCCACAACCCTCCAAAAAGATGTTTACAATTATATGCTACAAGCAATGAGGAATAAAGGAAGATGGGATTTTAAAAAAATACTATCACCAAATAATTTTTCTGTCTCTGTTCACATATCTGTTCGTAGATGTAATGCAGACATGCCCATGAGATAGTTCCTTTGTGCTGTATCAAGTTTCTATTTTTACAGACTGGGTCGTTTTTGGCTTTGGATCAAGCAACCACTTTCCTGTTTGTTTTTATTTTTACAATTCACTTGCTATAAAGGTTGGGGGAGACTACATACGTGAGCGAGACTGTGAAGAAGGAAAACAACTTTGCTCTAATAAGAGCATCTTGTGACACCTGAAAGACTAACATATAATGTTGCCACATACTGGTAGTCCTTGACTTAACGACCACAATTGAGCCCAAGATTTCCGTTGCTAAGCAAGACAAGTGTTAAGTGAGTTTTGCCCCATTTAGAACCTTTCTTGCCCCAGTTGTTAAGTCAGTAACGGTTGTTAAGTAAATCTGGCTGCGTGCCAGACGGCAAGTGTCTGAATTTTGATCACATGACCATGGGGATGCTGCAACAGTCAGTGTGATCACTTTTTTCAGTGCTGTTGTAACTTCGAACAGTCACTAAGTGAACGGTTGTAAATTGAGAACTACCTGTCATGATTACGCACCATCAAGTCATTGTTGATTCTTAGTAACCATTGAGGTTTTCTCCACGATGATCTGTCCCTCTGTAGCTCTCACTACTCTTAACTGGAACAATCTTGTTGCTGGTCACCCTCTTTTCTTTCCTTCCACTTTTCCCAGCATTGGAGTCTTCTTCAGGGAGCGAGATCTTCACATAATGTGTCTGAAGTAGGATAATTTGAACCTGTGCCTCAAATGAGAACTCTGGTTGATTTCTTTTCTGAACCATTGGTTTGTGTTCATGGTACTGTTGGGAATCTTCTCCAACACCAACGTTCAAAGGGGTCAATACCCTTCCCTATTTTTGCTTCATCAAAGTCCAACCTTTGCTTCCATAGTGTCAGGGAATGCTATGGCTTACCATAAAATATTTGTAGCTGGGGGTTGAAATGAGCGGTCTTCAGTGCTCTCTGAATTTGGCTGTTTTCTTGCAGACATTTCATTACCCAAACTAAGTAACGCTATCAGTGATAGATGATGTTACCTAGTTTGGGTAATGAAACGTCTGCAAGAAAACAACCAAGCTCGGAGAGCACCAAAGACCCCTCAATATCACCATTTGCATGAGTCTGATCTTTGTAGATAAATTGCTATGCAGTAGTATTTCAATCTCCATCGCTTCTCTAGACGTCTCTTATGGCGCTTCATCCCCCTGAGCTCCTCGGTGAACCGAGGAGACCTCCTGGGGCCAGCACCACGGAGAGGTCGCAGCGGCGCAATCCGGTCAATAGCCCCCTTCGCGGCCGAATTCCATGCCGCTACCAGGGACTCCGCCAAATTGTGAATGAACGAGCTCATCATATTAAATGATGATGGCTCATCGTCACGGTCAAACTGAATTTGGAAAAGGAAAAGACTACATATGAATTTCTATAAAGAGGTTTAAAGTAAAGCCTTAAATAGCTCTGATTTACAAGACAACCCTCAGCTGGAAGAAGCCAAAGGACAGAAGGAAACTTTTCCTATGATGCGGTGGAGAAAAGCCACAGCAAGGTTTTTGCTCATTTTATTTGTAAATTCGTACTTATCTCTTCCTCCCTCCCTTGGTTTTTCTTTACAAACACTTTTAACATTTGCTGAAAAAAGATGTTTAATCCACAGCATGGCTGCCACCTTGTGACCAAAGTCACAATTACAATTACAATTCTAGGTCTCCTAGGGTACTTGTTTGATAAAAAAGGGAGGGGAAAAATACTGGGTGCCTCTCCAACCCTCTTCATAGCCCCCTCCAAAATCTTTCCCATTCTTTTAAAACATGGAACATACAAAAATTGTAGTGCAACCCCATTATTATTATACACAACAGTGGTAAATCAGAGCTTCCAGTTTCTTAGATGGTGTTGGTCTTCATGGTTTGTTGCACAGTCAACTAGATGTTCAAATTGGATTTGTCATTTTAATCCACCTATTGAGTCCTTCCTAAGGACCTGGACAGGCAGATGTTGTTTAATTTTATTAAAGGGGTCATCAAAGGATTTAAGCCAGGGGTCTTCAAACTTGGCCCTTTTATGACTTGTGGACTTCAACTCCCGGAATTCCTAGGCCAGCGTGCCTGGCTGAGGAATTCTGGGAGTTGAAGTCCACAAGTCATAAAAGGGCCAAGTTTGAAGACCCCTGATTTAAGCTGTTCCAGTAAAGCTGCCTTTTGCAATTGACTGAGGGTGATTTTGTCAATACCAATGGTGTTCAATTAATGCTCCAGTTGTTTTGGGACTGCACCCAAGGGGCCTATTACAGTACTATTGATACTATCTTTGTCTTCTTTTATCATAGTTGTTCTAATTCTATTTGCAGATCTTTGTATCTCCAGTTCTTTCTCTTTTTATTCTGCTGCTCCAGGTACTACAACATCCACTATCCAGACTGTTTTGTCTTTCTTATAATAATTATTAAGCATTGTTGCTATTTTGTGATGCTGTTGTTTGTAGTCAGTGTCAAGCCCACTCCTAGGTTCCTTCCTCGGCCCCTGGAAAGCCCACTCCTAGGGCCAACGTTCCAGGTGGGTGATTGGGTGTACCTTTCCACCAAATACCTACGGTTGGGGGTACCCTGTAAGAAGCTGAGCCCCAAATATGTAGGGCCTTTCCAAGTGGTCCAGGTTATTAACCCGGTTACTGTAAGGTTGTGACTGCCTCGGATCCTTGGGAAGGTGCATCCTGTGTTCCATGGGAGCCTGCTCAAACCAGTGAAAGGGTCCCCACAGGGATGGGTAGACAGGTTACCGGGCCCAGTCTCCAATGACCAGTATGAGATACAGGATGAAGCTTGGCCCTCCGTAGGCAAGCTTCAATTTTGATCTGGGGCACCTCATTGCGCCCCAAATCAATGGCAAGGTCCTTCACGATAGCCGAATTAATGAGAGACATGCAGACAGGCACATTTTCTCGGGGCGAAGCAACTAGTGACAAAAGGCTGCCTCCCCTTTTTATTAACTGTTACAGTGGGCGGTTACACAATGCATCACATGGTTACAAACAGCCAATGACAATGTTATTTCTTCAGCCAATGACAAGGCTACACTGCAGGGCCACCCTGTGGCCAATGGATTCAAATCTTGGTACAACGTCCATCCACCTCTTAGCCCCCCTTATTTCCTGTTCCTAAGCCCATATGGCCTTTGTCCTTTGTTCCAAAGCACGCACATGGCTTGTTCCTCTGATGTGGCCAATGGACTCCACCTCTTGACTCCTCCTCCATTTCCTGTTGCTCCAAAACAGCATGGTAAAGTCACATGGTACAGTCTCTTTGTCCCAAGCCTCTCCAAGCCTCATGCATCACAACATATTACAACATATCAACTTTTTTTATTTTATTTTTAGCAGCTGTGGGTTGTTCCACCTATGCTCCGTCCAGCTCTGTACACGTCCAGCTCTGTACATGATCCTAGGGCACAGGCCATCATCTGTCCAGTCCTCAGAGGCTGCCATCATAGAAACATCTCTGTCCAGTCATCAGAGGCAGGAGTTGGTTCTTTTCCAGGAGATGGTTAGGAGAGGGAGGCTTACACAGGTTTTACACAGGTTCAGCAGGGCAGGGATACATTTGTACACAGCAACAGATTGTTACACAAAATACCAGAAACATTATGATACTAAGAACCAATTCCTTGAGCCACCCAGCATTAGGTAGTCAGGAAAATAACTGTCAATCAAACAAGGCATTTGTGATAAAGGATTGTTTTGTACCATATTTTCCATGTGAGCAACTGTGGCAGAAATGTGTGTTGTAGAAATGTAAATGTACCAGACCAATTCTGGGGTATTGACCAATGTGCATTTTTTCCACATAAGATCTAATCTTTATCAGATGTGAGTACATTGTCTTTTGAGAAGTTGTACAAAGTTTCAAAGTTTTCACCAAAATCAAACAAGGGAACAGAATCAGCACATGCTTTCTTGTTGTCATTGCTTCATTATCTAGCTGCCAAGTGATAGTTGTTACAAGATTGCCAAATACCTAGAAAGGTGTTGTTAACACAAAGTAAGGAAGGATTCAAAGTGAGAGAGAAAGAGAGATTTCATTCATAGGCACGCTATGAAGGCATACACGTTTGCTTCTGTGTTTGTTCTGTGCTGGCATGTATCATTTAGCAATTGAATGCATTCAGCAACTTATGGTGAGAAACATAAAATGCAAAACAGCAATGATTTGTAACAAAATTTAAATCATTAAAGAAAAATAAGAAAGAGACAAAATTAAAATTCATTAACAAACTAGAAACATAAAATTCAAAATAGGCAAAGAGAAATGAGAAAGGCAAATTTTGCAAAGAAATCAGAAAGGCAAAATTAAGGGAGGCAAAATTGGCAAAGAAATAAGAGGGGGGTGAGAGAGAGGAGGGGGGGAACAGAGTCAAAGAGGAAATTCGAATTCAAATGTAATTTGAGTCTCCGTTTACAGCCATCTGTTTTTTTGGAAACCAGGAGAGACTAGCTCATGTCATTCACAGCCATCCTTTTGTTCCTTGGAAAGCAGGAGACAAGCTTAGCTTAGCTGGCTTTTCTGCTTTTAAAACTGGCCCATTTGGTGACAAACAAAGTCTTCAAATCTGGCTCTGGAAACCTACAATTTCAAAAGAAAGGGGGGGGAGAAAAAAAGGGCCCTGCGGGGGAGGAAGAGTTAACAAGCGAACAAGGCATTTTTACCAGGAAATTTTTTCCCTTTTTCAACTATAAGAATTAGAAACACAGACTTCAGATTTTTTTAACAAGTTGAAAGGCATGAGGCAGTTATTAACTCAGCATGCTCTGAGCCAGGATGCTCTGAGTCAGAAGGAGAAATATAGGGGGGGGAGAGGGGGAGATTTTTTAGCAAGTTAAAAGGTAAGAGAGAGGACTGAATTAGCAAGCCAATAGCTTCAGGAGAAGAAAAGGAAGGCAGATCTTTTAAACGCCATGCAAAACAATTCTTTCACGTAAAGAGAATTTTTGAAAAGAAGCAGAAGCTCCCCACACAAGCCAATTTTAATCCAATTAGCAATTTTTTGTGGTCCCTTTAAGATGTAAGAGACAATGCCAAACAAACATTAATAATACTTTTAAACTCCTTACGCGAAGGCAAATTGTGAACTTTGTTAGTTGCATAATTAAGGTCCTGACAATTACACCAAGCCCTCCCCTTTGATCCTTGGAGAATTCCACCCACATACTCACGGGGGGGGGAACTTTGCTGAGGAAAACACCACGAGGTTTGTTCCTCCAGTTGGCCAAATTTAGAGTCAGATCGTAAGATTTTTTTGTCTCAGGGCTATGCTTTTTGAAAGCCTGAGAATTAGCCAATTTAGCTTGCTCTGTTTTTGCATAGTGTAATGTCAGCATGGACACTACAGCCTCTCATGGGCTAAGAAATCTGGCGAGGCTCTCAGCAATGGAGCCAGATACCTATTGCCATGTGGCGAGGTCTAATTGCTAAGATTTTTTCAAAAAGCCAATAAAAGTAGGCAAGCTTCAATTCTGATTTGGGGCACCTCATTGTGCCCCAAATCAATGGCGGGTCCTTCACGATAGCCGAATTAATGAGAGACATGCAGACAGGCACATTTTCTCGGGGCGAAGCAATTAGTGACAAAAGGCTGCCTCCCCTTTTTATTAACTGTTACAGTGGGCGGTTACACAATGCATCACATGGTTACAAACAGCCAATGACAATGTTATTTCTTCAGCCAATGACAAGGCTACACTGCAGGGCCACCCTGTGGCCAATGGATTCAAATCTTGGTACAACATCCATCCACCTCTTAGCCCCCCTTATTTCCTGTTCCTAAGGCCATATGGCCTTTGTCCTTTGTTCCAAAGCACGCACATGGCTTGTTCCTCTGATGTGGCCAATGGACTCCACCTCTTGACTCCTCCTCCATTTCCTGTTGCTCCAAAACAGCATGGTAAAGTCACATGGTACAGTCTCTTTGTCCCAAGCCTCTCCAAGCCTCATGCATCACAACATATTACAACAACAGGAGGTCCTGGACTCCCGGATCCGTCACAAACAGGTCCAATACTTAGTCAAGTGGAAGGGGTACCCTCTATTGGAAGCATCGTGGGTGCGGAGGGAGGACGTCCACGCCCCACGGCTGGTGCGGGCTTTCCATCGCCAGCACCCTGGAAAACCGGGAGGTGGGGCTGCGTAAGGGTCCAATAGAGTAGTTGTGTGCTCACCTGCCTCTGTTTGCCTTCTAGGAGGGACCCTGGTAGAAAGGGCCGCCTGTCAAGTCCCTGGGCTTGCCATGAGCCAGCGGGACATGGGGAGGACGCAGCCAGCAGCCGGCCGACGCAGCCAACAGCCAGCAGCCGCCCTTGAGCACCGCCCGACTCCCGACAGTCAGCTGGGAGTCGGGTCACCGTCTGGACGTCGGTGGGGATCTGGTGGGTCCACTACTCACCACCTGGCTCCTAACCACCAGCTGGGAGTTGGCCCAGCATGCAGCCTTCGGCAGGGAGTCGGCAGACTCACCGTGTGCTGCCCGACTCCCAGAAACCAGCTGGGAGCCAGCCCAACCTCCGCATGTCGGCCCAGTTCCCGGAGAACAGCTGAGAGTCGGCCGGCCTCCCGACGAGCAGCTGGGAGCTGGCAAGAGCACCAGACGCCGCGGGTGCCTCCCTCCAAGGCCATGGACGGTGGAGACGTCCCCACCGCCGGCTGGGCAATTGAGCCAAGCCAGCCGGTTGCTGGGGGAAGTGTGCCTCACCTTGGCTGCCTCTCCCTCCCACCCGGCGCAGGGGGAAAGAGGCGGAGTGCTGCCTGGTTGCCGGATAGAACAGCTGGGACGGTGAGGGCTGAGTTGGTGCATCTGCAGGGGGGAAAGGCGGGTTTTGAAGTACACTTTTTATCCATAAGGACCGGATGCTGGCTTGCTGATTGGGGTGGGGTTGATGGGCGGGGTAAGTCTATGTAAAGCGCTGGGAGCAGTTCACTCCCAGTGCTGGCTTTTTCTTTGCATTAAAGTTTGCTGGTCGCCTGTTCCTTCTGTGTCTGGAGTTTGTCGGCAGTTGGCAGAGAACAGTTGACAGTCTGTGTGATCTTCTTGCAGCAGCTAACTGGGTGGTCCACTGTTTTTTCAGCTTCTTTGCAGAGGTGGCATTTCTATTGCTTTCTTCTCAATTCTGGCTTTGTTCTTAAAGCTTGGTCTTGTGCAACCAGAATTAGGCCCTCTGACTTTTTCTTCAACTTCCCTGCTCTTAGCCATTGCCAGGTCTTGTTATCTGCTTTGCCCATTAAGGTTTTTTTTGTACCAGTCATGTAATACTTTGCCTTGCCATTTATTTTTAATTTATTATCTCTTGTAGGCTAATTTGGTCTCTCTGGTATTCAGTAAGCCTCCATGGTATATTAGCTTCAGTGCCCTTCAGATATTCTTCCAGTGCTCTTTTTCTTCTTCTTCTTCTTCAACTGTCTGGTGTACTTGCAACATTCCACACCCATGTATGCTCCTTGTTGACAAACAATGCTGCACCAGTGAAGGGCACGACTCATTGTCTTTATCTTTCTAGTCTTCCTATCTTATTAGTTCTGCTTGAGTCCAGTTCACTTTTCTAGCTGTGCATCTAATAACTGGAATTGCCCCAGTATTAATTGCCTTGATGGTATTTTTTCCAGTGAGTTTGGACTTTAAGATCCTCTTCACTCTTCATGATGTATTCATGTCTAACCTTCTTCTAGACTTCAGTCTTCTTAATGTTGTCAACTTGAAGGATGCCCAGGTATTTGTAGTAGTCTTCTTCATTCAGACTCTTTTATGTTATTTCCATTAGATATTTTCATTCTTTAAGCTTTCACTATTTTTCCTCTGTTGATGGTAAGGGCACATTTGTCCAGACCAAATTTACCCGTATTTTGCGCTCTATAGGGCGCACCTGCTGATAAGACGCACCTAATTTTTAGAGGAGGAAAATAGGAAAAAATATTTTGAGCCAAAAAGTGGGCTAAAATATTTATTACAATAACAGGATAACTTAACATGAACAATAGCCAACAGCAGCATTAAGAACCATCATTACTGTAAAAGATAAGGTCTCTAGTCATTGGGAAATCCCAAAAATTCCTCACAACTGTCCGAACTTGTCACGCTCAGTGGCTCACTATCACTGGTGTCAGGGTCTTCATAAAGGACACCATCCTCTGAACCATCCAAGGCATTACTGATGCCACATTTCTTGAAGGAACTTACAACCGTTTCATCCTTCACGGCTTGCCATGACGTTTTCACCCACTCACAAACTTGAGTGCCTTTTCATTCTTCCAGTGGGTGTCAGGTCATGATTCCCAGCAGCCATCCACTTGTTCCACTCCTCTCGCATGAACACTTTAAATGGCTTGTTAAGTGAAACATCCAGAGGTTGCAACTGGCTAGTAAGCCCCCCAGGAATGACAGCTAGATGGGTCTTTGCTATTTTAAAGATTTTTTTTGTGTTGTCACTGATATGTGCCCTAAACTGGTCAAGTACTAGTAGGGCAGGTTTCTTCAGAAGCCCTCCAGGGCGTTTGGACCACACTTTTTCTATCCCTATTTTCATTCCACCTTCACCCATCCATCCTTTCTCATGAACATGGACAATAACTCCACGTGGGATCACCTCTTTCGGCATGGTTTTTCTTTTCAAAATTATCATTGGAGGCAACTTGGTGCCATCCGCGCAGCAGGACAACACAACAGTATAATGGGTTTTCTCATGTCCTGAGGTCTTCACAGTTATGGTTTTTGCACCTTTCACATCAACAGTCCTGTTTGATGGAACATCAAAGGTTAATGGGACTTCATCCATATTTCCAATCTGCCCTATTTCAAAGCCATTTTTCTTTCTTGCATCAATAACAAATGTATGGAAAGACAGAATCTTGGATTCATATTCTTTAGGCATTTTTTGCGCAATTCTAGTTTTGGTGCGCATAGCAAGGCCAGATCTTCTCATGAACCTGTAGCACCATGATGCTGATCCAGTAAAGTCGTCAATGCCTTTCTCTGCAGCAAAACGCTTAGCTTCATATCTTATCATTTTCGTGGAGACTGATAATCCATTGTTCCTGTGATGTTTGATCCACTCTTTCATTTCCACATCTATCTGTGGCCATTTTGCAGCATGCCCACGAAAAGTGTGTTTGCTTTTATCTGCTTTTTGCAGTGCTTCCTCCTGTCTCCTCCATCCCCGTATCATTTTTTCAGTTGGAGGTGGCCCAAACTGTCTTTCAGCTGCCCTGTTTCCATGTTCTTTGGCGTATTTTACTACCTCCAGTTTAAATGGGATTTTATAGCTTAGCCTTCTCTTCTTTGACATACATGTACATGAATGTGTTAAACTGTCACTGAGTGATTCTGTGTAGTGACAGTTCAGAGAATTCATGTTGTGTTTTGCCTTTGTTTTCTTCTTGGCACGCTTTTCCGAGGAATCAGTTGGCGTTTTGAGACTTTGGGTCCGCTTAGCTCCCCTACCCAGCCCGGCCCTTCACTCACCTTAGCAACACCTTCGTCCTTGCCCGCTTCAGCCCGCCCCTGCCTCCTTTGCAGCCTTTGCAGTCTTTGCAGCCGCCGGCCAATGAGGGCTCAGAAAGTGTTGGGCAGCTCGCGCTTCCGGGAACGTGGGTCTTTGCAGCCGCCGGCCAATGAGGGCTCAGAAAGTGCTGGGCAGTTTACGTACCGGTATTCCAAAGAATAAAGCACTGGGCTAAGCCAGGGGTAGGCAACCTTGGCTCTTTGAGGACGGGTGGACTTCAACTCCCAGATGGTGCAAACTATGGTAAATATTTACCGGTACATAAAACCAACGGATTCTTAACCCCCACCGCAGTTTCCTCCTAGCAATGGAAAAACCTCCCGACTCGAACCGAAGCCTCCCTACTGGAAGCTCCGCATGCAAGAGGAAACGCCTCCGTAGAGTCACGCGGATGCTAAGCGACCTCCTATTGGGCTTCCGAGTCGTCACGGGGGAGGGGCGGGGCTAGGCTACATTTCGCCTGTTCGAAGCTTTTCCGGAGCGATGAACGCGGATCTGCGGAAGGAGCGAGAGGCGGCTTCTTTCAAGCCGGAGCTGCTAACCAACTTCTTGGACGGGGGTGCAGAGCAGACCCAGCGCCGCAAGAAAATCGGTGAGAGCGGGTGGGCGGGACTATCATCCTCTCCAACCGCCCTTTGGACGCGACCAAAGAATCTACGGTAGGTAGCAGAAAGCGCTTACCGGTAGGTAGGGGGATTGCTGCTGCTGCTGCTGCTGCTGTCACTGCGCACGCACCACCTGCTGCCGTTTCACCTGCAATCCCATAGTACTGCGAGGTAGTGCAGGCCAAAAGGCCCGGCAGGTATGGCGAAAACTCGACTGTGTAACCGTGGCGGCCGGGCAAGCGGAAGGCCTGCACCCTCAGGAGCTTTCCTAGCGCCTCGCCGCTGCTGCGGCTCATGGCTTCACCGCCGGTGCTGAGCTCGTCTGCCTGGCCGCGGGGTGGCAGCTGCTCGCGGGCGGCTTCAAAACCGCCCGCTCCCTTCCTTGTTTCGCCGCCCCTCTTGTGTGGGCGGGGTTGAGGGAAACGGTCGCCGTCACCGCCATGGTTGTTTTGGGCTACAAGCCTTTCTTCCGGAATGCCTTCTTGCGAGTCGGACTTCCGGTCCCAGCTCGCCCTTCTATGGAATTGCTTCGTGTGCGAGAAGGCGCGCGAGAAGCTTCTCGTGATTCTGGGATTTCTGTTGTAACGCTGGTTTGCGGCATTCGTGCCGTCTTCTAAGGCAACGGCGCTTGCGTCACATCCCCTCTGCTCCAGCGCCTCCCCCCCTCCCTGCCTGCATCTTCTCTCCATAAGGCGCAGCTGATTTTTCCTCCTACTTTGGGAGGAAAAAAACTGCGCCCTATGGAGCGAAAAATACGGTAATTGCAAAATCTTGGCTGCATATATAGACAGCATTGCGCAACCATTCTATTTCAGATTATTTTTCTATACAGCTTCAGATTGTCCACGTAAAGAAGGTGGGATAGCCTGGCAGGGATTTTTGATGTTTGATAGTCATGGCCTAACTTGTTCAATATTGTTGACAGAGGAATCAATGCAATGACAAACAGCAATGATGATACTGAGTGTCCTCACCATTGCTGTTTGCCATTGCATTGATTCCTCTATTAACAATACTGTTGTTATTTTTGTTGGTTGCACTGTCAGTCAGATGTTTAGACTGAGCTTGGTATTTTTATCCACCTATCGAGTCCTTCCCAAGCACCTGGGATAGGCAGATGTTGTAGTTTAAACATTTAAACTTCCAAACCTCAGGAAAAACAACAAAAATCCAGTTTTGCCAGGACTCCACCAAAATTATAGTTCCATACTTGAGAATTCCGGTGTTCCACCCTGAATGTTGTCTATCTACCTCCTGACCACTGAAAAGTTGTCTGCTCTTGAAATCATGTGTGTGTCAAAATGTTTTGCAACCATCATAAATGGTTGATTGTGGTGTGATTGATGAGTATGTATGGGGTTTGTATTTTTAATGTTGCTCCGAGTCTTCGGAGAGGAGCGGCATACAAATCTGAATAAATTAAATTAAATTAAAATATGAACCAGTTGTTAAGCATCTGATTTTTTTGACTGCATGGCCATGGGGATGCTGCAATAGTTGTATAAAAATACTCACATCACTTTTTTCAGTGTCCTTCTACCTGTATGTTAGATTGGATTTGATTACAAGCATAGGAGCTGTTAGTCTCTCATTATGGTTAACCAATAAACTCATCTAAAGTCAACAGATTTCTAATCATCAAAGCTGATTAAAAAGAATAGATGATAGATGTGGCTGTTCCCAACAGCTCGTCATTCAGGGGAGAAGTTAAAAATGAATCTCGGGCATGCTATTGCTTTGAACAGCCTTATAGACCTGGATGAAGGTGGCAAGAAATAGTCATTCAATTTGCACTCCAAACAAATGTCAAGGACTGGAGTCACATCCAAAATAATTTCAACAAGGAGGGTGAAATGAGACAGGAGAAAAAGGAAGCAAGCTACCCATAAATGTAAAATTCTGCACTGAGGTAGGAGCAAATGAGATGCACGGATGGGAAACAGGTAAAAAATAAGTGTGAAAATAATTTAGGGACTTCAACAGGCCATGTGTTAAACTGAATCGACAGTGTGATGTGGTTGCTAAAAAAGATTAAATGCCATTCTAGGCTGTCTCAACATAGTACAGTGTTGTAACGCACCCTAGCAAGTCGCCATGAGGCTTGGAACAAAGGGACAAAGAGACTGCCATGTGGCTTGGAACAAAGGAACAAAGGCCATGTGGCTTGACCATGCGGTTTTGGAACAACAGGAAATGAGGGAGGGGCTAATAGGTGGAGGAACGTTGTACCAAGATTTGAATCCATTGGCCACAGATGTAACTTTGCCAATGTAGCCTTGTCATTGGCTACAGGTATAACATTGTCATTGGCTGTTTGTAACCATGTGATGCCTTATGTAACCGCCCACTGTAATAGGTAATAAAAGGGGGAGGCAGCCTTTTGTCTGTTGTCTCACACTCCAGAGAGAAGCCTGACTCAGTCATGATTCTATCTCTACCATTCGGCCTCCGTGTCTGACCCACCCGAGATTGGAGGGGCCTGAGGAGGGCTCGCTTCAGTACAGCATAGTATAGTTTCCCCATTTTATGATGTGTGGACTTCAATTCCCAGAATACCCCAGACAGACTGCTCCATTGGGGTCCCAAAGCCAATTGGCAGAGCCTGTTTTCAGGCCCTTTTGGAAGGCCAAGAGGGGAGGTGGGTCTCACCTTGAGGGCCACAATGTTCCAGAGAGTGGGAACCATGGCAGAAAAGGCTCTTTTTCTGGATCCCACCAGACAAAAGTCCTTGGTCAATGGGGTTTGCAGCATGCCCCTTCTGCAGGAGTGGGAGGGGGGGCAATCCCATTGGGATTAGATGATTACTCAGGTAGTTTGGACTCAGGCTACAAAGGGCTTTTTGTAGAAGAGCAGACTGTGCTGAGGGGTGGAATTAAACATGTTCATAAGCTTAGAGTCCTTACCTTGCCATAAACAATTCAAGTCCAGCTCCCCTTGAATTCCACTGACCCTTATCTAGCGCTGATTCAAATTTGAACTTTAGTTGACTAGGTTTATTGTTCAAGCCCATATACAAGAATCTAGTCAACTGAAGTTCAAACTTGAATCAATGTCAATGCAATTCAAGGGTGGCTGGATTTGGTTCGGTTGTGGCAATGTAAGGACTCTAAGCTGATGATGCATTTAACTCCACCCTCAGCTCTGCCTGCTCTTCTCCTCCACTTTTGTTGTCTTTCCCACTGCTGCACTGAAGCATATCCCGCCCACTTGATTTGACAGAAAACTCTACCAACATGAATTGACTCTCCACATTACATCTATCTTGTGTCTGCTGCCTCTGTTCCCAGTCACCACAGCCACCTGGAAACCCTCCAAGATCTTGGGTGACCATGCCCAATGCAGATCGCTTAACTAGAGGACACTTTTGGAGGGGGCTGGACTCAGGAGGAACAGGCTGCTATAACGCTGGAACAGTTGAGGGCAGCCTCAGCTTGAGTCACTCATGGGCTGGGGAGGAGATGAAGAAGCTTCATGGGAACATAGTAGGAAGAAGCAGGTTGCCAGTGCAGGTCTGCTTTGTGGTTAGGTTAAGGCAGCGGTTCTCAACCTGTGGGTCGCAACCCTTTTTGGGGGTCGAACGATGCTTTCACAGGGGTCGCCTAAGACCATCAGAAAAGACATATTTCCGATGGTCTTACAAACCGAGACACTGCTCCTCTATCCGGCCGCCGCCGCCCTCCTCCTCCGCCGGCTCCTCCGCCTCCAGGGCGCTCTTCTCCTCCGACAGTGCCTGCTCCTGCCGCTGCAGCGCCATCGCGTACGCCCCCGACACCGCCCTGGGCTGGCTCAGCGGCTGGTCCGAGCCGAGCCGGGCCGCTGCTGCTGCTGCTGCTGGGCTGCTCTGCCACTGCCGGCTGAGCTGAGCTGAAGCGCCGAGCCGGTCTCCACGCCTCCTGGTTGTCCGGCCACGCTCCATCCCTGGTCGCCCTCCGTGCCATGTGGGAGCCTCCCCCACACCACCCAGCCAGCCTCCCTTGCCGTCAGAGGCCGCCTCGGCCCCCTGGCACCCGGTGTGGCTGTGGGGCTGCGGGGCAGGAGCAGCTCCTTCCCGGCTCGCCGGGCTCTGGGCCTCGGAAGCGGCCAGGGGGCAGGGAAGAGGGCGAGGCAGTGGCGATGCCTGCATGTGCACTGGAGGCCAGCCGGCCGGCCCGGGAGGGGAAAAGCGGCGCCTTCTGAGCAGGAGCTGGCGCTCCAGCTGCACCCCTCTCACGTGCGATGGGCTGCACGGCATGGAAAGGGGCTCCCGCAACCTCGCCACTGCGATGGCACTCAGGAGGCTGGAAGGGTGGGCAGGTCCCGGGGGGGCGGCTGGGAGAGGGCAAGACGTGCCGGGATGAGGATGGGAGGCTCCAGGTTGACGGGTGTGAGAGGGCAGCTGGCAGCTCCGAGGTGCGTGGATCCTCCGCGCAGCTTCCAAGGCCCCGGATGTGCCGCCACTTGGCTCTCCACCAGGCTCTCCGCCAGAGCCTTCCCCCCCTCCCCGGGCAATTGTGCGGAGCTGCTTGTGCGTCCTTGGCAGCGTCTCCCCCCTTCAATCTCCTTCCATCTCCATCTCCTTCCTTTTCCCTTCAATCTCCTTCCTTCTCCATCTCCTTCCTTTCCCCTTCAATCTTCCTTCCTTCCTTCCTTCCTTTCCCCTTCAATCTTCCTTCCTTCTCCATCTCCTTCCTTTCCCCTTCAATCTTCCTTCCTTCCATCTCCATCTCCATCCCTTGGCGGGTGTCAGAGGGCGGCCGACGGCTCCGAGGCGTGCCCCGTATGTGCCACCGCTTGGCTCTCCACCAGGCTCTCCACCAGAGCCTCCCCCCCTCCCCGGGCAATTGTGCAGAGCTGCTTGTGCGTCCTTGGCAGCGCCTCCCCCCTTCAATCTCTCCTTCCTTCCTTCCTTCCTTCCTTCCTTCCTTCCTTCCTTCCTTCCTTCCTTCCTTCCTTCCTTCCTTCCTTCCTTCCTTCCCCCTTTAATCTCCTTCCTTGTCATCTCCTTCCTTTCCCCTTCAATCTCCTTCCTTTCCCCTTCAATCTTCCTTCCTTCCTTCCATCTCCATCTCCATCTCCATCCCTTCCCCTTCAATCTCTCTCTCCTTCCTTCCTTAATTCCCCCTTCAATCTCCTCCCTTCTCCATCTCCTTCCTTTCCCCTTCATCTTCCTTCCTTCTCCAAGGGGGCTACCCTTTTTAAAAAAATTTTTTATTAAGTATATATTTGTAAATGTAAACAAAGGAAAAATTCAAGTTGAATGCTACTCAACTTAATACAATCATTTTAAACTTGTAAACATTCTTCACTCAGTATATCAAGATTTAACTATAAGCAAGATACATTTTCTTTGATTGATGTTTCTCTTGTATGTAGTCTATCCATTTTTTCCAGTCCAACATATATTTTTCATTTGAGTGATCCTTCAAATATGCAGATATTTTAGCCATTTCTGCCAGATTTATGACTTTCAAAGTCCATTCTTCAATAGATGGTAATTCTGGTTTCTTCCAGTATTGTCCCACCAGCAGTCTTGCTGCTGTGATCAAATTCAAAATTAAGTTCGTCTCCAGGGTGGTACAGTCTTTTGTAATCCCTAACAAAAACAACTGAGGTAGAAATTCAATAGGCTTTTTCAAAATGGTTTGAAGTGTCCACCATATTTTTCTCCAAAAAGCTTTAATTTTTCTACAAGTCCACCATACATGAAAATAAGTAGCATCCATACTTTCGCATCTCCAACATTTAGGTTGGAGGTCAGGGTAGATATATGATAGTTTTTTCGGATCTAGATGCCATCTATAAAACATTTTGTAAAAGTTCTCTCTTAAATGTTGCGCTTGTGTAAATTTTACATTTTTCACCCAAATTCTCTCCCACGTTTCCATCATGATAGGTTGTCCAAAATTTTGTCCCCACTTTATCATACAATCCTTGACCAGTTCAGTTTCGGAGTCCATTTCTATCAATACATTATACAATCTTTTGATATGCTTAGACCCTTGGTCTCTAACTTGTTTAATTAAATTCTCATCATTTTGGGACAAACCCCTCTTCAAGTCTTTTTGCCATCTGGACCGCAATTGTAAATATGAAAACCAATTATAAACTATTCCTTCATCTTCTAGCATATTTGAGGACTTTAATGATAACACATTCCCTTCTTTCATTAGGAGTTTACTATAGGGCACCACATCTTGAGCTTGTACCATGTTTATGTTCTCTATTGCGTGTCTGGGGACCGTCCAAGCGGGAATCTTTTCATTTAGTAAGTACTGGTACTTTTTCCAGACACGCAACAGAGAGTTTCTCAGTATGTGCTCCTTGAATCTCTTATCCACTGTTTTGTCATACACTAGATATGCATGCCAACCATATAGTAAATCATGCCCTTCAATATTCAGTATTCTATCATTTGATAGATTAACCCAGTCACTCAACGCAACTAGAACCGCAGCATGATAATATAGCTTCAAATTGGGCATTTTTAAACCACCTCTTTCCCTTGTATCCTGGATAATTTTAAATTTAACCGTCGGTTTCTTGCCATCCCAAATAAATCTGTTGATACCCTTCTGCCGCTCCTCTAGGCTCGCATCCTTTTTAAGTATAGGTAACATTTGAAAAAGAAATAAAAATTTTGGCAATACATTCATTTTTACTGCCGCTATCCTGCCCAGCAGAGACAGTTGTAATTTTTTCCATTTGTCCAATTCTATTCGTATCTTATTCCACAACACCTCATAATTATTTTTATATAATTTCCCATTAGAAGCTTCAATCTCAACTCCTAAGTATTTAACTTTCTTAACTATTTCACAGCCCGTTATTCTTTTCAAGTCATGTTTTGAATTGTTATCTAAATTTTTAACTAGCATCTTCGTCTTGGATATATTTACTTTGAAGCCTGATACCCTACCATAATCCTTAATTATCTCCATCAATCTCTTGGCTGATTGTGCTGGTTGAGTCAGTGTCACAAGCAAGTCATCCGCAAAGGCACATAATCTGTAGTCATGTTGCTTTACCCGTATCTTTTAAATCATCTGCCGCTCTTATCTTATTCAGTAAAACTTCCAGCGTTAAAACAAACAGCAAAGGGGATAAAGGACATCCCTGTCTAGTACCTTTCTCTATATTAAATGAATCTGTTAAGTCCCCATTCACAATGATCTGGCCTGTTTGTTTCTGATAAATTGCCAATATGGAATTAATAAACTGTTCTCCCATTTTCATTCCACCAATTAATTTTTTCAGAAACAGCCAATTCAGTCTATCAAAGGCTTTTTCTGCATCCAAAAACATAAGGACAGCAGGCACCTGGATATGCCTTTCCAAGTATTCTACTATATTAAGAAGTTGTCTTACATTAGTTTTCATCTGTCTTCCTTGTAAAAAACCAGTTTGGTCCGGGTGAATTATTTTTTGTAACACTGTCATTAGTCTGTTAGCCAAAATTTTTGCAAAAATTTTGTAATCCGTATTCAATAGTGAAATAGGTCTATAGTTTTCTGGTTGAGCGTTGTCTCTTCCCTCTTTAGGGATTAGAGAGATGTAGGCTGTTTTCCATGACGGTGGAATCTGACCACCCTCTTGTATGTTGACAAATAGTTCTCTAAGGGGTTCCACTATCTCCTCTTGAAGATACTTGTAATAGGTCGCCGTTAACCCATCAGTCCCAGGGGATTTTCCCATTTTCAATTGTTTAATCACTGAAACTATTTCTTCTGATGTGATCAATGCATTTAGTCTATCTCTTTGTTCATCGGTAATTATCAATAACTTATCATTTTGCAGAAACTTTTCTATCTCATTATCTTGTGTCTTCTCTTCAGCGTATAACTTGGAGTAAAATTCTATAAAAGCTTTCTTGATCGTTTCTTGTTGAAACTCTTCCTTTCCTTTATAATCTAGCTTTTCAATTATGCGGGATTTTTGCTTTTTCCTTAATATATAAGCCAACCATCGACCAGGTTTATTAGAATTAAAAAATGTATTATGCTTTGCATATTGTATATTCCTAGCAACTTGATCTGCCATCAACAAGTCAAATTGTTTCCGTAAAATCTTGATTCCCTCTTTAGTATCTTTGTCTTCTGGTCTTTCTATTAATAATTGCTCTTTCTTACTTATCTCCTCTTCTAACTCTTTCCTTTTTTGTTCTTGTTTGCAACGGTGCCTTTTGTTCATATCAATGAGAATCCCACGCATGAACGCCTTGCTTGCGTCCCATATCATTTCTATAGGTATATCTTTATTCATATTTATGCTAAAGAATTCCTTCATAATATTTTTGCATTCATCCACATTTATATCGTATTTAAACAAGTTTTCATTAAGTCTCCAGGATCTCTTAGGTCTCTGTCCTTCCCTTAATTCCATCCACACCTGGTTATGGTCTGTTAAAACTTTGGGTAGGATTCTCACCTTCTTTAGGCTAAAAAGCAGATCACTAGATGTTAATATAAAGTCGATTCTAGAAAATGACCGGTGTCTGTCTGAAAAAAAGGTAAATTCTTGCTCTTTGCCATGTCTTTCTCTCCAAATGTCTATCAGGTCAAAGTCATCCTTTATATCAAAAAAAGATTTGAGCAACTTGGAATGTTTTTGCGGAGTTGGTGATGTCTTCTTTTTATCTAAGCCGACCTCTATAACACCGTTCCAGTCTCCCATTATAATACAGGATCTGTAGTCGAATTGTATTAGCTTTTTATGTACCAATTTGTAAAATTTTCCTTGTTGTTGATTTGGTGCGTATATGCCATCAAAAGAATTTTCTTATCATCTTTTACAATTTCGATTGCTAGATATCTACGTTGTGAGTCTGATTCTATTAATTTAGCTCTTATATGATTTTTCACATAGATGACAATGCCATTCTTCTTTTCTGCAGCCGCTGCAACAAATTGT
Organism: Bothrops alternatus; assembly: GCA_034064705.1. Classification (NCBI taxonomy): domain Eukaryota; kingdom Metazoa; phylum Chordata; class Lepidosauria; order Squamata; family Viperidae; genus Bothrops; species Bothrops alternatus. The sequence continues at coordinate 1,664,420 of JARGCV010000115.1, forward strand.
GTGCCTAGCTTGTTGTTAATTAAGTATTTCTGGTCTGTGGTTCTAATATGTGTTTCTTGTAAGCACATTACATCATTTTTACCTTGAGTCAAATAATGAAATATTTTCTTCCTTTTCTGTGGGGAGTTTAAACCGTTAACATTCCATGTCAAATATTTATTTTTCATGATCAGCTGTGGAAAACTTTTGCAAGACCAAATCCACTTTTTCCCCTGCTTTTTTCTTTGGTCGAGCTCCCATGGTTTCCAGATTTGTATTTGTACTGCCTTGTTGGTTCTTTTCTTGTTGTCCTATATGTTTAATAGTAGCTCTCGTCTGCCTTTGATCTTTAGGCTTTTCTGCTTCCAGGGTTTTAAGGATATCCATACTCCGTGCAGTCACTTCCAGAGAAGATCCTTTATCTTCTCCTGATGCTGCAGCGGTCTGTGTCTACGGGGATTGTGATCGTTGTTTTAAGCCCATTCCTCTTTCTTGTGGCCAATCTATATTTTTTGGTGATGTGGGCGAGGGTCCCCCAGCCTTCAGCTCCTTTTCAAAAAATTCTTTTGCTTTCCAGACCGAGTTCAGGTGGTGTCTTTTACTGTTATAAAATAATGATATTCCAGCTGGGACCTCCCACCGATATTGTAGAGCACGTGATTTCAGTTCAGTGACCAAAAATGCGTAGTCTTTTCTTTCTCTTAACATCTTTGGGGGGGATCTCCTTCAATATCGCCACATCTTGCCCATCTACGTTCAATTTCTTGTTATAGGATGTTGTAAGAATAAGATCTCGGAATCCCCTTGTTACAAAATAGATAACCACATCTCTAGGTATATTTCTTTGTCTTGCGATCCATGAGTTAACTCTGTGGATTCTGTCAATTTGCCAAGAGAAATTTTTAACCTCATCTTCTAGAAATTTTTCCAAGGCTTCTTCAAAAATTCTTTTCAAATCTTTTTGCTTCTCATTTGGCACTTCTCTCAGTCCCCTGAACCTAATTGCTGTCATCATCTGGCGATATTGCATCATAAGTGAGTGGTCCTGCACTTCATTTTTCATCTCAGCAAGTTGTCCCTCTACTTGTCTCTCAACCTCATCCATCTTTTCTTCAACGCCCTCCCAGACCCCTTTAAAAGTTTCCAGAATATCTTCTCTCATTTTCTTATTGTGCGTTTGCATTGTTTCTTTGATTTGGTCTAAATCTTCAGTAACAGCTTTGCTTTGTTCCTCCATCTTCTTCTCCAATTCTTTGTTTTGTTCTTTCATCTTCTTCTCTAGTTCTTTGCCTTGTCTCTCCATCTTCTTATCCAGTTCCTCAATCTTCTTCTCCACTTCCTCCAGCTTGCTCTCCAGTTTTTTCTCTAGTTTTTCCATCCTTTTCTCAGAATTGTCATTTATTGCTTCTAGCTTCTTCTCTAGTTTTTCATACATTGCTGACATTGCAGCCTTTAAATCTTTCACCATATGCATTTCTGGAGAGGCTTGAGTAGACAGGGGGGCCTGGGATTCTGTAGATATGGAGGAAGATGGGGGGGCAGGAGAGTTGTTCACTGGTATTTTAAGGGGCTGGGCTGGGGAGGGTGCTGCCACCTTTGATGGAACTATTTTTGATTGTCTGGTGGCCATTCTACATTCAGTCCACTGTTAGCAAAGCTTCTTTATGCAGAGGAAAAATCCTTACACCTATATTACCAAGATGTATCCTCTTTTGGTCTTCCTTAGGTATACTTTGTAAAGTTTTTAAGATGTGCGTCTAATTTGTGTTCAATCTGCCTGTCTCTGTGTCTCTTTTAAAAGTTTTCCTCGAGCGGAGGCTGGTCTCAGCATCTTGTACCGTCCGCAGAAAGAAGCAGCTCCGGGCTGGAGCTTTTGCGAGCGCCCGGGGAACTCTCTTTCTTTCCCCCTGAAAGCTTTTTCAGGGGGTTTTCAGAGGAGCTCAACCCCCACTCGCTGCTCTTCACCCCTTCTCCGACCGAGGAGGGTTTTTTTCCGCTGTGAAAAACAGCTGTTATTCGCTGTTTTCGTGGCTTTACAAGCCCCGGAGCTCAGAGCCTCTGGATGAGGCTATATCAACGCTGAAGCAGCCACCGGAAGTCGGGCTACCCTTGAAGAGTGTTCGGAGACTACAATTAGTGCAAAATGCAGCTGCGTGAGCAATTGTGGGCCTTCCACGTTGTGCCCACATTTCGCCAACTCTCCGCATGCTGCATTGGTTGCCTATCGGTCTCCGAGCGCAATTCAAAGTGTTGGTTATTACCTATAAAGCCCTTCATGGCACTGGACCAGGATAGTTACGGGACCGTCTTCTGCCACATACTTCCCTTCGACCAGTGAGAGCGCACAGGGTCGGCCTCCTCCGGGTCCCGTCAGCGAAACAATGCTGTCTGGCGGGTCCTAGGGGGAGGGCCTTCTCTGTTATGGCGCCCACCCTCTGGAACCAACTGCCCCCTGAAGTCCGCGCTTCCCCCACTCTCCTGGCCTTCCGAAGGAATCTTAAAACCTATCTTTTCCGGCAGGCCTGGGGTTGACTGTGGATCGTTGAATGAATGATGAATGTGTCCGGGGTTTTATTAATGCTTTTTAGATTTGGACTTAGTTTTGAAATATTGTTTTATTTATGTTGTGAGCCGATCCGAGTCTTCGGAGAGGAGCGGCATATAAGTCCGAAAAAATAAAATAAATAAATCTCCTTTCCCCTTCAATCTTCCTTCCTTCCATCTCCATCTCCATCCCTTCCCCTTCACTCTCCTTCCTTCCTTCCTTTCTTCCCCCTTCAATCTCCTTCCTTCTCTATCTCCTTCCTTTCCCCTTCAATCTTCCTTCCTTCCTTCCTTCCTTTCTTCCATCTCCATCTCCATACCTTCCCCTTCAATCTTTCTCCTTCCTTCCTTCCTTCCCCTTCAATCTCCTTCCTTCTCCATCTCCTTCCTTTCCCCTTCAATCTTCCTTCCTTCCTTCCCCTTCCCTCCCTCCCAACATTTTTGAGCAAGGAAGAGTAAGCTTCTCCAGCAAGCATTGCTATATTGTTTTTGTGATTAATCACTATGTTTTAATTATGTTCAATTCGTAACAATGAAAATACACCCTGCATATCAGATATTTACATTACGATTCATAACAGTAGCAAAATTACAGTTATGAAGTAGCAACGAAAATAATTTTATGAGGAACTGTATTAAAGGGTCGCGGCATTAGGAAGGTTGAGAACCACTGGGTTAAGGCCTTTTAGGAATGACAGCTATGATTTTGGAATAACTGTGGCCATGGCTTAAAAATAAAATGTGTGCCACAATGGCTTGCTAATGCTTGACCTGGAATAGTAGGTTCAGATTACAAGGAAGCGAATTTAGGCTAAACATTAGGAAGAACTTTCAGCTGGCCTGGATAAGAGAATAAAGACTTTAGAAGTCATCAGAAGATTGGGTATAAGTCAGTTAACTGAATAACAGAATAACAGAGTTGGAAGGGACCTTGGAGGTCTTCTAGTCCAACCCCCTGCTCAAGCAGAAAACCTTATACCATTTCAGACAAATAATTGTCCAGTGTCTTCTTAAAAATCTCCAGTGTTGGAGCACCCACAACTTCTGGAAATAAGTCGTTCCACCGATTGTTTCTGTCAGGATATTTCTCCTTAGTTCTAGGTTTGTTCTCTCCTTGATTTGTTTTCCTTTATTTTTTACAGTGCTATTGAAATGTCAGGCGCTCACTAAATGAATGGTTGTTGAGGACTATCAATATTATTTCTTAGCCAAGCACCCAGACAATGTTGTCATCTGACCTAAAACAAGGGTCCCTCTGTTCTGCTAGCCTCTAAGTCAGCACACAAAGTCAAGGACCAGGACTTCATGCTATTGCTTTTATTGCATAGGATGTTTTTGCTTTGCTGTTGTTTTACGGAGTTGTAGAATATTCACTTTAAACATTATTTAGCTGACAGGCAACACAGCAGAGGCAGCTGGAGACAAAATGTTTAAACTCTACAATACATTCAGACAGACAAACATCCCAAATTACTCCCCCTCCCTCAATTTTCTTCAGCTGTTATGTGCCGAGGACAAGATTCCCACAGCTGTAGAATCAGAAAGATGCCTTGGCTAAAAAGGAAAGGGGGTTGAGACTGGAAGAGCCTCCATTGCACAGTTGATGACTATCTAGGAAGGAGACAGAGTAAGGCAGGAGGAACTAACAGGCAAGGCTGAATGCATCGAGGGACAAAAATAAATAGATGCTGTGAAAAGAGAGAATTATGCCTGTAATTAAGATGTGCCTATCCTGACAGCACCATATTCCGGATTTTACAGTGAGGGTTTTACAGCAAAGGGCCAGAAACGCAAAAAGCAGCATTTGCTAATGGAAGGAGATGTATTGATGCCATTCCCTCCTCTTTTTGTTTGCTCACAGTTTCTAAAGCAGCTTGGTACAAATTCTTGGCATCTTCAAAAGTTGGCCAAGCCACCTGGGAGCCGGAAAAACGTCTGTGGTTTTTTTTTCCAGATAATGCAAACAACAAAGCCTTAACACAAACCAGGGCTAAAAACAGGCAATTTAAATGACTGACCTAGAAAAACATTACAACCCATAAACAAATAAGCAACCACTCCATTAAAAACAGGCAATAAGCAGTTTGCCAAACCCAGTTGGAAGTTTATTATAGGGAAGTGAGATCATGATTGAAAAACTGTGTTTTCAACTTGACCCTTCGCATTGCTGAACCTCAAAGCCCTTGAGTTTATATTGCAGGCAGAAAAAAAAAATAGGGGCATCCTTTGCAACTGATGGGGTCTGAATGTTGGCTAAAATTGGTAAGCCAAAACTAGTACTTAAAATTGAGCTACAAATGAAACAGTCACAATATGAAGGTTTTGTTTCCAGATTGTGTCTAAAGGCCGCTTCAGAAACAAGAATTATAGTAATCTAATCTCAGTGGGAGCATTTTATTCCAGAGCCTAAGCAAAATTGGAGATGGGGCAAAAATAAAAATCTTTTACCAATTGGAGATGAGGGGAAAAGTCTTTTGGGCTATGCTAACCAGACAGAATTGCATCAGAAAAGCAAGCTTTTTCCACTGTCGAAAGGCTAAGATAAAAGAATAAGAAGATTGTGTTTATTTGTGACCATTTACAAAACCTCTGCAAACAGAAAAGGGCACAAGCCAAGTTTTAATTCACACAAACTTAATAGGGCCATCCAAAATGGAAATGACACTGTCAATGTGGAAATGTTTCCTAGGGGTGGCAGTGGGATTGCAAGAAAACAACATTTCAAATGTCATCTACTGAGACAGCTGAAAGGAACTAAGCCCACTTCCTACTCACAAAAACTACATTTCCCAGCATACACTGCAATCATAAAATTCTAGCAGCTGTCAGCAGAGCTTGGGTTTCAGCCATTTTATTCTTTTTACAATGTCTTCTATTCCAACTGCAAAGTATAATATAACCAGCTAAGTATTTGGCCACCCTTTTAATCTATATTTCCTCTTTTTTCTTGGGGGTGGGGATGAACAATTATTTCTAGGAGGTATCCTACTCTTCCTCCTCCTTTTTCAACTTTGCCTAATTTCAGCAACCCTGGAACACAAAATCGCATGTGGGGTCATACCAATGCTGCAGTGTGTGTGATAAACATGAACACCACCCAAGTAATGAGACAGTCTGGAATAATTTGGGAAAGGAGACAAATAAAAACTTTAAAAAACAAAAAAACAAAAACAAAACCCCCACAGAGAACCAGTTTGGTGCAGTGGTTAAAACATCAGGCTAGAAACTGGAAGATGGTTAAGTCCTGCCTTAGCCACAAAGCCAGCTGGGTAACCTTGGGTCAGTCATAGTCTCTCAGCCCTAGGAAGGAGGCAAGGGCTGAGAGAGAATCACTGGCCCAAAATCATGCCTAAGGTGGGACTAGAATTCAGTCTTCTGATAATTAGCCCAAAGTCACCCAGTTGGCTTTCATGCCTAAGGCAGACCCATATGATGGCCCTCCCATTTTTTTTTTTAAAAAAATCCCACAACCATCTTATAAAATAGATGAGACAGAAAAAAAGAGTGAGGGGCAGAGTTTATCCATTCAAATAATGAAATAATGAATTGGGATTTAATTCTCTCCAGTAGAATAAGCCAACATCATTCTTTCTACATAATTGTTCTTTCATGGCTGCTAAAAAAATCTATGTTGTTGAGCAACTGATCACTCAAGTCTTTCTAACTACATTTTTCTCAACGAATTAACATTTCCTTCAAATAACCAGGATGAAAACAATTCACTGGAAGACTTGCTAATGATTCTGGAAGCCCCTTTACAGAATTAGTTATCAGGGTCTTCTGATCAGGGGTTCCGACAGCTCAGCTAGGGAAAACCTGGTTTAAATGTGCAATGTAAATAAGCCTTGATTGTGTAAAATAAAAGTTTTAAATCAAATAATAAATTTAAATTAAAAATAGGCCTTCAGATGGTCCCTACCCCATTACCAATTGCAAGTGTTGCAGGATATTTTTTAAAAAATATGATTCACATTTTTGCCATTACCCAAAAGTCTGAAATTGCCAAGAAGCAGGAACATGAATAAGCTCCATGTTGCCTGTGTACCAATTTCAAGTGGTCTACAAGGGATCGGTCTCTGGGAAGAGAATTTGGCTGGGAAAACAAAAGATGGAAACGGAGAGAGGGCTCAAAAAGAAAGAGAGAAAGGGCATATAAAATGAAAGAAAGGGATTATTGAAGAGAATGGTTGGAAGGGAGGGAGGGAAGGAAGGGGATGAAGACATGGAGGAAGGAGGAATGGATGGACAGAAGAGGAAGGGAGAAAGGGAGGGAAGAAAATAGGGTTTCACTGTAAAACCTTAAAAATGGCTTTCTTGTCAGATTCCCAAGGGCAGCCCAGCAGGCAGACAGCTTCTCTTCACCGAGTTGCCTTCCCCGTGGTGCTCCCTCCCCACTTACGAACCCAGCTGGACAGCAATGGGCACTAGGGCAGGAAAAGGCGCCGGGCTGCCCTTCTCGCCAAATCAGCTCGGGTGATTTCACTTTCCGGCCAACCGCATCTGGTTTCAGACACTTACCTGCCAAGCGCGGCTGGAGGCGGCAGTCGAACTCGCTTCCTGTTCCTTGAATCCGCGGTGGCGGCGGCTTTTCCTGTTCAGCCCGGTGGCCAGTAACACGTACTACCTGCTGGGCTTCAGGTAGCCTTCAGGCTGCGACAGAGGCTGTCCAGCTAAGGAAGCGAAGCCTTTTACTCCTCTGATGCAGGCACACGCGATGGGGGGGAAGCAATGGTGGCGCCGGTGGCGAACATTACCTAGGAAACAGCTTCCCACCAGCCCCTTCTCGCTCTCGCTCTCTCCGCCTTCTCATTTGTCTCAGCCAATCTCGGGGAAGCTCGTGAAAGAAGTCAAGCTCCGCAACCCGCACTTTCGTTTTCTTCTGGCATTCTCCAGATCTGTTACCCGCCAGGAGTGAGAAGTTCCACTTGAAATATTTTAAATACGGTTCCGGTCGCGTCGTGCAGAGCCGTCTTCAGGGAGCTCCGGGACAGAGCTCGGTTTTACGGCCTTTTCCCAGCCGCCAGGAGCGTTGGCTACTGGGAGGGACTAATAGTTGGAAGAAGAATCTCTGGCGTATCTGAGGAGGCGAGGCAAGCCGCGGGAAAGCCAGAGGGGGCTCAAGCCGAGGACGGAGAGGCCGGCTGTGGCCGGCCCGAAGACCCGACGAGCTGGCGAGAGTAATGGAGGCGAGAGGTAAAGACACACGGAAGCAGTAAGGAGGGAGTAGGCGGTGGAAGACCCGAGAGAGAAATATTCCGGACGGCAGAGGGACTTGGGGAGAGAAGCCCTTCGCGTTGTGCCCCTGATTTAATGGAATCGGAGCCCCAGGGGTAGCGCAGCGGCCAGAACTCTCTAGGGAGGAAGGAGGGTGAAGGAGAGAAAGGAGAGCGTCGGAGGGGAGATGGAAGACTGGAGATCGACCTGGGACGCTTTCAAGGCAAGGTTGGAAGGATTTGGATTTAAAAGCTGACAGAACACATTGGAACTTGGTTTGGGAAAGAAAGAACAGAAGGGCAAGAAGGATTCTGAAAAGTGCGAAGAGAAGGGAAAGGCTGACGGGCTATAGCTTGGAGGGAGCCAAGGCAAAGCTAACCGGAAGAAGAACGTGTGGAATTGAGTTACAGAAGGAATGTAGGGGCAATATAAACTGAGAGAGGTTCCCTACATTGGTGAGATTCAATTTGAACTGGCCCTCTGATCCTAGTTGACCCTTATCCTGGAACTGCCTGAATATTGATTCTTATCACTGAACTGTTTGAATCTTGATCCTTATCCCTGAAAGGTTAGAATATTGGATCATCATCTGAATACTGTCTTGTGATTAATTTGGTTTATTCTTTAAAAATTAAAAGAAAAGCCTGGCCAACAGTATACTGAACTCAGGATGGCCACCAAGCAGTCCAAATTAATACCCCCAAAGGTAGCAGCACCCTCCCCAGCCCAGTTACTTAAAATATCAGGGAACAATTTACCTGCCCCCCCATCCTCCCCCATACCTACAGGACCCCAGACCCCCCCCATCTATCCAGGCCTCTCCAGTAATGCACATGATGAAAGAACTAAAAGAGATGATGGAGGCATTGGGAAAAAGGGTGGAGGAAATGGATAAAAAGTTAGAGGAAGTGGGCACGAGGATGGAGAGACGGAGCAAAGAATTAGAACAGAAGTTGAAGAAACAAAGCAGAGAATTAGAGAGGAAGTGGGAAGAACAAAGCAAAGCGGTGACTGCAGACCTAGATCAAATCAAGGAAACAATGCAAACACACAATAAGAGTATGAGAGAAGAAATTGGAAATAATTTTAAGAAGATCTGGGAGAGGGTTGAAAAAAGGATGGAAGAGGTGGAGAGTCAAATGGAGGGACAAATAGCTGAGATGAAAAGTGAGGTTCAGGACCAATCAACTATGATGCAATACTGGCAGATGATGACAGCAATCAGGTTTATGGGACTGGGAGAGACAACAAATGAAAACCAAAAGGACCTAAAAGGAATTTTTGTAAAAGCCCTGGAAAAATTTCTGGGAGAGAAAGCGGAAAATATCTTGTGGCAAGTCGACAGAATCCACAGAGTTAACTCATGGATCGCAACAAACAAAAATCTACCAAGAGACGTGGTTATCCATTTTGCAACAAAGGGGTTTCGAGATCTTATTTCTACAACATCCTATAACAAGAAACTGTATGTAGAGGGGCAAGAGGTGGTGATATTGAAAGAGATCCCCCCCAAGATGTTAAGAGAAAGAAAAAGATTACAAATTCCTGGTCACTGAACTGAAAACACGCGCTCTACAATATTGATGGGAAGCCCCAACTGGAATGTCATTACTCTATAAAAGCAAAAGATACCATCTGAACTCAATCCAGAAAGCAAAAGAATTTCTTGAAAAGGAACTGAAGGCGGGGGGACCCCAGCCCAAAACACGGGATAACGTAGACCGGCCACGTGAAAGAGGAAGGGACTTAGAACAACGATCAAACTCCCCAGAAGCACAGACCGCCGCAGCAGCAGGAGAAGAGAAAGGATCTTCTCGGGAAGCGACTGCACAGAGGATGGATGTCAATAAAACCATGGCAGCAGGACAGATTAAAGAGTTAAGGCAGTTAAGGTCTACTACCAAACACACAGAACAGCAAGAAAAGATCCCACAAAACAATATGAACACCAACCTGGATACCATGGGAGCGAGACCAAAGAAGAAAGCAGGGGAAAAAGCGGAAGCGGTCTGGCAGGAGTGTCCCGAAGCCGATCATGACAAGTAAATATCTGACTTGGAACGTTAACGGGTTAAACTCCCCACAGAAAAGGGAAAAAATATTTCATTATCTGAATCAAGGTAAAAATGATATAATTTGCTTACAAGAAACACACATCAGAACTACGGACCAGAAATATTTAACCAACAACAAACTAGGCACACAATTTGTTGCAGCGGCAGCAGTAAAGAAGAATGGCATCGTCATCTATGTGAAAAAGCACATAAGAGCTAAACTAATAGAGGCAGACTCTCAAGGTAGATACCTAGCAATCAAAATAATACAAGAAGATAAGAAAATTCTTGTGATGGGCGTATATGCACCAAATCAACAACAAGGAAAATTCTACAAATTGGTACATAAAAAGTTAACACAACTCAACTACAGATCATGTATTATAATGGGAGACTGGAACGGTGTCATAGAGGTCGACCTGGATAAAAAGAAGACAGCACCTAACCCGCAAAAACACTCCAAGTTGCCTAAATCCTTCTTTGACATAAAGGATGACCTCGAACTGATAGACATTTGGAGGGAAAGACATGGCAAGGAGCAAGAATTCACCTTTTTCTCAGACAGACACCAATCATTCTGTAGAATTGACTTTATATTAACAACCAGCGACATGCTTGTTAGCCTAAAAATGGTGAAAATCCTACCCAAAGTACTATCAGACCATAACCCGGTATGGATGGAATTAAGAAATGGACAGAAACCTAGGAGATCCTGGAGAATTAATGAAAACCTGTTTAAATATGATGAAAAGGTGGTTGAATGCAAAAATGCTATGAAGGAATTCTTTAGCATAAATATGAATAAAGAGACACCTATAGAAATGATATGGGACGCCAGCAAGGCATACATGCGTGGGATTCTCATGGACATGAACAAAAGGCACGGTTGCAAACAAGAACAAAAAAGAAAGGAGTTAGAAGATGAGATAAGTAAGAAAGAGCAACTATTAATAAAAAGACCGGAGGACAAAGTCACCAAAGAGGGAATCAAGATTTTAAGGAAACAATTTGACTTGTTGATGGCAGACCAAGTGGCAAGGAATATACAATACGCAAAGCATAGGACATTCTGTAATTCCAACAAACCTGGTCGTTGGCTGGCTTATATATTAAGGAAGAAGCAAAAATCCCGCATAATTGAAAAGATAGAGTACAAAGGAAAGGAAGAGTTTCAACAGGAAGTAATCAAGAAAGCTTTTACAGAGTTCTACTCCAAGTTATACGCTGAAGAGAAGACACAAGACAAGGAGATAGATAAGTTTTTGCAAAATGAAAAGTTATTGATAATCACCGATGAACAAAGAGATACCCTGAATGCATTGATCACACAAGAGGAAATACATTCAGTGATTAAACAACTGAAAAAGGGAAAATCGCCCGGGACGGATGGGCTAACAGCGACCTACTACAAGTATCTCCGAGAGGCAATGATAGAACCCCTTAGAGAGTTGTTTGTCAACATACAAGAAGGTGGTCAAGTTCCACCGTCATGGAAAACAGCTTACATCTCTCTAATCCCTAAAGAGGGAAAAGACAACGCTCAACCTGAAAATTACAGACCCATCTCACTACTGAACACGGACTACAAAATCTTCGCAAAAATCTTGGCTAACAGATTAATGACAGTGTTACAAAAAATAATTCACCCGGATCAAACTGGATTTATACAAGGACGTCAGATGAAAACTAATGTAAGACAACTGCTGAACATAATAGAGTATTTGGAAAGGCATAACCAGGTGCCCGCTACTCTCATGTTTGTGGATGCAGAAAAAGCCTTCGATAGACTGAATTGGCCGTTTCTGACAAAACTGATCGGGGGGATGAAAATGGGAGAACAGTTTATTAATTCCATACTGGCAATTTACCAGAAACAAACAGGCCAGATCATTGTGAACGAGGACTTAACAGACTCATTTAACATAGAGAAAGGTACTAGACAGGGATGTCCGCTATCCCCCTTGCTGTTTGTTTTAACGCTGGAGATTCTACTGAACAAGATAAGAGCGGCAGATGACATAAAAGGCATACGGATTAGACAACAAGACTACAGACTATGTGCCTTCGCAGACGACCTGCTGGTGACAATGGCTCAACCAGCATAATCAGCTAGGAGATTGATGGAGATAATGAAGGACTATGGTAGGGTATCAGGCTTCAAAGTAAATATATCTAAGACGAAGATGCTAGTTAAAAATCTAGATAACAACTCAAAACAGGACTTAGAAAGAATGACGGGCTATGAAACAGTTAAGAAAGTTAAATACCTAGGAGTGGAGATAGAAGCTACAAATGGGAAATTATACAAAAATAATTACGAGGTGCTGTGGAACAAGATACAAACAGATCTGGTCAGGTGGAAAACATTACAATTGTCCCTGCTGGGCAGGATAGCGGCAGTAAAAATGAACGTATTGCCAAAATTTCTATTTCTCTTTCAAATGCTACCCATACTGAAAAAGGAAGTGGACTTGGACGAATGGCAGAAGGGCATTAACAGATTTATCTGGGATGGCAAGAAACCGAGCGTTAAATTAAAAATCATCCAGGATATAAGGAAGAGAGGTGGTTTAAAAATGCCCAATCTGAAGTTATATTACTACGCCGCGGCGCTGGTGGCGCTGAGCGACTGGATTAACATGACGAATGACAGAATACTGAACGTTGAAGGGCATGGTTTATTATATGGCTGGCACGCATACCTTGTGTATGACAAGAAGGTTGACAAGAGCTTCAGGGAGAACCCACTAAGAACCCCGCTGTTGTGGGTCTGGAAGAAATATCAGTACCTACTACACGAAAAGATTCCCATCTGGACAATCCCCGGACACGCAATAGGGGACATAAATATAACACAAGGACAGGATGTGGTGCCCTATAGTAAGCTTGTAATGGAAGAAGGAAATGTGTTCTCGTTAAAACCATCGAATACGCTAGCAGATGAAGGAATAGTGTGTACCTGGCTTTCATATTTGCAACTGCAGTCCAGATGGCAAAAAGACCTGAAGAAGGGTTTATCCAGAACAGATGAGAATTTAATTGAACAGGTTAGAGAGCAGGGACCCATGCATATCAAACGAGTGTACAGTGTACTGATAGAAATTGACTCTGAAACTGTACTAGTTAAGGACTGTATGGTAAAGTGGGAACAAGATTTTGGGCAACCTATCACGATGGAAACGTGGGAGGGAATCTGGGTGAGAAATGTAAAATTTACACAAGCACAACATTTAAGGGAGAACTTTTATAAAATGTTCTATAGGTGGCACCTAGATCCGAAAAAATTATCATATATCTATCCAGACATCCAACCTAATGTTGGAGGTGTGATAGTATGGAGGCTACATATTTTCATGTATGGTGGACATGTAGAAAAATTAAAGCCTTCTGGAGAAAAATATGGTGGACACTCCAAACCATTTTGAAAAAGCATATTGAATTTCTACCTCAGTTGTTTTTGTTAGGGATCATAAAAGACTGCACTACCACAGAGACGAACTTAATTCTGAACTTGATCACAGCAGCGAGACTGCTGGTGGGACAATACTGGAAGAAGCCAGAAATACCACCTATAGAAGAATGGACTTTGAAAGTAATAAATTTGGCAGAAATGGCTAAAATATCGGCATATTTGAAGGATCGCTCAAATGAACACTTTATGATAGACTGGAAACAGTGGATAGACTACATACAAGAGAAACACCAATCAAAGAAAATGTATCTGGCTTATAGTTAAATCTTGACATAAGGAGTGAAGAATGTTTACAAAATTAAATTGATTGTATTAAGTTGGATAGCAGTTAGCTTGAACTTTCCCCTGGTTTACATATACAATGACTATAACTTAAAAAAAAAAAGAAATATTTTAAATAACTGCATTTTTATATTTCTTGCTGCTTCTATTTTTCTTTTACTTTATCAACAAAACAAGGGGCCCAACAGGTGAATCATTCAATTGCAATGCATTTGGCTGTTGAAGATATAAAATACAGGAAGCTAACTTCATCCTGCTCTTCCTAATCCATCACTTTCATATTTCCTTTGTGCATTTTACTAAAATTGGCTAGGTATGAGTCACACTGGTTTGTTTTTTTAAAAAAAACTATTCTGTTTATTCCAACACTTATGATCTTTCTGATCATTAACGGATATAAGCATACCTTTAGAAGTTGTGATAAAAGCTTTAAACAATGTATATGTGGGTGTCTAATGTGACATGCACATGCAAGCAATTCTTAAAAGTTCAAGCAGTTGCTATTTAAAGGATGGTAAAGAATAAAATCAAGTGAGATTACAAGATGAAGACTTCCAATGGAATTTGCTTCCTCCTTTATTAGTATTTTATATAGGAATGTACAATTAAATGCCAAGTTCCTGTGGGGTTTTTTTAAATAGTCTATTTTGCTGTACTGACTTGCAGAGTGTTATGTAATGACATGCCTTTCTGTGCTTCACATCTGTTCAGTCATAGTATCTGTATATGTAGGAAGAACAAAAGGCTGTGTGTGAATTTACTGCTGTTTATTTCTGGGGACAGAATGATTAAAGCTTGAGCTAAAAAAAATGGCTTTCTTGGGAAGCTAAATTTTACAGCAAATCCCAGAGGAAGATACACAGCCTTGCCTGTTATCATCTTTATTTTGAACTGGGCTCTTACTCTGTCCCAAGACCAAGGTAGGAGGGGCTTATAAGGCTAGCAGCAAAGAGAAAGGTATTTTCTCACCTTCTAGACTTCCACAAAATTCTTCATTAGGCTAGGGCAAGTACCAGCACTGTCAGAAGTAGTCTTCATCCTGGTTCATCCAAGCCGGGGATAAATAAGCAACATGGCGACTGCTTTGGGAAGAAGGTTACAGTTTATTGAAGAGGCAGAAAGATGGTTCTTGCAGGAAACAGCAGAGGGGAGAAGGGCTGAGCACATGGGCTAGGGGTTTTTACATCCCCTCTAGCCTTTTGTTTGGAATAGTTTCCTGTTCCTGGCATGAACTTTGAGGCTATTTCTGAGTATTTTTCTAGGCCTTGATATCTGTGGTTTAATCCTATTATCATATCCTGCTTCCCTGGTGATGGGGCTAATGACTCCTAGTGTTTGGGTGGGGTATGCAGATTTTCTCTTTGTCTTCTTGAGTTCTCTGGCTCCAACTTTCTGATGGTTTTACATCTGCATTTGTATAGGGCTGGCTCCTGCTTGGGGCAAAGAGATGAGGCCAGGGTTGGTTTTTGGTTTTAAAAATCCTTTTAAGGAAAAATATATTTTTCTGCCCTTTTAATATTTCCTTCTCTGGGCTAACTTCCCTCAATTCCCGCTTTGTGCCTTAGAATGTCACACTTATTGGCACAACATTAAAATTGATCTGGTCAGGGAGACTTGGTAGGCAAGCTTTTAAACTGTTAAGCCAAAAAAATAAGACATTAATGGAGGCAGCAGAAAAAGATCCCTTTAGTGGCTCCCAAAAGGGGAGCTTGCAACCCATAAAGTTCTAAAAGTCAGGGCAAAAATTTTGTTAGGTGGAAAAGAAATTTATAGTGTCCAATATTCTGTGCCAATCATTTTTAAATGTTGGATGTCACTCTTAGCTTCCAGTCAGGTTTGTGCACCTCCCAAAATTCTTCACAGCCATGGTTTTCCTCAGTACATGGCTGCCCGTTTTCAGGGGTTGTTTCCTGCCTTAGCTTTTAGTTCAGTGCATCCAGGTTAGTAATGTCCAATTAAGGTTAGCCAGTATGCCAGGCTATTAAATTTTTCTTAAATTGCACATAGTGAGCTCTAGGAATCCCAATCTGAGCCCAACAGTGCAAGATATTCAGGGCTGAGGTTGGGGATCTCTTTCCTGTTGCTTCCTTAGTCAGGGCATAAGAATTGCAAATCACCTGAGGGGGCCTAGTTCCCTCCCCCTTGGAATCTGTTGGAAGTTGTTCCTACAAAGCTTTGGTGCAACAGAGCAAAAATCATCCTGGGGAACTTTACTGAAGGTAGGTGGAAGAGACTCAAGTGTGATTATGAATGGTGTTTGTGTGTGTATGTGCAGCTACTTCTACAAAACAGGCAATACAAACATTCTGGATAAATTTTCCCTCCCACCAGACAGAAGTCCAAGGTGTTCAGTACTTGCTGTGCCAACTATTCCCAAATGCCATCTCTCCATGAATACATTCAACTGGCTTGTTACAATACAAATGTGGCAAGAAAGAGAAGTTTTACAATGAGTTTCCACCCTCCCCCCACAGTCTAATTTTCTCTTCTGAGGCTTCACATGGCACCAGTGGCTCCAGGACTCCTTCCTTCTGCAGCTCTCACAGGCATCTGGGGGAATGGTAGGGAAGATGTTCCACTCAGATTGCATGGTGGCTTTTTAGTGGATGGCTGGATTCAAAACTCAATTCCATGGCTTGAATGGATAGAGGCAGTGTGCTCTGCTTCCAAGGGTTGGGGGGGGGGTCATCTATGCAGGGCTGAAAGACATGAGCAAGAACGCCTCCCCCCTTTCTGGGTGGACTCTCCCAGGAGAGGAAAACAAGGGCATGGAGAACAAAGGATAAGAAAAAGAGAAGTACGTGAGGGAAGGGGGGGGTAGCTTGCAGGCAGTTTGAAAAGGCATCAATATTGCTTTGGTCAAAGAAACAAGCAAACAAAATCTGCCTTTAACATTTATTCTAAAATAGACCACATTGTTTTAGAGATTGAGAAATGCTTATATATTTCAGAAAAGCTTCATAGTAGTTTCACCAATTAGTGATAGGATAAGAAAAGTAACTTAAGAAAATTATTTCCCCACACAAGCAGACTTGAGCTTCAAAAGGCTCTTGTAGATATGTTGGAAACGTGATTAAAACACCAACAAAATTGGATTGGTAAGAAAAAGAGTTTATTCTGCAGAAAATATAAAAGCGGTTTGCAAAGTGTGGTGGATACTGGTGGGAGACTTCAACAGGAAGTTCTAAACCCAGAGACCACACCAAAATATTCAAACACATAACATTATATACACCCCTATTGCGACACCCCCATCCCCTCCCCTTAGGTCCCATTTGAGAGGACTTCCCTCTCTCATCCTTTTGTCGTGTTAAGTGTGTCTTCTAGCCAAGCCTCCTGAAATCTAGCGCCTATGTGCAAGGCTTGGCTATTGTCTAATCTTTCTATTGTTAATCAATTGTGACCGTTTTATTTTTAAACTTCTCCGTTTCTCACAAATCCACCCTCTCTATTTTTTATACTAATTTAAAAATAAAATTTTTCTTTAAATGGTTTTAAACTTTCCCAGATCTCCTCAGCATTCTCAAAGTCAAGTATTGTAGCATGTCCAGTCACCTTGTTTAACATCAGCATTCATATGGGACTAGCTCTTGCTTGGGGCAGAGAGATAGATTTGGGGCCAGGTTTGGTTTTTTTTTAAAAAAAATCCTTTTGAGGAAAAATATATTTTTCTGCCCTTTTAATATTTCCTTCTCTGGGCTAACTTCCTTCAATATCCCCGCTTTGTGCCTTAAGTGTGAGAATGTCACATTTATTGGCACAATATTAAAATTGATCTGGTCAGGGAGACTTGGTAGGCAAGCTTTTAAACCGTTAAGCAAAAAAAAAAAAATTAAAACATTAATGGAGGCAGCAGAAAAAGATCCCTTTAGTGGCTCCCAAAAGGGGAGCTTGCACCCATAAAGTTCTAAAAGTCAGGGCAAAAATTTTGTTAGGTGGAAAAGAAATTTATAGTGTCCAATATTCTGTGCCAATCATTTTCAAATGTTGGATGTCACCTTTAGCTTCCAGTCAGGTTTGCATACCTCCCAAAAGTCTTCACAGCCATGGTTTTCCTTAGTACATGACCACTGGCTGCCCATTTTCAAGGGTTGTTTCCTGCCTTAGCTCTTAGTTCAGTGCATCCAGGTTGGTAATGTCCAATTGAGGTTAGCCAATATGCTAGGCTATTAAATTTTTCTTTAAATTGCACATAATGAGCTCTAGGAATCCCAATCTGAGCCCACCAGTGCAAGATATTCAGGGCTGAGGTTTGGGGATCTTTTCTGTTGCTTCCTTAGTTAGGGCATAAGAATTGCAAATCACCTGAGGGGGCCTAGTTCCCTCCC
Source organism: Bothrops alternatus (assembly GCA_034064705.1). Classification (NCBI taxonomy): domain Eukaryota; kingdom Metazoa; phylum Chordata; class Lepidosauria; order Squamata; family Viperidae; genus Bothrops; species Bothrops alternatus. The sequence goes on from JARGCV010000115.1 coordinate 1,682,293, forward strand.
CCTTGGAATTTTCAGGAAGTTGGGCTTGCAAAGCTTGGGTGCAATAGAGCAAAAAATCAGCCTGGGGGGGGACTTTACTAAAGGTAGGTGGAGGGGATAGACTCTGAATGGTGTGAATGGGGTGTGTGTGTGCAACTATTTCTACAAAACAGGCAATACAAACTATCTGGATAAATTTTCCCTCCCACCAGATAGAAGTCCAAGGTGTTCAGTACTTGCTGTGCCAACTATTCCCAAATGCCATCTCTCCATTAATACATTCAACTGGCTTGTTACAATACAAATGGGGCAAGAAAGAAAAGTTTACAGTGGGTTTCCACCCTCCCCCCACAGTCTAATTTTCTCTTGTGAGGCTTCACATGGCAGCAGTGGCTCCAGGACTCCTTCCTTCTGCAGCTCTCACAGGCATCTGGGAAATGGTAGGACTTGGGAAGATGTTCCACTCAGATTGCATGGTGGCTTTTTAGTGGATGGCTGGATTCAAAACCGAATTCCAAGGCTCAAATGGATGGAGGCAGCATCTGGGTCTGTGTGTTCTGCTTCCAAAGGTTTGGGGGAGGATTGCAGGGCTGAAAGATAAAAGAACAAGGTCTCCCCCCACTTTCTGGGTGGACTCTCCCAGGAGAGGCAGACAAAGGGTATGGAGAACAAAGGGCAAGAAAGAAATTAGAAAGGGGGGGTAGCTTGCAGGCAGTTTGAAAAGGCATTTAATACTGCAGTTATTAGAGAAAAACAGATAGACAAGTCACAGGTTTGAGGACAGGAAGAAACTGGATTCTGGTAAGAGAACAACAAAATGACATGTTTCACTTTTGAACTTGAACATTTGCAACATGTTAAGGACAAGAACTTGCAACTTGAGAGGAAGGAAAAAAAATGCTAGGCAACTTGAGAATGCTGAAAACTCCAAATAATTTTAAAAGCCTAATATTTTAATATGTGCAACTTGCCAGGGGCAGGAGAATCTGCCTTTAACATTTATTCCAAAATAGACCACATTATTTTAGAGATTGGAAAATGCTTATTTGTTTCAGAAAAGTTTCACTGTAGTTTCACCAATTAGTGATAGGGTAAGAAAAGTAACTTAAGAAATTATTTCCCCAAACAAGCAGACTTGAACTTCAAAAGGCTCTTGTAGATAGACATGCATTTTCAGGAAAAGGGATAGATAGATAAAACCCATTTAAAACACAAACTCATTTACAACACGTTGCAGAATGATTTTCCAGAACTTGGGGCAGGAACCCAGCAGGCAAGACACCCCCTCCTCACTCCAATAAAATAATTCAACACTGGATTCCCCCTGGAACAGAATTAACACCCTTTAGACAGAATTGAGAAGGAAATTCACCCAACAACAGACATTGACCAAAAAAAATCAGAAAAGACAAATTTAAACTCACCAATCAGGAATGACAATTTTGGAAACCATGAAAGGGTATAAGAACTCAACTAAAGTATGTAGGAAGCACATGACAATAGTAATGGGGGACTTTAATTTTTCTGACATCAGCTGGGAGACAAACTCTGCACTAAGTGGAAGATCAAACAGATTCCTGACGAAATTTGCAGACAGCTTTGTTTCTCAAAAGTAGAAAAAGGAACTAGGGGATTAGCGATATTGGATCTAATTCTCACTAGCAGAGACAAAATGATAAAAGGTGTTGAAGCCACAGGAACCTTGGGGGGGTGTGATCATGCAATATTGGAATTCAACATTATGGGAGCACAAGCAATAGAACACGGTCAAACTGGAGTCTTAGACTTTAAGAGAGCTAATTTCAATAAACTTGAGAGGGCTTGGGGGGGATTCCATGGATGAGAATCTACAAGGGGAAACAACTCAAGAAGCTTGGGAAATTTTGAAAAGTGAGATAATAAAAATCCAGTCTAGCACAATATCAACAAAGAAGAAAAATAATAGCTCTCACAAGAAACCAGCAGAGCTGTATAAAGAATTCTCTGATAAATTGACATATAAGAGGGACCAGTATAAAAAGTGGAAAGAGGGGCACATAACTACAGCAGAATATCAGCAAATACCGGTAGTCTGAGGCTGCAAAGATGAGGTGAAGAAAGCTAAGGTTCAAAATGAACTAAGGCTTGTGACCACAGTCAAAAATAATAAAAAGCAAACTTACAAAAACAGTACCATAAAAAAAATAGATTAGAGGCACAAGTTAAGTTAGGCAAGAAAATGGTGAGCAAGCACTTATCCAGCCTAGAAAAGTTCAATTCACCAAGACCAGATGGATTACAACCCAAGGTTCTCAAGGAACTGGCAGATGTGATCTCAGAACCACTGAACTATATTTTTCTAAGACCCTAAGAACATAAGAACATAAGAAGAGCCATGCTGAATCAGGCCAAAGCCCATCGAGTCCAGCATTCTGTGTCACACAGTGGCCCACCAAATGTACATGGGGATCTTGAGCAGAAAGAGAAGGCAAAACCCTCCCTTTCCCTTGACCCCCAAACAAATGGTACTCAAGGGAATCCTGCCTGCCTCAACCAACATAGATAGAGGCGGCACATGGACATCTGTTTTAATAACCACCAATACACTTTGCATCCATGAATCGATCTAGCCCTGCCTTGAAGCTGTCTAGCCCTGGAGCACTAAGGAACTACCAGAGGACTGGAAAAAAAGCTGATGTAGTTTCCCTCTTTCTTTCTTCCAGAGATTAGAAGATCATCCACGTATTGTATTAAACAGGTCCCCTTGGGCAACTGCAAAGTCTCCAAAACTTGTTCTAAGACCTGTCCAAATAAATTGGGAGATTCTGTAAATCCCTGAGGGAGTACAGTCCATTGATATTGTTGTTTCCTTCCTGTGTAAGGATTCTCCCATTCAAAGGCAAACATGGGCCTCGACTCTTTGTCCAGAGGACATGCCCAGAAATCCCAAAAAAATTCTCAACTCCTTTGTTTTTTTACAAGTGTTGAATTCCAATTCCTTCTTAGATATTTTTTTTATCAGTGTGTCCTGCACACAGACATAAAAACATGAAAAACAACAACAAAAAACCAACTCCACACACACAAAAAATCTGAGTTACTGAAATAGTTTTGTATCAAACTCTAGTATCAACTCTTTGCTTTTAATATAAATTTAGTCAAATTCTAATTTAATCAGATTCCATTCAGATGGAAACAAATTTCCATTAAGTAGGTTAAAACATTCCCATCCACCCCTCCTTCCTCAAACCAGAATTCTAAACAAAAAAAAATAGTTAAAAAGATCAACCCCCCCCTTTTCTTTCTGTCTCTCTTTCTCTTGCTCTTAAAGGAACACAGCCAGAAAAAGCAGGGGGTTTTGTGCCTGCAGACAGAAGTTGAAAAGGCATCCTGCCTGAGCAGGGGGTTGTATTATATGACCTCCAAGGTTCCTTCCAACTTTGGGCTGTTCTTAAGAGTATATATAGAGAGAGAGGGAGGGGGGGAAAGAAAAACAAACAAACAAACAATCTTTCTTCACTCTTTTTGTTGGCCAGACAAACAAAGTGAAAATATTTCCTTTTGGTAGCTTGTCACATTTACCTCACACACAAAAACTTTGACACACATATACGTACCAAGACAAGGAAAAGAGAACAGAAAAGAAAACAGAACTTTTAGTTCTACACATCCTGGTCATTCCCACCACAAATCTCAGCTAACTCGAATGAGAGAAGGCAAGAATCTTAAACATACTACCGGTATGTGATTGTACAGAAAGATAGAGAGAAAAACCAATCACAGAAAGATAGAGAGAAAAAGAGAATCACTACGGTACTTCTTATTTTTCTTTTAGGTACCTTTATTTAGCCAATTCCATTTTCCTAACTTTGCTTTGCTAACAGGAGGACCTAACCAGCTGGTTACTCAAATCCAATTGTTTCATTCACCCATTCCATTCCATTTGCACACAGCCTTTTCCCTTTTCCCTAACAAAAGGTCCTGCGCTCTGGCGAAACCCCCATACTTTCCAGGTTCTGCCAATTAAACAGATCCTTTCTGCGGCTAGGAAAGACCAGAAGGAGCAAAATCCAATTGTGATTGGAAAAAAAAAAAGGTCTTCTCACTCACACAGAGACATACACACATTTCTCTCATTCCCCTTCTTTCCAAAGCAGTCCTTGAGCTTAAACCCAAAACTCCCTTTTCTACCCTGGGTACAGACACAAAGGGTCTGTGCCAGCAAGATGGGTTTATCTTTCCTTTTCCTGTTTGGGGCTACTCAATTTTCTCATCCCCCCCCCCCATATGAAGCAGTACAAATTTACCATATCTTCTTTTGTTAAATTTAACTTAGTAATCAGCTTGTTTTATGTTGGTTTCCCCCAGTTTTCTAACAATTTTCCTAATGGGCTGTGGGGATCTATTTTTAGTTTTGGATTTTTCCTAACCTTTTTCACACACTTCCAACCCTGGGACCCTCCTGAATTACCCATGGTTGGTTTACCACACAATTTTGTTGTCCTTACCAATCTAATGAGACCACAGTTCGCTTCACCAAGCCTCTTTCTCCTTCACTCCGCCTTGCCAGTCCAAACCCTCGGGACCTCCACAGCTTGTGTATGTCTTGCCAGTCCTGTGGACCCTCGGGACATCCACAGCTTGTGTATGTCTTGCCAGTCCTGTGGACCCTCGGGACATCCACAGCTTGTGTATGTCTTGCCAGTCCTGTGGACCCTCGGGGCGTCTTACACACACCTCTCATAGATCTCAGACTCAAACTGTGCTACCCAACTGCCCCCGACTGCCTAGGTTTTATTCCTTGGTTTACCCCAAGTTTTTACTCACCTAGGTTCGTGCACGAAGTTGCCCAGTCCTTGTCCTGGTAATTCTCTGGTCCCCTCTCCTTTCTTACCAATCACTATTTGGTCCGTGGGCCTGGCTCTGTTTTGCTTCCTCGACCTGCGACTGCAACTTTGGACCATTGAAATCAATGGGGCATGCCTTCCTCAGTTGACCTCGCCTCCCAAAGATGCAGGAACAGATGCCCAAGGCCCCACGTTTGGGCAGCCAATTTGTTGGAAACGTGATTAAAACACCAACAAAATTGGATTGGTAAGAAAAAGAGTTTATTCTGCAGAAAATAGAAAAGCGGTTTGCAAAGCGCGGTGGATCCTGGTGAGAGACTTCAACAGGAAGTTCTAAACCCAGAGACCACACCAAAATATTCAAACACATAACATTATATACACCCCTATTGCGACACCCCCATCCCCTCCCCTTAGGTCCCATTTGAGAGGACTTCCCTCTCTCATCCTTTTGTCTTGTTAAGTGTGTCTTCTAGCCAAGCCTCCTGAAATCTAGTGCCTAATAGTGCAAGGCTTGGCTATTGTCTAATCTTTCTATTGTTAATCAATTGTGACCGTTTTATTTTTAAACTTCTCCGTTTCTCACAGATATACACATATTTTTCAGGAAAAGGATAGATAAAACCCATTTAGAACACAAACTCATTTACAACACATTGCAGAATGATTTTCCAGAGCTTGGGGCAGGACCCAGCAGGCAGGACACCCCCTCCTCACTCCAAAGAGAAAATATCTTGGCAAATACAAGGAGGACCCAATACAAACTAGTCTGACTCACAAACACTTAACACACACTGGCTATAAGCAATTAGGATTGACAGGATTAGAATAGAAACACCAAAAGGTACACAACAATAAAATAATTTAACATTGGATTCCCCCTGGAACAAAATTAACACCTTTTAGACAGAATTGAGAAGGAAATAAACCCAACAACAGACACTGACCAAAAAACCAGAAATGACAATTTTGGAAACCATGAAATGGTATTCCAATGAAACAATGTACAAAAGAAATGGTTTGCATTCATCAAAGAAAGGGACTGAGTTACTTGGCAATAAGCTCACAGATTTTCTGGAGGAATATTTAAACAAGGGACAGTGAGTTAATTGATATAGAACATCCCTGTCCCCAGGAATCAAAAATTACAGGGTTAGCAGTGCAAGTAACATAGATGTGTGTGGACAAGAATATCAACCTTGCTATCAAGCAAAATCAAGTTTTTAATAGTGTCACACAAAGTGAACTAACACATAGGTGTCAGTCATAAAGAATGAGGGCAAATATGATATAGTTGTCATTATAGAAATATGGTGGGATAAAACCCACAAATGGAACACTCAGCTAGAGGGATTTCAATTGTTTAAAAGGAACAGACCAAATAAAAGAGGAGGCAGAGTTTCTGTCTATATATAAGAAATAACTACATATCTACAGAAATAGGGCATAACAATGATGAAAACTGTCTTGAATGCATTTGGGTCAATATAAAAGGGGGAAAAATGACATTGCAATAGGTGTATACTATAGGCCACCCAACCATACAGGGGAAATAGAACTTTTTGCTAGTCAGCTAACTAAGGTACGTAGGAAGCACAGGACAATAGAACAGTCAAACTAGAAACTTGGGACTTTAAGAGAGGCTGGGGAGGGATTCCATGGATGAGAATCCTCAAGGGGAAACAACTCAAGAAGCTTGGGAATTATTTTTTTAAAAAAAAACATAACCCAGTCTAGCACAATACCAACAAAGAAGAAAAATAATAGCTCTCACAAGAAACCAGCATGGCTGCATAAAGAACTCTCTGATAAATTGAAAGATAAGAGGGACAAGTATAAAAGTGGAAAGGGGCACATAACTAAAGCAGAATATTAGCAAATAGTCTGAGCCTGCAAAGATGAGGTGAAGAAAGCTAAGGCTCAGAATGAACTAAGGCTTGTGACCAAAGTCAAAAATAATAAAAAAGCAAACAGTCCAACTTATCAAAAACAGTACCATAAAAAAAATTAGTAACACAAGTTAAGATAGGCAAGAAAATGGTAAGTGAGCACCTATCCAGCCTAGAAGAGTTCAAATCACCAGGACCAGATGGATTACACCCCAAAGTTCTCAAGGAACTGGCAGATGTGATCTCAGAACCACTGAACTATATTTTTCAAAGATCCTGGAGCACTAGGGAACTACCAGAGGACTGGAAAAGAGCTGATGTAGTTCCCCTCTTCAAAAAAAATAAAAATAAAAATAGATCTAGGAAACAACAGACCTATCAGCCTGACCTCAATACCTGGGAAGATCCTGGAAAAGATAATCAAACAAGAATCAGCAAACACCTAGAGGCAAACAAAGTCATTACTAAAAGCCAACATGGGTTTGTCAAAAATAGATCATGCTAGACACATCTTACTGCATTCTTTGACCCAGTTACAAAATTAGTGGACTAAAGGAATGCCGTGGATATAATTTTCTTGGACTTCAGTAAGGCATTTGATAAAGTTCGTACAGGGTTTCCTGCCTGAGCAGGGGGTTGGACCAGATGACCTCCAAGGTCCCTTCCAACTTTATTATATATTATTAAATGCAAGAGTGAAACCTTTCTAGCAGATTAACTTAAAACATTCCCTCCTGCTAACTTTAGGCTGTTCTTAAGAGTACACAGAGAGAAAGAGGAAAACAAACAAACAAACACATTTTTCTTCACTCTGTTGGCCAGACAAACAGAGTGAGGTATTTCCTTTTTGTGGCTTATTTTAAGCAGAATTTCTAGCAGAATTTAAAATTCTTTTTCCTTTGGATTTGAAACAGTTAACAGTCACATTTACCTCTCACACACAGACTTTGACAAACATATATACACAAAGACAAGAGAACAGAAAAGGAAACAAGTCTTAGTTTTACACATCCTAGTCATTCCCACCATAAATTTCAGATAACTCAAGTTAGGGAAGGCACACATTTTAAACATACCACATGGCTGCATAGAGAAGAGAGAGAGAAAGAAAGAGAATCACTATTTCTTATTTTCCCTTAAAGTACCTTTATTTAGCCAAATTGGTTTCCCAGCAAAGCCCTAAGCAAAGTCTATTTTTTTACATATAGTTTCTCTACCTATCTCTTTCTTTATACCTGCCTGAATGGGTAGCTGATTCCCGTCCCAGGCCTCAAGCAAGCTTTTACACTCAACCCTCGAATTAGAACACCCCATAATTCCCTTATATGCAGGGGTTCACTTTGGTTCTATCGGGTCTGGCGCACTGAAGCCTCCTTGTGTGCCTTCCAGCACGGTTTTGGGTCAAAAGGGACCCACAGAGGACTCTGGATCCCTCATGGTGCTCCTTTAGGGATCTAACACCACGGTTTCAGACCAAAACATGAGTCTGTTGAGGACACTTCTGCTCCCCTGCAGAAGGTACGGGACGCTCTTACCGGCTTTACCTTCACTTTTCACCACCGCTGTTTGCAGACTTCAAATGTCTGGGACGACCTCTGCTTGCTTTCCAGAGGTAAGGGACGGTCCTAGCCCGGGGCTTAATTTCCTAACTTTGCTTTGCTTTGCTTACAGGGCCTTACCAGCTAGTTGCCCAAATCTGATTCTTTCATTCACTCATTCCATTTCATTTTCACACAGCCTCTCCCTTTTCCCTAACAAAAGGTTCTGCACTCTGACCAAACTCCCATGCTTTCCAGGTTCTGCCAATTAAACAGACCCTTTCTGCAGCTAGGAAAGACCAGAAGGAACAAAATCCAACTGTGATTGGGAAAAAAGGGGGTCTTCTCACTCACACAAACAGAAATACACACATTTCTCTCACTCCCCTGGGCTTTAAAGTTAAAATTTAGAGGTACTCACCTTCACCTTCTTTCCAAAGCAGCCCTTGAGTTCAAACCCAAAAACTCCCTTTACTACCCTGGCTCCACATGGGCAGGGCCTGGGAAACCCATCTATAGACACAAGGGGGTCTGCTGCCGGCAAGATGGGGCTTACCAGTCTCAGTCCATTGGAGAGGTTAGCTTGGAGTCCCATCTGGGACTTGGCTCCCTGCCACGTATCAACCTCCCTGCCCAAGCTCCTGGACGTTATTGCCGCGGTGGTGGTTGAGGTCCCTAGGCTGATAGTTATGGGTGACTTCAACCTGCCATCCGTGGGCGGGGTGTCCGGTGAGGCTCGGGAGTTCATGGCTTCCATGACAGCCATGGACCTGGCCCAGGTAATTCAAGGCCCCACACACACAGGGGGGAACACGCTTGACCTGGTTTTTGTCTCTGGACAGTGGCTGAGTGGTCAGAATATAGGGGATATAGGGGATATAGTCATCAGACCTGTCATGGTCTGATCACTCTCTCCTATGCCTGGACTTTCTGACCGTTGCACCCCACCGCAGGGAGGTGGAACCGGTGAGATGGTACCGCCCCAGGCGGCTGATGGAGCCCGAGCGATTCCAGGCAGAGCTTGGGCCAATTCCTGAGGTTCGGATACACGACTCGGTCAAAGAGCTGACGGCAGCCTGGGATAGGGCTGCGGCCGGCGCTCTAGACCGGGTCGTGCCTTTGCGGCCTCTGATTCGGCGTGCGTCTCGATCGGCCCCTTGTTATAATGAGGGGCTGAGGGAGATGAAACGTCGGAAAAGACGCCTAGAGAGCAGTTGGAGATCGAGCCTTGCCGAATCTGACCGAACACTGGTAAGAGACCATATTAGGTCCTACCTAGCGGCGATAAAAGCAGAGAAGTGTTCTTACTTCACTGCTCTTATCGCGTCATCAGATAACCGCCCAGCCTCCTTGTTTAGGGTGACCCGCTCCCTCCTTCATCAGGAGGTGAGAGGAGACCGCTTAGAGGGTAGAGCTGAGGATTTCGGAAAATATCTGCATGATAAAATCGCTCAGATACGGGAAGGCTTTGATTTCAACTGGGTGTGTCCGGTGGGAGAGACGGAGTCTGGTCTTGAGACTGTTATCTGGGCTGAGTTTGACCCCGTGACTTCCGAGGACGTGGACAGGTTGTTCGGGGGACTTAGGGCGACCACTTGTTCATTGGACCCGTGCCCCTCCTGGTTGGTGCTGGCATCCCGGGAGGTGGTACGAGGCTGGTTCCAGGTAATTATTAATGCTTCTTTAAGCGAGGGTGTCTTCCCTGCCACCTTGAAAGAGGCGGTAGTGAGGCCCCTCCTTAAGAAGCCTACCCTGGATCCAGCTGTTTTATCAAATTATCGTCCTGTCTCCAACCTTCGCTTTCTTGCGAAGGTTGTCGAGAGCGTGGTTGCCAGACAGTTCCCACGACACCTGGAGGAATCGTTATACTTGGATCCACACCAGTCGGGCTTCAGGCCTGGCTACAGCACAGAAACAGCATCGGTCGCGTTGATGGATGACCTCTGGCGGGCCCGGGACAGAGGTTGTTCCTCTGCTCTGGTGCTATTGGACCTCTCGGCGGCTTTTGATACCATTGATCATGGTATCATGCTTGAACGGTTGGAGGGGTTAGGTATAGGGGGCACTGTTTTGCGGTGGTTCGCCTCCTTCCTCTCCGGCCGGATGCAGTCTGTGTTGACAGGGGGTCAGAGGTCGACCCCGAGACCCCTTGTATGTGGGGTACCTCAGGGGTCGGTCCTCTCGCCCCTACTGTTCAACATTTATGTAAAACCGCTGGGTGAGATCATCCGTAGTTTTGGTGTGGAGTACCATCTGTACGCTGATGATACTCAGCTGTACGTTTCCACGCCGAACCACCCCAACGATGCTCTTGCCGTGCTGACCCAATGCCTGGAGGCCGTGCGGGTCTGGATGGGGAAGAACGGACTCAAGCTCAACCCTTCCAAGACCGAGTGGCTGTGGCTACCGTCGTCCCGGTTTAGTCAATTGACTCCTTTGTTGTCTGTTGGGGGCGAAACAGTGGCCCCCGCGGAAAGGGTTCGCAATTTGGGAGTCCTCCTGGATTCACGGCTGTCTTTAGAGGACCATCTGGTGGCCGTGGCCGGGAGGATGTTCTATCAGGTTTGCCTGGTACGCCAGTTGTGTCCCTTCCTAGACCGGGACTCGCTATGCACAGTTACTCATGCCTTCGTCACTTCCAGGCTGGACTACTGTAATGCTCTCTACATGGGGGTCCCCTTGAGGTGCACCCGGAGGCTTCAGCTGGCCCAGAATGCGGCCGCACGGGTAGTGACCGGAGCGCCATGGCGCGCCCATGTAACATCACTCCTGCGCGAGCTGCACTGGTTGCCGGTGGCCTTCCGGGTGCGTTTCAAGGTGTTAGTGAGCATCTTTAAAACGCTCCATGGCATCGGACCCGGATATTTACAGGACCGCCTTCTGCCAGCAAATACCTCCCGCCGTCCGGTACGCTCCCACAGAGTCGGTCTCCTCAGGGTGCCGTCGGCCAGACAATGTCGGCAGGCGACCCCCAGGGGGAGGGCCTTCTCTGTGGGAGCTCCAACGCTTTGGAACGAGCTCCCCCCGAACTCCGTACGTTGACGGAATTGCGTTCCTTCCGTCGAGAATTAAAAACATATTTATTTCGACAAGCCGGCCTGGGGTAGTAGCTCCGGTTCCAACAAGGCCATAATTGTTTTTAGGGGATTGAGTTTTAAGATTAAGCATTGGTTTTAAATGATCAGACTAAATTACTTAATCTATTTTTAATAACCCTATCATTTGATGTTTTTAATTGTTTTTAAGATTATGTATTGGGTTTTTAAATGATTGGGCCAAATTATTTAATTTATTTTTAATAATTTTACCTTTTGTATGTTAATGTTTTTAATTGGGCTGTACACCGCCCCGAGTCCTTCGGGAGGGGGGGGCGGTATAAAAATTGTAAAATAAATAAAAAAAAATAAATAAATTGTCAGAAGTAAAGTCTTCATCCTGGTTCATCCAAGCCGGGGATAAATAAGCAACATGGAGACTGCTTTGGGAAGAAGGTTACAGTTTATTGAAGAGGCAGAAAGATGGTCCTTGCAGGAAACAGCAGAGGGGAGAAGGGCTGAGCACATGGGCTAGGGGTTTTTACATCCCCTCTAGCCTTTTGTTTGGAATAGTTTCCTGTTCCTGGCATGAACTTTGAGGCTATTTCTGAGTGTTTTTCTAGGCCTTGATATCTGTGGTTTAATCCTATTATCATATCCTGCTTCCCTGGTGATGGGGTTAATGACTCCTAGTGTTTGGGTGGGGTATGCAGATTTTCTCTTTGTCTTCTTGAGTTCTCTGGCTCCAACTTTCTGATGGTTTTACATCTGCATTTGTATAGGGCTGGCTCCTGCTTGGGGCAAAGAGATGAGGCCAGGGTTGGTTTTTGGTTTTAAAAATCCTTTTAAGGAAAAATATATTTTTCTGCCCTTTTAATATTTCCTTCTCTGGGCTAACTTCCCTCAGCACCAAGCACAGATATATACAGTACATAGAAACAGGAAAAAGTGAGAAAAGAGGAAAAAAGATGATTTCAGCAATTCTACTGGCTTCAAAATTAATCAAGCAATCCAAAAATTACTCCTATGTGCATATATAAGTGACAAGCTGTTAATATTATGACTTTGAGAGAGCACGTCTAGTAAACTTCTCAAGACAAGTTAACCGAAGGGGCCAAACAGCAGCACCCCATTCTTCCTTCAGCAGCTTTTACAAATACTTCGTGGTAAGTAATTCAACCTGTTTTCATAGCCAGGCTCAAGCTAAGGAACTTTTGTGCATTGTGCAATATTATTTATAAATATTATTGCAGTTGCTAAAGAGCCGCAAGCAGCTGAGGGACAATCATTCTTAATATGCTGCCCATGAGGTTAGCAACAGCTATAGTCTTTAAAAGGGGGAGAAGAGGGGTTTCATCCATGGGAAGGACAAGCTCCGACTTGTCACCTGGAGTCCACCAGCACTGACTTTCTGCCATCCTGCTCCCAATGCTCTATTATATATATATAAAATGTGTGTTTGTTTCTGGTGTTCTTGTAGTCTTCGGAGTTTGTTGGTGTGTGTGTCTGTCTTGAGGGTGGTCTGTGTTTCGGCTCTCCAGACGGCGAGTTGTTTGGATTTGTCCCAAAGTGTGGGGTGGATCTTGTTGCTGAGTTTGAGGTGAAGTGTGAGGAGATCTTTGTTGATTCGGTCTAGGAGGAATCTTTTTGTGTGAAGTTCATTTCTGATTAGGGCCAATTCTGTTCTTTTCAGGATGCGTTTGGTGGCTGCAGAGTTGGAGTGGAATTTCAATTGGAAGCATGTGGGGATTAAATTTTGATCTCGGCAGTTGCGTAGGAATGTGAGGTCACATAAAATGGAAGCTCTTTGGACTTCGAGTTTTTCATAGACCACCCTCAAGACAGACACACACACCAACAAACTCCGAAGACTACAAGAACACCAGAAACAAACCCCTCCTCCCTCACAGCCACACATGAAACAAACAGTGCATAACATCTCAGATAGGATCCTCACCAAAGCCGAAACCAATGTCCTTTCCAAAGGATTCAACTTTGCAGTCGCTCCCAAACACATCCCCACTGAAACCATTATATGCGGAGTTGAAACCAGCCTGACCAAAATCAACCCCGACGACGCTAACAGAATCAGACTCGAAATCACCAACATACTCTGCACCAGCAAGCCACCCAAAAGCAACTTACCCAAAGAGGAGCAGACAGCTCTACTTAACCTGAAACAAGACACCAGCATAATAATCCTACCAGCAGACAAGGGCAACGCCACGGTGGTCATGAATACATCTGACTACCAAACCAAATTAACCAACCTACTCCAAGACTCCACATACAAACCCCTAAACACAGATCCCACCACCTACCTGGAAAAAACCACTAGATCCAAAATAAAAGCCTCCCACATTAGCGAAGAGATCCAGCAAAGAATCATTCCCAGAGAGAAATCATCCAGATGCCCTAAGCTCTATGGTCTCCCCAAGATACACAAAGAAGGAACCCCACTTAGACCCATAGTCAGCTCCATAGGGTCACCTCTACAAAACCTAGCCAAATTTCTCGCCAAACAACTACAGCCCTATGCAGAATCCATCACCTCACACGTAAAAAACTCATTCCAGTTCATAGAGATCATAAAGAAACAAAACTTACAGCCCAGCGACCTACTTGTTAGCTTCGATGTCATATCCCTCTTCACCCAAGTGCCAATCAAAGAAGCCTTAACAGCTATCCAAAACAAATATAACCCCCCCAAACATATCCTAGATCTGACCAACCACTGTCTATCCAACACATACTTCATCTATAACGGACAAAAATACAAACAAATAGAAGGAGCACCCATGGGATCACCCCTCTCACCTGTCATTGCAAACCTCTACATGGAACACTTTGAAACCCAAGCTCTAGAAAAATCTGATCACAAACCCAAACTCTGGCTCAGATACGTAGATGACACCTTCGTAATCTGGCCACATAGGAAAGAAAAACTGGACAACTTCCTCACACACCTCAACAGCCTACACCCCAAAATACAGTTCACCATGGAAACAGAAGCTAATAACCAACTTCCCTTCCTGGATGTCTTAGTCTACAAGAAATCCAATGGCTCCCTAGGACACACCGTCTACCAGAAGAAAACACACACAAACCGCTATCTGCACGCACTCTCACACCACCACCCAGCACAGATCAACTCCGTAGCCAAGACACTCATCTCCAGAACCAAATGCCTAGCTGACGAACAACACCTAAAAACCGAACTACACACTCTCACTAATGTACTAACATCCAACGGATTCCCAAGAAATAAGATTTCCAACTTAATCCAAAAAGAAACTCCCACTAAAATCCAAGACAGAGAACAAGAAAACGGCAAAGCCATCCTCCCATACATAAAACGCACCACAGACAGGATCAGCAAAATCCTGCACAAACATAACATCAAGACAGCATTCTGCACAAACAGAAAAATATCCACCATCCTAAGAAACCCTAAAGACAAAATTGAGTTAGAAAATCAAGGAGTATATGAAATCCCATGTACTGCTTGCCCCACCACATACATCGGGCAAACCAACAGAAGAATAAGTGCACGCATTGAAGAACACAAAAAGTCAGTCAAAAAAGAGGAACCAACTTCTTCCCTGGTCCAACACCTTAAAGCCACAGGACATGAAATTGATTTCAAAAAGACCAGAACTATTGCCAAAACTGGACACTTTAATAACAGAATAATCAGAGAAGCCATCGAGATAGAAAAACGCCCTCACAGCATGAACAAACGAGATGATGCCTCCCGCCTACCAGCCATTTGGAAACCCGCCCTTATTGACAGACGAGTCCATAGCACGGGGAATGACACCAGACCTACACTCACAAAAACCACACAGGATGTCACCACCACACATCCAGGCAAAAAGCAAACCCAAACCCACACTGATGAGGAGGCACGACCACAAACCATAAGCCAGACCACAGCTGCATCATTAGCCACCTTAAACCCCTCCAATCCATACACGAAGCAAACTGACACCCACCATGAAGTTGAGGCACGACCACGAACGCGAAGCCAAACAGCTATACAGTTCACCATCTCTAATCCCCTTGTAACACAGACTAACCTGAGCACAACAAAGCCCCCACCCAAACAGAACACTCCCCCATCCAATCAGAGCACAGCCAAGCCCCTAACCAATCAGAACACACCTCCACCCAATCAGAACACAGCCGAGCTCCCAGCCAATCAGTTCAAACCCCCACTGGCAGTTAAAAGGAAGAAACAGCTACAATCACACATTGCTCCTAGAAGCAGAAGCCGAAAGCACCAGCCTGAAGATGACGAATGAGACTTCGTCGAAATGTCGCCAAGACACTTCAAATTCTACGTGGGAGAAAACCCGAGGAACCAAAGACCTACATACAAACACCCGCGAAAACCTCAGAAAACATATATATATATATATATATATATATACACACACACACACACACACACATATATAGGTCTTTGGTTCTTCGGGTTTTCTCCCACGTAGAATTTGAAGTGTCTTGGCGACGTTTCGATGAAGTCTCATTCGTCATCTTCAGGCTGGTGCTTTCGGCTTCTGCTTCTCTTCTAGCAGCGTGATGGTGTTCCTGCAGTTCAGTAGCCGGGTGGTAAAACTGGACGTCGTTGGGGAATTGTAATCTTCCGTTGTCTCAGCAATAAACTCCGACACAGTGATCTGGTCCGGCATGGTCTTGCGCAGGCGACCCCTCTGCAGACGGGCTGGCGGGGAGTTGAGGGGGGGTGTGAGGCAGGAGGAGGAGGAAGGGAGGGAAGGGTTGTTAGCTGTGGAATCAGCACACCGGAGGGCTTTGCAGCGGGGTGGGTTCCTTTTGTATTTTGATTCCCTCCCTTTTGGAGGAAGGAATGGACATTTTATGATCTGGGGGAAAAAAATCTGGTGTCTGTGAATAAAAGCACCGGTGATCATCTTTTCTTTCTGCCAGCTCGCCTTGATGTATTCAGTGCAATTGCTTTTTTAAATAGTGCTTTTGGGTTGTATTTTTTTTTAATCTTAGCTTTAAAAAAAACTGGGGTTGGTCTCTGCCCTTGTGTGTGTGTGTGGGGGGGTTGCAAGCACCTTAATTAAGTCTCCCCACCCCCATCCATGGGATTTTCCTCGGGGTTGCTAGGAGCTGCGCTTAAACTCAGAATTGCCTGGGGAGACTTCTCTCCTCGCCGACTAGTTTTCCCTCCGTCGGTGGACCCTTATACGGGTCCAAAGTCGCCCTGGAGGGTGTGACTTCCATCGAGGAAGCTGCGGTCCGGCTGCGGAGGAGCAGCGGCTCCTCCAGCTGTTCGGACGAAACTCCGAGGGCCAACGGAGAAAAAGATCGGCCAGTAAAATGGCCGATCGCCCTGCCGCTTCAGACTGTAAGTCAGACAACATCTAAGCTGTGAATGCCCCCGTGGTGAGCCCGGGTGAGAACTTTGCAACTCTCTTTTCTACTTTTTGTTTACTTTAATACCTATAAGAGCTTTTGGAATTATTTCCCTGGCTTGGAAAGGCGGCTTCTGCTTTTTGTTGGGAAAGAAGGCATTTTGTAAATATTGAAATAGACTATATTTTACTTTTATATATATCTTTTTTTGGATACAAAAAATGTAAGAGATATTTGAAGTGATAATTTGTTTATATAAAATAATAGTTGACTATGGTAATTGAAACTGAGAAAGTTTTAAAACAGGTTTAGTAGTAATAGAAATTTATGATAGAAATGGAATATATTAAATTTATTATGTTGTTTGAGGGAAATAGAGAGATGACAGTGCTTGTATGACATATGTGCTTTTATTTTGGAATTTTTGTTCACCCAACCACCACGGTGTGTCTTAAGTACTTTTTGTTAAAATTATAAAACCAATAAAATATTTTGAAAAAAAAAAAGGTCGTGAAATGGGTGCAACTCACTTAACAACTGCCTTGCTTAGAAAACAGAAATGTTGGGCTCAGTCGTGGTTGTAAGTTGAGGACTACCTGTAGTTGTGGAATTCCTTTTGTTGGATGGTTCTATCTTCTGGAGTCTAGAATCTGATCCTGCATATCAGATATTTACATTACGATTCATAACAGTAGCAAAATTACAGTTATGAAGTAGCAACGAAAATACTTTTATGGTTATTATTTTATTTATTTATTATTTACAATTTTTATACCGCCCCCCTCCCGAAGGACTCGGGGCGGTGTACAGCCCAATTAAAACAACAACACACAAAAATTAAAATTATTAAAAATAAATTAAACAATTTGGCCTAATATTTAAAAACCCAACTAAAAACACAATCCCCTAAAAACAGTTATAGCCATTGTTGGAGCTGGAGCTATCATCCCAGGCTGGCTTGTCGGAATAAGTATGTTTTTAATTCTCGACGGAAGGAACGCAATTCCGTCATCGTACGGAGTTTGGGGGGGAGCTCGTTCCAAAGCGTTGGAGCTCCCACAGAGAAGGCCCTCCCCCTGGGGGTCGCCAGCCGACATTGTTTGGCCGACGGGACCCCGAGGAGACCCTCTCTGTGGGAGCGTACCGGACGGCGGGAGGTATTTGCTGGCAGAAGGCGGTCCTGTAGATATCCGGGTCCGATGCCATGGAGCGTTTTTAAAATGGTCACTAACACCTTGAAACGCACCCGAAAGGCCACCGGCAACCAGTGCAGCTCACGCAGGAGCGATGTTACATGGGAACGCCATGGCGCCCCGGTCACTACCCGTGCGGCCGCATTCTGGGCCAGCTGAAGCCTCCGGGTGCACCTCAAGGGGAGCCCCATGTAGAGAGCATTACAGTAGTCCAGCCTGGAAGTGACGAAGGCATGAGTAACTGTGCATAGCGAGTCCCGGTCTAGGAAGGGACGCAACTGGCGTACCAGGCGAACCTGATAGAACATCCTCCCGGCCACGGCCGTCAAATGGTCCTCTAAAGACAGCCGTGAATCCAGGAGGACTCCCAAATTGCGAACCCTTTCCACGGGGGCCACTGTTTTGCCCCCAATGGACAACGAAGGAGTCAATTGAGTAAACCGGGATGACGGTAGCCACAGCCACTCGGTCTTGGAAGGGTTGAGCTTGAGTCCGTTCTTCCCCATCCAAACCCGGACGGCCTCCAGGCACCGGGTCAGCACGGCAAGAGCATCGTTGGGGTGGTTCAGCGTGGAAATGTACAGCTGAGTATCATCAGCGTACAGATGGTACTCCACACCAAAACCATGGATGATCTCACCCAGTGGTTTTACATAAATGTTGAACAGTAGGGGCGAGAGGACCGACCCCTGAGGTACCCCACACACGAGGGGTCTCGGAGTCGACCTCTGGCCCCCTGTCAACACAGACTGCATCCGGCCGGAGAGGAAGGAGGAGAACCACCGCAAAACAGTGCCCCCCATACCTAACCCCTCCAACCGTTGCAGCATGATACCATGATCGATGGTATCAAAAGCCGCCGAGAGGTCCAATAGCACCAGAGCAGAGGAACAACCTCTGTCCCGGGCCCGCCAGAGATCATCCACCAACGCGACCAATGCTGTTTCCGTGCTGTAACCAGGCCTGAAGCCCGACTGGTATGGATCCAAGTATAGCGATTCCTCCAGGTGTCGCGGGAACTGTCGGGCAACCACACTCTCGACAACCTTTGCAAGAAAGCAAAGGTTGGAGACAGGACGATAATTTGATAAAACGGCTGGATCCAGGGTAGGCTTCTTGAGGAGGGGCCTCACTACCGCCTCTTTCAAGGCAGCAGGGAAGACACCCTCACTCAACGAAGCATTAATAATTGCCTGGAACCAGCCTCGTACCACCTCCCGGGATGCCAACACCAGCCAGGAGGGGCACGGGTCCAATAAACAAGTGGTCGCCCTAAGTCCCCCAAACAACCTGTCCACGTCCTCGGGAGTCACGGGGTCAAACTCAGCCCAGATAGCAGTCTCAAGACCAGACTCCGTCTCTCCCACCGGACATACCCAGTTGAAATCAAAGCCTTCCCGTATCTGAGCGATTTTATCATACAGATATTTTCCAAAATCCTCAGCTCTACCCTCTAAGGGGTCTCCCCTCACCTCCTGCTGAAGGAGGGAGCGGGTCACCCTAAACAAGGAGGCTGGGTGGTTATCTGATGACGCGATAAGAGCAGTGAGGTAAGAACGCTTCTCTGCTTTTATCACCGCTAAGTAGGACCTAATATGGTCTGTGGGGGTCACCACAACATGAGGAACTGTATTAAAGGGTCTTGGCATTAGGAAGGTTGAGAACCACTGCCCTAGAGGAAGAGCTAACTTAGGGTTGGAAAATTATGACAGAAGGAAATGCTGGGTGGAATTATGGAAACCCCAGGTCAATAACTGAGACATTAAAAATACGTATGAGGGCACTACATTTGTGTTCCACCTCACTCAAACCAAGAGACTTGGAGCCCAGGGGCTTCTGAGTGATGGAAAATCTTGAGGCAACCTGTCTAGGCAATGAGTTGAAGGAAGGAAGTCATCCTTCAGATTATTGCATCTCTTGGAAAGCAATGGTCAAAACAATCTATAGATGCGTTAATAAGATATAAGATGTATGTGCTCAAATGCCTAGAAGGGTAATGAGTCATTTTAAGCATCTTGCCCTCTAGTGGCTGGAGAACAGATCGAAGGAAACAGAAGTCAAATTAGAACTGTTAGTCTCTGTAAGAGAATTAACACAACCCGTCAGAAGGTAGTCAGCTTAGACTGGTTGATCCCAGTAACTAAGTTGGCAATCCTGTGATGGATTTGTCCCTGAATGGGCCCATATTCCACCAGTTCCCCATCAATGGTAATGATTCCCTTGTGAGTGAGAGGTTCTATGTGGAAAGCTCGGACAGGCAGGTGTGTAAAATAAGGACTGTCATGCTCAAAATGAGTGCTTTTCTCCATAGCTAAGAGGCAAATCATGCTTACCCGGGAGATACCTGCCCTGACAAAGCAAAGATGGATAAGACCATCATTAAAGCCAGTGGTGGGCATGGTGAAGAGGTCTGCCCCTAAGTGAGTCTGGTAAATGGCCAAAACCAGCACAAAATTGTCCTCCACCGTCACCCATGACTTGGGCACCGGTTGTTCAAGCGGGGCCAGAAAGTCATCCAGAGGGCCATGCATTTGCCGGGCAGAAGGCAACCGGTTTGATAGAACTTTGGGCAGATCGGTGTGCTGGGACTCCTTGTCAACCGTCACTTCTGACAAGGTTTCAAAACTGAAGTTGGATGCTTGGAAGCTGGAAGAAGAAGGTGGGGAGCTAGGTGAGGGGGTGGGCTCCTCAGCTGACTCCATCTCACAATGGCAGAAGGTTTGGCGCTCCTCGCAAAGGCCCATATCAGAGACCGTGCGGTGGAGGGGCAGGTGCTGGAAAGGAAGGCTCCCATTGGCGGCTACAGTGATACTGCGCAAAATCGGCCGATGAGTTACACAACCAAGAGCAGGAAGGTAGGAGAGCTGGCCCCGGTAAGTGTTGAGGGAAGCGAGGCAGGTGAACCATGGTCCCCAAGGTGAACCGGGCTGGGCCCATGTGCAGGTACTTCTCACTTTCAATGTCCACATCTGAAATGAAGCCCCAGGCCACACTCAGGAAAGAGAAGACACGGGCGCCTGATGCAGTGGTGATGGAGACCAGGTCCAAGGGAGAAACTGCCCCATGGCAGAGCAGAAGGGTGCAGTTTGACAGCAGCTCCTGGCCCAAGACCTGTTCAAACCTGGCCAACAGGACAAAAAACAGAGACAGAACAATGAAAACTGCTGAGAGTCATTTGTGAAGTGGATGGCAGTCTGGTCCAGTCCAACCCAATCCATCTATCTACCTCCATCTCTTTGGAAGGACAGAAAGGGCAGGACAGCATCACTGAATAAGCATTTAGAAACAATATACAGGTAGTCCTTGACTTACGACTACAATTGAGGCCAAAATTTCTGTTGCTAAGCGAGAAAGTTGTCAAGTGAGTTTTCCCCATTTTGTGTTCTTTCTTGCCACAGTTGTTAAGTGAATCACTGCAGTTCTTAAGTTAGTAACATGGTTGTTAAGTGAATCTGGCTTCCCCGTTGACTTTGCTTGTCAGAAGGTGGCAAAAGGGGATCACGTGACCCCAGGAAACTGGAACCATCATAAATATGAGTCAGTTGCCAAGCATCTGGATTTTGAGCACGTGATTGTGGGGATGCTGCAACAGTCATGGGAAAAGTGGTCACAAGTCACTTTTTTCAGTAACTTTGAACAGTCACTAAGCAAACGGTTGTATGTCAAGGACTACCTGTAAAGGAAATCTACTTTTACCTGCAAATTTAGGAAATAAACTAGGTCAGGGGTAGGCAACCTTGGCTCTTTTATGACTCGTGGACTTCAGCTCCCAGAATTCCTGAGCCAGCCATGCTGAGGGGAAAGGGAGAGGTTTCCAAGCTGAGCCATGCTGGCTCAGGAATTCTGGGAGTTGAAGTCCACGAGTCATAAAAGAGCCAAGGTTGCCTACCCCTGCACTAGGTGGACAATTGTTTTACACCTGGAGGATGCACTTGGGGTTTTAACTTTTAGTTTTTATCTCCTGGAGGGCTGCCTGCAGTAGTCACTGACCGACATAATTCAATATTTGTCATAATATTTGATTCAGATGATATATCACTTGCTGATACTTCTCAAGATGTACATATCCCTACAGGGAGAGAAATCTGCCTTCATTCCAGTCTCGCATGCATTGGGAAGTTGTTATTATTATTTATTATTAAACAAGAGGGGATTTTCAAAATTCTAGATCTTAGAAACAATTGCCATGCATAGGGGCTGAAAAGGTATATATCAGTTCTTAATCACAAGATTATACGTGGAGGTTAGGACCAACATTTTCATCCTTTTTGGCTTGGGAGGAGAGTTGAGTAATTACAAGGAAAACATGAAAATGTTGATAGAGACTTAGTCCAGCGGTTCTCAACCTGTGGGTCGCGACCCCATTTGGGGTCGAACGACCATTTCACGGGGGTCGCCAAACACCGCATTCTGCCATTTTTTCCCCTTTTCCCCTCGGCCAGCGCAGGGGGCAGCACCGCGCATGCGCGGGGGGTAGCACCGCCCATGCGCGATTCAGGCCGTCGCGCCACGCATGCGCGATTCAGGCTGTCGTGCCGCGCATGCGCGATTCAGGCTGTTGTGCTGCACATGCGCGATTTGGGCTGTCGCGCGCTCTGCACATGTGTGATTTGGGCTGTCGCGCTGCGCATGCGCGATTCGGGCCATCACGCCACGCATGCGCGATTCGGGATGTTGTGTGCGCGCCGCACATGCGCAATTTGGGCCGTTGCGCCACGCATGCGCGATTCCGGCCGTCGCGCCGCGCATGTGCGATTCGGGCTGTCGTGTGCACGCCGCGCATGCACGATTCGGGGCGTTGCGCCGTGCATGCGCGATGCGGGCTGTCACGCCGCGCATGCGCGGTGCAGGTCGGGGTCTCGGCCTGAAAAAGGTTGAGAACCGCTGACTTAGTCCATCTATTTTTTTGTCATTTTTCAAGCTCTAAAAAAAAGGGGGGGGAATCACATGTTTTTATAAGTACAGAATAAAAGGGAAAGTCTCTGGATCAAGCTCAACTTCTGGTAACACACTTTTTCTTGGTTGTATTTTGGAAGAGGGTTGCATTCATTCTGGATCCTGTTTGAACATTACACTCCAGCCCTGCTATTTCTTGGCGATCTCCCACCCAAGTAGGAGCCAGGCCTGACCCTCCTTAGCTAAGGATCCAAGACATGATCAGCTAGGTATTACTCACTGTCAAGGTCCTTACAAGTTACCAGTATTAGGAGGATGAAACCTGGGTGGGGCAGGGCAGGAATTTTGCAGGATAGAAACTCAGTAAATGGTTATGACGTTCATTACCCCACACCACAAAGAGGGCCCATTGATGCAAGTGCTTTTCTTTGCCCTCCTAAATGCAAATGTAACTTCTCAAACAGGGCACTTTTATCTACTTAATTACAGGACCAGTTTCAAAGCCGTGTACTGCAAGCTTTGCTTGTGAATCGCAGGCACACAGAAGCTGAAAGTTATTATTTGTGGGAGAAGGAAGAAGACTCTCTGTGCATGCTTCCTGATACTCGTACATGGTTTAGCTTCCCCTATCCAAGGACTGAATCTTAAAGAACAGAGGATTAAAATGCTGCCACTTTCTGGCTTGGGTCAGAAGTGCAAGGCTAGGATCATGGTGGGCAATGGCCACCTTTCCCAGGATTTTAGAACAGAACAGAATAGCAGAGTTGGAAGGGATCTTGGAGGTCTTCTCTTCCAACCCTCTGTTCAGGCAGGAAACCCTATGCCATTTCAGACAAATGGTTCGGCAATCTCTTCTTGTTTGTTGTTTATTCGCACTTATATGCTGCCCCTCTCCGAAGACCCGGGGCGGATCACAACAACAATTTAAAATCAACCACATTCATACCCACACAAACACAATCAATTCACAAGCACTGATGGTGGGACACTCTTAGGGCCGAGGGGCAGAGCTCAGCTCATATGCCCCAAGCCTGTCGGCATAGATGTGTCTTCAGCCCTTTCCGGAAAGTTAGGAGGGAGGAAGCAGTACGAACCTCCGAGGGAAATTGGTTCCAGAGGGCAGGGGCAGCAACGGAGAAGGCCCTTGCCCTAGGTCCCACCAGATGGCATTGTTTAGCAGACGGGACTCGTAGGAGGCCAACTCTATGCGCCCTAACCGGTCTCTGGGATTCATGAGGCAGGAGACGGTCCCGCAAGTATCTTGGTCCATTGCCATAAAGGGCTTTATAGATCATAACCAACACTTTGAATTGTGTTCGGAGACCGATTGGTAGCCAGTGCAGCTCACGAAGAGCTGGAGTGATATGAGCATGTCTTGGGAGACCCAAGACAGCTCGCGCGGCTGCATTCTGGACTACCTGCAGTCTCCGGACATTCTTCAAAGGTTGCCCCATGTAGAGAGCATTACAGTAGTCGAATCTCAAGGTGACAAGGGCATGGGTGACTGTGAGGAGTGACTCCCGATCCAAATAGGGCCGCAACTGGCGCACCAGGTGAACCTGGGCGAATGGTCCCCTCACCACAGCCGAAAAATGATGTTCCAAACTTAGCTGTGGATCGAGGAGAACACCCAAGTTGCGAACCCTCTCCGAGGGGGACAAAACTTCTCCCCCCAGGGTAATCGACGGACAGTTGGAATTGTCCTTGGGAGGCAGAGCCCATAGCCACTCCGTCTTGTCGGGATTGAGTCTGAGCCTGTTGGCACCCATCCAGACCTCAACAGCCTCCAGGCATCGGTTCATCACTTCCACTGCTTCGCTGTAATGACACGGGGTAGAGATATAAAGCTGAGTATCATCAGCATATTGATAATAACTCACCCCGTGTCGACAGATGATCTCACCCAACGGCTTCATGTAGATGTTAAAAAGCAGAGGTGAGAGAACGGACCCCTGAGGAACTCCACATGGAAGAGACCTCGGAGCCGATCTCTGACCTCCTGCAAACACCGACTGCGACCGGCCAGAGAGGTAGGAGGTGAACCACCACAGAACGGTGCCCCGCACTCCAAGCCCCTCCAACCGGTGCAGAAGGATACCATGGTCGATGGTATCGAAAGCCGCTGAGAGGTCAAGAAGCACCAGGATAGTGGAATAACCTCTATCCCGGGCCTGCCAGAGATCATCGGTCAGCGCGACCAAAGCAGTTTCCGTTCTGTAACCGGACCTGAATCCAGACTGCCAAGGGCCCAGATAATCAGTTTCATTCAAGGACCGCTGGAGTTGGAGTGCCACCACCTTCTCAACAACCTTCCCCAAAAAGGGAAGGTTGGAGACTGGACGATAATTATTTAAAACTGCCGGGTCCAGGGAAGGCTTCTTGAGGAGGGGGCGCACGAGTGCCTCCTTTAAGGGAGCCAGAAAGGACCCCTCCCTCAATGAAGCGATAACAACCGCCTGGACCCAGCTCCGTGTCACCTCCCTACTAGCCGAAACCAGCCAGGAGGGACACGGATCCAGTAAACAGGTGGCAGAACTCACAGCTCCAATGGCCTTGTCCACATCCTCAGGAGTTACCAGGTCAAACTCATCCCATACAACAGGACTAAGACGGGCCTCTGTCATCTCGACTGACTCATTGTCAGCCGACACTGCATTCCAATTGGAGTCCAAGTCAGTCCGGATCTGAGTGACCTTGTCTGCGAAAAAGGTGTTAAATTCTTCGGCATTGCCCTGTAAAGGTTCCTCCCTCCTCCCCATATCAAGGAGAGAGCGAGTCACCCTAAACAGGGCAGCCGGACGAGATTCCGCAGACACGATCAATGCGGAAAGATACTGAGATCTTGCCGTAGTGATCGCTTCCAAATAGGTCTTGATATAAGCTCTCAAGGTTCGATCAGATTCGGATCTGCTTTTCCTCCATTGCTTCTCTAAATGTCTCTTCTGGCGCTTCATCCCCCTGAGTTCCTCGGTAAACCAAGGAGATCTCTTGGGTCTGCTGCCACAGAGAGGTCGCAACGGCGCAATCCGGTCTAGAGCCCCCGTAGTGGCCATATTCCAGGCCGTCACTAGGGACTCCGCCGAACTGTGTACGAGCGAATCCGGCAATTCCCCAAGCGCCCTTTGAAAGCCAATAGGGTCCATCAGGCATCTGGGGCGGAACCATTTAATCGGTTCCAGCTCCCTGTGAGGGAGGATTGGCGTCGTAAACTCAAGCTGCAGCAGAAAATGATGTGTCCATGACATGGGC
This sequence comes from Bothrops alternatus, assembly GCA_034064705.1. Taxonomy (NCBI): domain Eukaryota; kingdom Metazoa; phylum Chordata; class Lepidosauria; order Squamata; family Viperidae; genus Bothrops; species Bothrops alternatus. The sequence goes on from JARGCV010000115.1 coordinate 1,708,283, forward strand.
AACACTTCTAAGCCCCTTACCTTCAGATCATGACTCAACTGTTCCGAGAGGAAAACCAAATCAGGTGTGTGCCCCTTCTCATGGGTTGGGCCCTCAATTACTTGTGTCAGGTCCATGGTTGCCATGGAGGCCATGAACTCCCGCGCCAAACCCGAGGACTCACCGAGTGACGGCACGTTGAAGTCCCCCAGAACAATAAGTCTGGGGAACTCAACCGCCAACTCGGCTACCTCCTCGAGTAGCGTGGGCAGGGCTGTAGAAACGCAGCTGGGAGGCAGGTACGTAAGCAACAAGCCCATCTGTACACCTAGGTCCAACCTCATAAGGAGGGACTCACAACCCGATATCTCAGTAGCAGCGAGTCTGCGCAGCCCGAGTGTCTCCTTAGCTATAATAGCCACTCCTCCCCCCTTCCCTGGGGTCGCGGCTGATGCCATACCTGAAACCCAGCTGGACACATCTCAGAGAGGGGAACTCCTCCCTCTGGGGTCAGCCAGGTCTCAGTCACACATGCCAGGTCAGCTTCCTCCTCCAGAATTAAGTCCTGGATGAGGAGAGCTTTATTTACCACCGACCTGGCATTGAGCAGCAGCAGCCTGAGTCCAGGGTCCGGATTTCGCTCATTACCAGTACCCTGGGAGAGGTTCAAGGGGCCGGAACAAGAGATCGCTTTCAGGCAGCGAGGCCTTGTTCCCCGAGAGCGGCCTACCCCAGGCCTCCCGTCATATCTGCCTCTTCCCCATAAGACCGGTATAGACTGGCCCTCTGATCCCTCAGAGCAAGGCTCCTCCACTTCTCTAGCTTCCGTAAATGCCTACATTTACAGAAACTTAAAAACTTAAAAACTTCCAGTCTTGGAGCATTCACAACTTCTGGAGGCAGGTTGTTCCACTGTCAGGAAATTTCTCCTTAGTTCTAGGTTGCTTCTTTCCTTGATTAGTTTCCATCCGTTGCTTCTTGTCCCGTCTTCAGGTGCTTTGGAGAAAAGGTTGACCCCCCCTTTTTTTGTGGCAGCCCCTGAGATATTGGAACACTGCTATCATGTCACCCCTAAGTCCTTCTTTTCATTAAACTAGACATACCCCATTCCAGCAATTGTTCTTTATATGTTTTAGCCTCCAGTCCGCTGATCATCTTTGTTGCTCCTCTCTCTTCTTTCTACAATCTTTTTTACATTGTGGTGACCAAAACTGGATGCAGCATTCCAAGTGTGGCCTTACCAAGGCTTTATAGAGCAGTACTAACACGTCACGTGATCTTGATTCTATCCCTCTGTTAATGCAGTCCTAGGCGGCATTGGCTTTTTTTGGCAGCTGCAGCACACTGCTGGCTCATATTTGATTGTCCACTAGGACTCCAAAACCCCTCTCACAGTTACTATTATTGAGCCAAGGTTGAGAACCCCTGCCCTATACTATACCTGTGCATTTGTTTTTTCTTGCCTAAATGTAGAACCTTACTTTTTTCACCATGGAATTTCATTTTGTTAGATAGAGGCCCAGTGTTCAAGTTTGTCAAGATCCTTCTGTATGTTAGAATAGAATAATAACTTTATTGTCACTTTGAATGCACACTAATCGGCATACATCAAAATGAAATTTCATTGCATTCAGCTCTCAAAGGGTCACCAGCTCCAATATACACTACATAAATATGACAAAAATAAATAAATAAATAAATAAATACAGAATTATGCATATACCCAGAGACACAGAGAAATAAGAGTCTACAGTAGTTCGGGTTATGTATACATGTGTATGGCGAGAAAAACGAATCTTGTGAGTTTACCAGACAGATGGCACAGGGAACAAAGCTATTACAGAATCAGGTAGTCTTGCTAGAAATACTTTGAAACCTCCTCCTAGAGGGGAGCAACAGAAACAGACCCTAAAGTGGATGTGTGGGGCCTCTAACAATGCTTTGAGCTCTAAGCACATGTTAAGCCTGTCTTCTGGAGTGTTGGCTACTCCTGCCAGCTTGGTGTCATCTGCAAATTTGATGAGTTCCCCATCTATCCCCTCATCCAAATCATTGATGAAGATGTTGAAGAGTACTGGGCCTAAGCCCCACTGCATTATATTTTAGAGAGGGTCTCCCACTTTCCCAGCACTACAATTAATAGCTGCTGCCACGGCATTCCCAGATCCACAGGGAAGAATCCCAAGAGGCATTTTAACTGCTTCCTCCCAGTCAGGACGTTCCATCAAACCATTAATAACCTGAAAGGAAAACAGAGAAGGGTGAATATAGGTAGCCCTCGACTTATGACTGGTCCCTTAGTAACTGTTCGAAACTATGACCTATCTAGGGGTACTTATGATCCAGATTCAATTACAATGGTTGCCCGTCTCATGATCACATGACCACACTTTGGGGACTTAGCAACTGGGCCACATTTATAGTCATTTGCAGTACTCTCTGGTCATAGTGGCTAGATTTTACAATGGTTTTGTGAAAACCGGCCTTTACTTCCGGTTTTCTGCAAATCCAGCCCATGACGAACCCATTCAGAGTTAATGACCTAATGAAAATGTTCATAAAATTGTGTGGCCACCATAACTTACAACCATAATGGTCAGGCTCCATTAACTTGAAGACTACTTGTACTTCTAGTGCAGCTCTTCATCCCAAAAAAACCAGAGGAGACCATACAAGCATAGTAGGAAATCTGGCACTGCTGTTTTATATGTTCTTCCAAGGAATCCTACAGGGTTTTTTTTTTTTTTTGGTAAAACCCTCCTGATGAATCAACAGGATGCCAAAAAGCAACATTGTTCTCTGCTGCAGATATGCAAAAATTCAGTGCCTCTTTCCCTGAGCTTATGCCCTTCCATTACATGTAGTCCTTGACTTCTGACTATTTAACAATCATTTGAAGTTAGCACGGTGCTGAAAAAAGTAAAACCTGTCCTCGCACTTATGACCGTTGCAGTGTCTCCATGGTCACATGAACAAAAGTCATGTGTTTAGCTACTGGCATGTAAAGGCAACCCCCGACTTAGGACCACAATTGAGCCCAAAATTTATACTGCTAAGAGAGACATTTGTTAAGTGAGTTTTCCCCCATTTTATGACCTTTCTTGTTACAGTTGTTAAGCAAATCACTGCAGCTGTTAAGTGAGTAACACTGTTGTTAAGTGAATCTAGCTTCCCCACTGACTTTGCTTGTCAGAAAGTCGCAAAAGGGGATCACATGATCCCAGCACACGGCAACCGTCAGAAATACGAGTCTGTTGCCAAGCGTCGGAATTTTGATCACGTGACCCTGGGGATGCTGCGACGGTCCTAAGTGTGAAAAACGGTCCTAATTCACTTTTTTCATGCTGCTGTAACTTTGAACAGTCACTAAATGAATGGCTGTAAGTCAAGGACTACCTGTATTTACAACAGTTACAGAGTCCCAAGACCACATTATGTCATTTACGACCTTTTCAGGGGGAACTTCTGACAAGTAAAACCAATGGGGGGAAGCTGGATTCATTTGACCATGCGATTCAGTTAACGACCACAGCAAAACAAAAGCTGTGAAATCAGGTGTGACTCCCTTAATGGTCGCACTGCTTAGAGACGGAAGTTCCAGTCCCAACTGTGGTTGTTAAGTCAAGGACTTCTGTATACGGAAATTATAATCCAACATATCTGGAGGGAAAAGTTGAGCTAATGTAGGCAAACACCTATCTCAGGAATATTTACATACGATCTCCCGGTAATATTTTTAGGAAAAAGATACAGGGAAGAACATACAAAACAAAATCAAGGAAATTCCAATGTTCTCAATTAGCCTCTTTTTTTCCACCATTTAGACAGAAGGTGGAAGGAGAGAGGCCTTCTCTTCTCCAAACCCCACCCAAATAGACCAGAAAATTTTATTTTTTTTCCAGTTTTAAGGGAAGCAGCAAAGGAGTTCTACAGGTAACTGGAAGTGAGTGTGAGCAGGTGAGAGATTTATGAACTGTCTTTTTGAACTTAGAATAGAGCTGGAAGGGACCTTGGAGGTCTTCTAGTCCAGCCCCCTGCTCAAGCAGGAGACCCTATACCATTTCAGACAAGTGGCTGTCCCAGTCTCTTCTTAAAAATCTTGAGTGATGAAGCACCCACAACATCTGAAGGCAAAGCTGTTCCACTGGTTAATTTTGTTGTTGTTGTTGTCTGAACGATACCTCATGAAGAAGTCTGTCTCCTGAAATGACCACAATACCATCCCATTCATCTAAACAGATGCTCTGCACCAGCTCCCGGGTGTGGTTCTGTCTCTCTGGGGAAGACAAGGACAGGCAAAACATTAAGTAGCTGAGCTCCTCCAAGTCTCTTTTCTGACTTGACAGCTTGCTTCAGTGTCTGGTGTCTTGGAGACAACTGTGACTTGTCTTCTGTGAGAAGGAAGTGGCTATTTATAAGTACCGTATTTTTCACTCCATAAGACGCAGGTTTTTCCCTCCCAAAGTAGGATGAAAAATCAGCCGAGTCTTATGGAGCGAAGATGCAGGCAGGGAGGGGGGGAGGCGCTGGAGCAGAGGGGGAAGCGGAGAATCGGTGGAGGGCAAGGGGCGAGAAAGGGAAGCGGAGAATCGGCGGAGGGCAAGGGGCGAGAAAGGGAAGCGGAGAATCGGCGGAGGGCGGAGGGCAACGGGCGAGAAAGGGAAGCGGAGAATCGGCGGAGGGCGGAGGGCAAGGGGCGAGAAAGGGAAGCGGAGAATCGGCGGAGGGCGGAGGGCAAGGGGCGAGAAAGGGAAGCGGAGAATCGGCGGAGGGTGGAGGGCAACGGGCGAGAAAGGGAAGCGGAGAATCGGCGGAGGGCGGAGGGCAACGGGCGAGAAAGGGAAGCGGAGAATCGGCGGAGGGCGGAGGGCAAGGGGCGAGAAAGGGAAGCGGAGAATCGGCGGAGGGCGGAGGGCAACGGGCGAGAAAGGGAAGCGGAGAATCGGCGGAGGGCGGAGGGCGACGGGCGAGAAAGGGAAGCGGAGAATCGGCGGAGGGCGGAGGGCGACGGGCGAGAAAGGGAAAGGAGAATTGGCGGAGGGCGGAGGGCGACGGGCGAGAAAGGGAAGCGGAGAATCGGCGGAGGGCGGAGGGCAAGGGAGTACAATATAGTACTCACCAAAAGGCCGCCTGGGGAGGCTTGGAACTGTAGTCCAACCTGGAAAGGTGGTGAGCCGTCGCTGCTACCGCCTGCAAGCAGCCATCCCCCTTCCCGCTACTCTTCTGACTCCTAAGCCCATTGCCCGCAACCCCCGTGGAGTGGCGCACGTGCGCAGCACCGCCTCCTTGGTATTAGATCAAGGAAAAGGGTACCAGATGGCCACGCGGATCCTTTAATTTGTCCTTATGATGGCTAAAAAAGTTACCGGTACGCATGCGTACCGCAGACCCACGTTCCCGGAAGCGCGAGCTGCCCGGCGGGCAAGGACGAAGGTGTTGCTAAGGTGAGTGAAAGGCCGGGCTGGGGAGGGGAGGGGAGCTAAGCGGACCCAAAGTCTCAAAATGTCAAATGATTCCTCGGAAAAGCGTGCCAAGAACTCAGCTTCCTGGCTTGTTTTGAACCCAGAACTCTGTCTAGGATTGAGGGATGGGACAGAATGAGGCTTATTGTTATTGTTGTTGGCATTAACCATCTTGTGATCCCTGTGCGAAGATGAAGACCTCTCCTCTTTTACAGTAATGATGGTTCTTAATGCTGCTGTTGGCTATTGTTCATGTTAAGTTATCCTGTTATTGTAATAAATATTTTAGCCCACTTTTTGGCTCAAAATATTTTTTCCTATTTTCCTCCTCTAAAATCTAGGTGCGTCTTATCAGCAGGTGCGCCTTATAGAGCGAAAAATACGGGTATATGGAATGAAGACGCTGTTGCATTAATTACTGAATGGTTGAAGTTATTGCACAACAGTGTGTGACTGGCACTGTGGATGAAAATCTGGGGCACAGTAAATGGCTGCAATTTCCACATTTTGGTGAACAATTAATTCTAATCATATTTTAGTGATTATGCAAAGCTTTGGGTGAGGTGGTTTGTGTTTATGACTGCATGCAATGTCAGCAGCAGGAAGCATAATTATTTTCAGTGGTGCAGAAAGCTGGAGAGAAGGATGGAGTTGGAGGGGAAATTGTGTTTTTTAAAAAGGTTTCCTAGGGAAGGCTTGGCTGGAGAAATATTTTCCACCTTCCCCCCAAAACCTCACAGCTTCTCCTGTCTTGTATACTGTAAGTGTTCTTATGGACATGCCTGTTCTCAAATGTTGCAAGAGCTTCATGTTTAGTTGGTAAAAACTGGTATATCTAGATCAGGGGTAGGCAACATTGGCTCTTTTATGACTCGTGGACTTCAACTCCCAGAATTCCTGAACCAGCATGGCTCAGCATGGAAACCTCTCCCTTTCTCCTCAGCATGGCTGGCTCAGGAATTCTGGGAGTTGAAGTCCATGAGTCATAAAAGAGCCAAGGTTGCCTACCCCTGATCTAGATCATTCTGCAGATGTTAGTCAATCCTGACCTCTGGAGAACCCTGAAGCAAAGGCAGATATAGCAAATTCTAATATCTAATCTTGAATTTTGAGATTTTTTTTCCGTTAACCTAATTCATAGATGTTTAGGGATTATGCTCCACAGAATTGTCTATGATGATAGTTTCATTGTTTTCTACAAGAAACCACGATCCACCAAGCAGGTCATCTTGTGAAAAAAACTATTTTAGCAAAATTTCACTGAATCCAATGGATCCTCTGGCTGTTAGTTTTCTCTATATCTTTTAAAAATATGTGGGTGGCTCTAGAAGACTTTCACTTCCCATGGATGAAAACAGTATTGAGTTTAGCAGCTGGATTTCGAATTTTCAGAAATGGAGCATCAAAACTTAGAGGCTTTATTTCTTTAGAGAACTGTTGGTTGCGGCCACCACTTCTACACATAACATGATCTAACTTTTGTTTGGAGATTGATTCCACTATCTTTCCAAGATCAACCTGGTGAAAACATGAATAGTAAACACACATCAATTCTTCCGTTTTGATGAATTTTGAAGCATCTTGGTTTAATTTACCAAAAAAGTAAGTGCACTAACCTGAAGTCCCAAAATAGAATGCAGGTAATCCTCAATTTACAACAGTTCATTTAGTGACTGTTTGAACTCACAATGGCACTTAAAAAAATGACATGACTGTTTTTCACACTGACGATTGTTGTAGCAGCTTCACGGTTGCATGATCAAAATTGATGCCTGGCAACTGACTCATATTTATGATGGTTGCAGTGTGCCCAAGGTCATGTGATCACCTTTGCTGTGTCCTGTGGTCATGTGATCACCTTTTGCGACCTTCTAACAAGCAAAATCAATGGGGGAAGCCAGATTCACTTAACAATCGTCTTCTAACTTAACAACTGGAGTGATTCCCTTAACAACTGTGGCAAAAAAGGTTGTAAAATTGGGCAAAATTCACTTAACAAATGTTTCACTTAGCAGAAATGTTGGGCTGAAGTACGGTCATAAGTCGAGGGCTACCCATAATAGATTTTATTCCAATAATGTTGGGTTTTCCTCTCCACCTCATGGTCAACATGGGATGTTAAAAGTTAACTCAGTTCACATTACATTTTGCACAACCCACACTTAGTTTTCCCTGCTTCTAACTTTCTCCTTTCAGTAGTGTAATCCAGTCAAACCTGGAGCACTTCTGCTGTTCTCGTGGTTAAAACACTGGAAATGAGAAATCCCTACCACTTGACTTAACATCACCCAGATCACGGGTGTCAAACTCGCCGCATCACGTGACATGTCACAACATATCTCGACTTTTTTGCATTGCTGGAGCTGGGGAAGATGCGGCCTCCCCTCCGTATGATGCAACCGGCAGTTTGACACCCCTGACCCAGATAAATCAATCAGAGATCTACTCCACATGTGGCACAGGGTGAGAGCAGGGAAATCCTGTTACTTTGGTCCAAGAATTTACGGTCACTCAACTATTTCCTTCAGTTCCTAGAGAGCTCTGTGACCATAATTGCCAAAAAAATGTTATTTTTCACTACTTTGATATATAAAAGAAACAAACACATAATATAAGCAGGATTTTGTATGTGTGTGTTTTTGAGACTTGACTTGACTTGACTCCTAGTGACTGCCTAGACCAGGGCTTTTCAACCGGTGGTACGCGTACCACTTGTGGTACATTAACAAGTGGCAGGTGGTACGCCACCCTGCCTAACCAAGTGTAGTGGGGGAGGGAAAGAGCCAGCACAGGCAAGGACTTACTGTGAGAGAGTCCTCTGGAGCTGTAGAGTGGCTGGGGTGAGGCAAAGGGCCCAGGATCACTTCTGGCTCACCCTCCCTCATGAGAAAGGAGGAGGGGGGGTGGAGACAGGAGAGGCTATAAAAGGAGGAAGTTTGGGGGGGGGAGAAAGCAGCAGCCTTGGGAGGAAGTGGAGTCAGCTCTAGCTGCACTGAAAAGGAGGAGGAGGAGGAGGAGGAGGAGGGTGGGGAGAGAGGAGATCAAGCAGGCCGGCCATGAGCCGATCTACAACTGCTGTGGCAGCCACCTGTGCTGGAAGCAGCAAAAGGGCAAGAAATGCAGTGGGGGAGGAGTCGCCCTCCAAGAGGAATGAAAAAAGGCAGCAATGGCTGGAGGTGAGGCACGGAGGGAGATGGAGAGTGGAAGGATTCTTATGTGCTTTTGTGACTTTGAAGTTCTGGGATTTGTGCAATGAGGGCTTTGTGTTCTTAAGGAGTGTTTGGCAATTTCTATTTGGCTGATGGCTGGGAGGGTGAGCCAGAAGTGAGCCTGGGCCCTTTGCCTCACCCCAGCCACTCTGCAGCTCCAGAGGACTCTCTCACAGTAAGTCCTTGCCTGTGCTGGCTCTTTCCCTCCCCCACTACACTTGGCTAGGCAGGGCTGCTTACCACCTGCCACTTGTTGAAAAGCCCTCCACTACACTATCCATTGGTACATATTCTTAAACCCAAGAAAACAAAACTACCACCTTCAGTTCTCTGATGCCTAGTATGAATTTGCTAAGAGCCAGTTGGGGTAGTGGTTAGGTCTCATTATGCTAGAAATCAGGAAACTGTTCAGTTCAAGTCCTGCCCGAGGCAAAACACTAATGCTATTTTGATTTCAGCTGTCATCTGTCCCAGTCCTGCCCTTATAAGATTATATTCAGTATACAGCTCAGTAAACATGAGGTTGAGGTGTGCCCTCATTTCATTCCCTTCCCTAAACCATCCATTTCTCCAAATTCTGTTGTTAGCATATGTTCTTTTTCCATAAAGAGCTTCTTCATAAGAACAATAAAATCTCCCAATAAGTTCAATTAGCCTTACAATAGTCCACATTTTAATATGATCACCACAATTCTTTCTGTGCCATTTTACATCTTGGCTTTTGTTGTTTGTGGTTAGTTTTTAAATTATCATTAACAATGATAACTTGTAAATTTTAATGTTTTTTAATTTTGCTTTTAACTGTGCTTTTAGTCATGTTATATACTTCTTTATTAACTTGTTTGTAAACCGCCCAGAGTCACTTAAGTGAGATGGGTGGTGTAGAAACTTCACAAATAAATAAAAATATTATTCTATGTTTATGTTGTGTGTTGCCCAGTCACACTGCCTGAGTAGGGCAGCCTTATACATCCTTATATAGAGAAACAGCCTTGCTTTTGTGAAGAAAACAAAGATGAATCTTCTATGTTTTCTTGCTCTTTATTTATCCTGCATTAGCTCTTTGTTCTGACATTTTTCTGAACCCTGTCTGGCTGTTTAGCATTTCTTTCTCAGTACACTGTGTATTCTTCTTTGCAAGTTCTTCATTGAAACTTGACTTCCATGAGGAATTAGTTCAATAATATGCATACTTTTTTGCATCTTATTTCTTTGGTATAGATATGTAAGTCGGTATTATCTAATTCAGCGGTTCTCAACCTGTGGGTCGCGACCCCATTTGGGGTCGAACAACCATTTCACGGGGGTCGCCAAACACCGCATTCCACCATTTTTTCCCCTTTTCCCCTCGGCTGGCGCAGGGGGCAGCACCGTGCATGCGTGGGGTTCGCGCCGCGCATGCGCGATGCAGGCTGTCGCGCTGCGCATGCGCGATGCGGGCCGTCGTGCGCGCACCGCGCATGCGCGATTCGGGCCGTCACATCGCGCATGCGCGGTGCAGGTCGGGGTCGCGCCGCGCATCCACGGCGCAGGTCGGGGTCTCGGCCTGAAAGGTTGAGAACCGCTGATCTAATTTCTTGGCTGCATGGACTTAATTCACATTGGTTGATATAGAGAGGTTAAAAATTTTTAACTCTGTTTTGCACTGATGATGTTACCTAGTTTGGGTAAGGAAATGTCTGCAAGAAAACAACCAAGCTCAGAGAGCACCAAGGACTCCAAAACTCTTTTCTTGCAACTTTACACATTCAATAGTAATTGATCTGAGCTTAGTGATTTCTTATTTGATAATAATTTGATAATTTACTTAATTATATGACAATAATTTGACATTAGAGCAATTGTCTATAGTACCTTGTCTAAGAGTTGTCACTACTTCAATATAATATCTCTCTGCATATGATTCTGTCATTTCTTTTGTGAAGCATTTTATACTCTAGTACAGGTAGTCCTCAAGTTACAACCATAATGGAGCCTGCCATCATTGCTATAAGTTATGAAGGGTGTAAAATGGTCATGTGACCAATCTGACTTTATGACCTTTTTTGTGGTGGTCATAAAGCAAACTAATTGTTCGCTATGAGTGCAGTTTTGCTAAAAACTGGAAATAAATACCAGTTTTTGGCAAAACCATTGTAAACCACAATCACATCATCATGGGACACTGTGATTGGCTGTATATGTGGCCTGGTTGCCAAGTGTCTAAAAGTATGGTCACATGACCAAGGGATGACCATTGGAACTTTGAATCTGGGTCATAAGTACCCCCCCCGGACAGGTTAAACAGAACTTCAAACGGTTGCTAAGCAACTGGACATAAGCTAAGGACCACCTGTATTTTCATCTTTCATTTGCTTCTATAGAGATAGAGTTTTCATGGCTGAAGTATTTTTAATCTTGAAACCATCTTATTTTCTGTTGTTTTTCTCCATTTGTTGCCATTCTTGATTGAGATTTCTTTCCTTCTCCTTTGTTACTTTCTGTTGGAAGTCTACACTGAATCATCAATATCCTGTTCTGGTTTATCCAAGGCTTGTGCTGTCCAACTTTCTTCAGCTATCATGATAGCTCATTCTAAAACCCATTTGAATTTATCCTCTTTGAAATTGATGAGATTCCTCCCTCCTCACTTTTTACAGTGTGCCCAATCTGCTCCAGAAGCGTTCATCTCATAATTTAGGCCTAGTGAATCTGCTTTTAATTGATCTTAGATTCTGACTAGACATCTTCCAAGTCAAATCTTGTTTAATCATTTTAGATAATAATAAATTTATGTCTATTTCAATCTGTACCTGAAAATATTCTGACTGACTTGCACTTCCAAATTTGGAACCCCATTTGATCCCATTATATGTAGTGTCAAATATTTATGTTGTTTGAAGCAAGTATTGACAATATTGCATTTACTTAATCTAAATCTTCCTGTTCAGCACTTCCAATTTCTTCCATTTCTACTCCACTCACCACTAGTGGTACTATATGTTTTCCTGATGTTTCATTTATTTCTACTTGCAATTTGCCATATAATTCATCAGTATGCACCATTATTGCTTCCATAATACACTGTGGATGTTCACTAGATATCCACTAATTCTAATAAACAGTCCTGTTTTTTATCGGGTTAAAACCAAGGGCTGTACATATTTAGTAATGCTAAATTTTTGAGTTTCACTGCCACACCCTTTCTTCATAGTGCAGGATGATACATCCTAAATAATGAGTCACATAATCATCTGATTTAAAGTAATCTATTCTGCTCTATCTGCAACCACTTATTTCTAAAATATCCATTCATTTTTATTTTGCCAATTCAATTTATGCTGTGAGCCACCCTGAGTTCCCGGAATAGGGCGGCATAGAAATTTAATAAATAATAATAATAATAATAATAATAATGATGATGATGATGATGATGATGATGATGATGATGATGAAGTTGAATACTCCATTTTTCTCTTGCATGAGTTCTCATAAAGCAAGAAATTCCTCTTTTGATATAAGCACTCTCGATAGACTTCCTTACAGCTTTGGTCTAACGCAGGGGTAGGCAACCTTGGCTCTTTTATGACTCGTGGACTTCAACTCCCAGCTGGCTCAGGAATTCTGGGAGTTGAAGTCCACGAGTCATAAAAAAGCCAAGGTTGCCTACCCCTGGTCTAACCATACCATTACTTGTACACCCACTCCTCATTTAGTGACTACTTCAGTTAGCAAATCATTCGTAAATACTGTACTAAAAAATTCATTTTCTGACCAATGCACGCATTTATGGCCAAATTTCCTGTGCTTGACATGCAGTTGTATGAGAGTAACACTGGCATAGCTGTACAAGAACATTTTATCGGAATGCAAGAGCAGCAACTGGTAGGAAATGACCAGGTTTAGCCCGAGGGAGGGATCAAGTACATCATCAGTTTCTAATCCCTTCACACTCACAAAAGATCTAAGTCCAGCCCTCCTTGAATTCTCTTGACTCTTATTACTGCCTATTTGTCTTGACCAGGGGTCTTCAAACTTGGCCCTTTTATGACTTGTGGACTTCAACTCCCAGAATTCCTCAGCTGCCAAGGGCCAAGTTTGAAGACCCCTGGTCTTGACCATTAGCAGTTCAGATTCTTGTAGAGAGATAGCATGGAATAAACTTGCACTCAGTTGTACAAGTTGTACTCACTTAGTTCCTGATTTCTTGTGCCTGACACAACCAGTGATTTTCACAGTGTCTTTCTCTTGCTCAGTTATGTGTTCCCATAGTGAACTTTTCACCTAACAACCTGATTACTGGAACAGAAGTCAGTTGCTAAATGAGGAGTGGGTGTATTTCTTTATGAAAATTCAGTATTTTTCCCCAGTAATTAGAGGAGCGCTTCCTGATGTGAAGGTCTTCTCATCTGATAACCAAACCTGTCTAAATAATTTAATCATACAGTTTTCTTGCTAATAGGCTCTGTTGTCTAGGGAGCTACATCTGGTAGTGGACCTTTTTGGTTGTGACATCAGCATTGTGGAATATTCTACCTCACAAGGAGAGGATGGCCTCATAGCTTCTGAAAGTCCCTCAAGACCTGATTATGCCAGCAGACCTGAGGATCTCAAAAGACAGGTGAATTAGTGAGGTGGCTGTTTTTATAGGTTTAAAATGTTTCTAATAATTGTTAATAATAATGATTTTAGATACTTACTGTTTTAGTTTTGTTATACCCTGCCCAGAGTCACTTATAACAGACATGTCAAACACAAGGCCCGGGGGCCGGATGCGGCCCACAAAGTGGTTTCATGTGGCCCGCGAAGCCATCCTGGAAACAGTGAGGGAACGGCGCCTGCTGCCTTGGCCCTGGCCCAGGCTGGCTGGGAGCCAATGTACAATTTTGTGGTGCCCATCTATGCTGAAACGCATTCAGTCTTAGCTCCACAAGGCCGTCTGGAAACAGCAAGGAACCAGCCCCTGCCGTGTTGGCCCCGTCCCCTGGGTGCATGCTGGGGAGGTGTCACCCTTTGTGAGGAATGAAGAAATGCACCATCGCCTGGAAGTGCCTCGCCTACTTCACATATTTGGCTTGATGGGCTCTGGGGGAGGGGTTTCGGCAGGCAGCGGGGCGCTCCCCTCACAGCGCCGAGAGGTTGAGCCGGGCAGTGCAAAGCTCGCCAGCTTTGCATGTTGCTGCCTGCTGAAACTGGGCAGGCTGGGGGCTAGGCAGCATTGCACTTCTCATCAGATTTGCGCCACCCGGCTCAGCTCTTGGCGCCCCGCTGCCTGCCGAAACTGGGCAGGCTAGGGGCTGGACAGCATCGCGCTTCTTTTTGCATTTGCACCGCCTGGTTCAGCCTTTCGGCGCTGTGGCAAAGGTCAAATATTGGCTCCAGTTTACTAATCTTTAACTATATAATCAAATTTTACAGAGATATAAATCTTCAGAAGCACAAATATGCACAACATATTAGGCAATTAGGCAATCACCTACTGTTATTTGCCAATATTTTATATAATCAGGGTTCAAAGATCTTAGAGATAATTATTTATTCAACTTCAATGGGTATACTCTGTAATAAAACATCCAAACTGCTCAAATAAAAAATAAGTCCAAAGATAACATCACAAAAGAATATGAAAAATGTAAGTTCTAACAACAGCAAGAAATAAATAACTAGATGGATGTATTCAGACGTCAAAAGTCCTCTTAAATAATTCTGGTTTAAATATTTTCCTAAAATCATACAGTTCATCCCTCTGGTTGGTACAAGACTGGACTGTCGTAGAAAACATGACAGATGACCATCCTATTTCTATAGTAGTGCCTAGAACTGGTTTAATAAGGGGTGTCCAACCTTGGCAATTTTAAGACGTGTGGATTTTAACTCTCAGAATTACCTAGCCAACCATGAGGTATTCTGTGAGTTAAAATCTAAACATCTTAAAGTTGCCATTGTTGAAAAACACTGTTCTAGATGGAAGCTGATCCCAAATTTTAACTGTTTTATCATGCTGCTCAAGCAACAGTCTGGCACAATTCAACTTACGGTAATTAAAAGCCCCATGCTCTGTAATGCACTGAGAGCAAGTATGCCACAAAGCATGACATCATTTCATTCCCCAAAACTGTCAGATGAACCTCAGAGAAGGGCAAAAGCTTTCTAGGACGATGCTGGTTTGTGGAAGAAACTCTTCCCAATATTTATTCTGCATGCACACAATGGCACAATAGGGGTGAGACCTGAACAGGTACTTAAGCCTTTGAGAAGCAAGCTTAGGTTGGTGCTTCAAACAGTGGGCAGGGCCAAGACAAAGAAATGGGTGAGGCCATACAGAATAGTAAATCTGACCTCCAAACATTTATTGATATTATAATTATGATATATAATTATTCTGTGTATTATGTTTCCCCATATCTAGAGTTAGGCAATCATTTCTGTAGTGGTTTGGCTCAAAACCAGTAACCATCATTTAAAATGCAATTCTCTGTTTTCACAAAGCATACATGCAATGAGGACTAGAGACATTGTGTTCTACTTTGACTTTCATCAGAGTATAATTGGGACAAACTTTTATCCAAGAAGCGCCAAGTAAAATCCACCCTATCATTTCTACATGGCATCTTCTGCTGTTTCTTAAAGGTGACCTTACTCAATTTCCTACTTTCCAAATATACAGGTAGTCCTGGACTTACAACCACAATTGAGCCCAAAATTTCTGTTGCTAAATGAAACATTTATTTAAGTGAGTTTTGCCCCATTTTATGTCCTTTTGTGCTACAGTT
The DNA here is from genome assembly GCA_034064705.1 of Bothrops alternatus. NCBI lineage: Eukaryota > Metazoa > Chordata > Lepidosauria > Squamata > Viperidae > Bothrops > Bothrops alternatus. Next base: position 1,723,685 of record JARGCV010000115.1, read on the forward strand.
GGTTAAGAGGTGTCCTTGATGCTCTATGAGCTTTGTTGTTTTCTTGCAGAAGTTTCATTACCCAAACTAGGATATATCCAAACTATATATTACCTAGTTTGGATAATCAAACGTCTGCAAAAAAATCAGCCAAGCTCATAGAGCACCAAGGATACTTCATTTCAACCCTGAGCTATATAGTCTCCTTTATTAGTACAGTTGTTAAGTGAGTCACTGCAACTGTTAAATTAGTAGCACGATTGTTAAGTGACTCTGAATTCCACTTTGTTTGTCTGAAGGTAACAAGAGGTGATCGCATGACCTCAGGACACTGCAACCGACACAGATACGAGTCAGTTGCCAAGCGTCGGAATTTTGATCATGTAACCACGGGGATGCTACAATGGTCGTAAGTGTAAAAAATGGTCATGTGTCACTTTTTTTCAGTGCTGTTGTAGCTTTGAATGTCACTCCCAGCCTGGCTCTAATGCCAGAAACCCAAGCAGAGAAACTTACTTAAAGCAAAACTAAGTGCAGAGATGGAATATAGGAAATCCTCAACATACAACCATTCATTTAGTGAGCGTTCAAAGTTATAATGGCACTGAAAAAAGTGACTTAAGATCGTCTTTCACACTTACGACCATTGCAGCATCCCCAGGGTCACATGATCAAAATTCTGACACTTGGCAGGTGGCATGTATTCATGACAGTTCCAGTGTCCTGGAGTCATGTGATCCCCTTTTACGACTTTCTGATAAGCAAAGTCAATGGGGAAGCCAGATTCACTTAACAACCGTGCTGCTAACTTAGCAATTGCAGGGAAGAAAGCTCATAAAGTGGGGCAAAACTTGCATAACAACTGTCTTGCTCAGCAACAGAAATTTTGGGCTTGACTGTGGTCATAAGTCGAGGACTACCTGTGCTGAGAGGAAGGAATATCGTCCTCTCCTTTCTTGGCCTGCTTTGTTGGCTGGAGAGGGGGCACTCCTGCAAAAGAGAAAGTCTCCAATTCGAAAAGTGAATGGGGTTGGGTCCCCATAAAATACAGGAGGGTGCCTGTTTAATTTGTCCTTTACACCTTGGGAAAGAGCCACAATCCAGGAAGCAGCTCCCTGCACTGAAAGACTGGTGACTCTGCAAATGAGCGTCTGGCTCCACTCTGCAGGTCTCCCGTGGAGTTTCTCACCATTAAACTGCAATGCCAGCAGCTCTGTCTGGGATGCACAAAACGTAGCACTCCCAGAATTAAGATTCTAGGGTGGACAACTACACTTAGCTTATGTCACTCCCAATGCATCTGTGCCTTTTGATCATGGACTCTGTTGCCTTAACAGTTGGGGAGTGTTCTTTATTCTTCTTCTCAAAGGAAGAATAAACTGTTCATGCCTATAGAGATTCTCAGTCATTCAGGTCATGGTTGTCCCAAAGATGCTTTTTCAGGAGACAACTGGACTTTGTTTTTCTTTGAAGGCGTTTCGCTTCTCATCCAAGAAGCTTCTTCAGCTCTGACTGGATGGTGGGAAATGGAAGGATTTATACTCCTGCAGCCAGCTGTTCATTTGCATTCTTTTAGAAAGTCCACATTTTGGACAGAGAGGACCACTGGTTTGAAAGAGGGATCAAAGAAGCCATCTAAGTCAAAATTGAACATCTCTCTCTCGACAGAGAGGGAAGGATCTGACATCTTCTATCTCCAGTTTGCAACACAATCATTTCAGCAGATCCAAGAAGGCTCCACACCCATTTCCATCACTCAGGTGACCCTGAGGACACAGATAAACCTCCAAGTGGCCTCAACGACTCTCTAAAATGGCGGTTCTCAACCTGTGGGTCACGGCCCTTTTGGGGGTCAAACGACGCTTTCACAGGGGTCGCCTAAGACCATCGGAAAACATATTTCCGGTGGTCTTAGAAACCGAGACACTGCTCCTCTATCCGGCTGCCGCCCTCCTCCTCCTCCTCCGCTCGCCCCTCCTCCTCCAGGGCGCCCTTCTCCTCCGACAGCGCCTGCTCCTGCCGCCGCAGCACCATCGCGCGCGCCCCTGATGCCGCCCTGGGCTGGCTCAGCAGCCGGTCTGAGCAGAGCCGGGGCCGCTGCCGGTGCTGCCGCTGGGCTGCTCTGCTGCTGCCGCTGCTGCCGCCTGAGCTGAGCTGCAGTGCCGAGCCAGTCTCCACGCCTCCTGGTTGCCCGGCCGCACTCCACCCCCGGCCGCCCTTTGCGCCATGCAGGAGCCTCCCGCGCACCACCCAGCCAGCCTCCCTCGCCATCGGAGGCCGTCTCGGCCCTCTGGCGACCGGCGCGGCCGTGGGACTGCCGGGCAGGAACAGCTCCTTCCCGGCTCGCCAGGCTCCGGGCCTTGGAAGCGGCCAGGGGGCGGGGAAGAGGGTGAGGTGGCGGCAATGCCCGCATGTGCGTCGGAGGTCAGCTGGCTGGGCCGGGAGGGGAGAAGTGGCGCCTTCCGAGTGGGAGCTGGTGCTCCGGCCGCGCCCCTCTCGCATGCGACGGGCTGTGTGGTGTGGAAAGGGGCTCCCGCTACCCCGCTGCTGCGATGGCTCTCAGGAGGCTGGAGGGGCGGGCAGGTCCCGGGGGGGCGGCTGGGAGAGGGCAAGAGGTGCTGGGATGAGGATGGGGGGCTCCAGGTTGGCGGGTGTGAGAGGGCAGCCGGTGGGTCTGAGGCGCGTGGATCTGCGCAGCTTCCGAGGCCCTGGATGTGCCGCCGCTTGGCTCTCCACCAGGCTCTCCGCCAGAGCCTCCCCCCTCCCCGGGCAATTGTGCGGAGCTGCTTGTGCGTCCTTGGCAGCGCCTCCCCCCTTCAATCTCCTTCCTTCTCCATCTCCTTCCTTTCCCCTTCAATCTTCCTTCCTTCCTTCCATCTCTAACCCCATCCCTTCCCCTTCAATCTCCCTCTCCTTCCTGCCTTCCTTCCTTCCTTTCCCCTTCAATCTCCTTCCTTCTCCATCTCCTTCCTTTTCCCTTCAATCTTCCTTCCTTCTCCATCTCCTTCCTTTCCCCTTCAATCTCCTTCCTTTCCCCTTCAATCTTCCTTCCTTCCTTCCTTCCATATCCATCTCCATACCTTCCCCTTCAATCTCTTTCTCCTTCCTTCCTTCCTTCCTTCCTTCCTTCCTTCCTTCCTTCCTTCCTTCCTTCCCCTTCAATCTCCTTCCTTCTCCATCTCCTTCCTTTCCCCTTCAATCTTCCTTCCTTCCTTCCCCTTCCCTCCCTCCCAACATTTTTGAGCAAGGAAGAGTAAGCTTCTCCAGCAAGCATTGCTATATTGTTTTTGTGATTAATCACTATGCTTTAATTATGTTCAATTCGTAACAATGAAAATACACCCTGCATATCAGATATTTACATTATGATTCATAACAGTAGCAAAATTACAGTTATGAAGTAGCAATGAAAATAATTTTATGGTTGGGTGGTCACCACAACATGAGGAACTGTATTAAAGGGTTGCGGCATTAGGAAGGTTGAGAACCACTGATCTAAAAGAATGCAAATGAACAGCTGTCTGTAGGAGTATAAATCCTTCCATTCCCCACCATCCAGTCAGAGCTGAAGAAGCTGAGAAGCGAAATGCCTTCAAAGAAAAACAAGGAAGTCGTGAAAAAGCATCTTTGGGAAAACTGTTCATGTGTTTGTTTATAGATTGTCCTCAACTTATGTCATATCACCCCAGGCACTTGGTCACATTTATGGCCATGTAAAGCACTCTTCGATTACATGACTGCATTTTACAATGGGTTTGCCAAAAACTGACATTTCCACTCTTCGGCAAACTGGCCCATAGCGAACCATCGACTGCTGCAAGAAAAGGTAGTAAAATCAGATCAGTCATGTGATTGACCTGATTTGCGACTGTCATGATTTAAAACTGTGACGGGCAGGCACCATTAAGGTCATAAGTTGAGGACTACCTGTATTATTACCATTAGTTATACTCCTGTCCCTCTTTTTTAAGACCCTCACTTTCTACAGTAGAGAGCAATGGCAATACATGAACAGAAATCTCAATCGAAGTAGCAAATAACATCCTTTAGCTGCCCTCCAGAGGGAAGCCAACAGAAGACAGTTTTATGGATCAGGGGGGTTGTCCCGTTGCAAAAGGGGGTCCACATTTTCCCTATCTTGGGGCCATTCCTGACAAAGGACTCTGGGCGCTGCTTTGAAGGCGATGGAAAGACCTGAGGGATCACTAACAAGGAATTAAGTACTCCTAACTACATTTGCAGCTTCTTTGAGCAATAAACCGTGCAGCAATAGCACTTAGACTTATATACCACTTCACAGTGCTTTACAGCACTCTTTACGTGGTTTACAGAGTCAGCCTATTGCCCCCAACAATCTAGGTCCTCATTTTACTGACTTCGGAAGGGTGGAAGGGTGAGTCAACCTTAAGCCAGTCAGAATTGAATTGCTGGCAGTCGGCAGAGTTAGCCTGCAATATGGCATTCTAACCACTGCACCATCTGTTGTGGTATTATTTAATTCAAAGTTTATTTACTATTTAATTCAAGATTTATTTGATATATTTGTAGGGCCTTTAAAGGCTATGCAACCTCAAAAGGTGGTTCACACAACGTTACTAGAATTAAGTCATAGGGCAATAGCCTAAAATACACGATCTGTGGAAAAGAAGTGAACAACTGGACTCAAACTTCCAGATGTTTGTCAGCTTATTCATGTAGATGTTCAAAAGCAGAGAAGCTACAATAGAGATCTGAGGCAAAGTCCAGGAGCATGAGATGATATAAAAGTTCAATGACTTCTCCTCAGTCACTGGTATCTCACCTTCTGGTTATCTGAGGAAATTTCATAAGAGATTTTGTATAGGGGTGAAAGAATCTCCAGAAGCCTGAATGAGCTTTATTTTTATTGATTTATTAATCACATTTACACGGCTGTCCCCCTCACAAGAAGCGACTCTGCGTAGCTTTGTCACAAGATATAAGAAATATATGGGGTGGGGGTGAGGGGCAGGGGCAGAAATAACCTGGATCAAAAATGAGGGTAAAATCCCACAGTAGGAACAATGATGAGAGGATTCACACACGCCAGTACATCTGAACTAACCAGAAGGACAGACAAAGCAGCTGTTTCCTGCAATAATTTTACTCCTTCCTTAGACATTCCTTATCATGGTATCTTACTAAACAGAGAATAGAACTACAGAACTTGCTGAACTCACAAATCATACTAAATACTAAATCACAATACTGATTTGCATGTGAACCACAACCCACTGTGGTTTACAGTATGCCATTAAATCCTATTAAAATCTCAAGTGATTTAGTAACACCAGGTTAAACAGTTTCCCACATCACATTTTGCAACCTACACTGCACGCCCAAAGAATGCCACTGAAACTCATTGGCAAAGCAATTTTCATGCAATGCAACTTTTTGTAGCTCTCCCACAAGGTCAGGAGACAAGCTTCAAGGTGCTTAATTCCTATACAGGGAGTCCTTGTCTTACCACCATTCATTTAGTGTCCATTGGAAGTTACAAGGGCATTGAAAAAAGTGATTTATGATCATTTTTCACACTTATGACCATTGCAGCATCCCCATGGTCACGTGATGAAATTTGGCTGCTTGGCAATTGACTCATATTTATGACGGTTGCAGTGTCCTGAGGTCATGTGATCCCCTTTTGTGAAATTCTGACAAGCAAAGTCAATGGGGAAGTCGGAGTCACTTAACAAACATGTTACTAACTTAACAACTGCACTGTTTTACTTAACAACTGTGGCAAGAAAAGTCATAAAACGTGACAAAACTCACTTTAACAACTATCTGAGCAACAAAAATTTTGGGCTCAATTGTGGTCACAAGTCGAGGACTTTATGTAATTTATACCTTTATATCAGGGGTCTTCAAACTTGGCCCTTTTATGACTTGTGGACTTCAACTCCCAGAATTCCTCAGCCAGTGTACCTGCTTTATATCCTCCTCAATAGATCAGCAATTTTACTTAATGAAGTGCAGTTATTACTTAGGAAAAAATTGTGTTTTCCTCCACCCTCCACCTAATACGATGTGCACAACCAAACAACATTTCCACTTCTGGTTTCTTTTCCCAAATGCCTGCTCCATATAAATTGGCATCACCATCTCTTGCCTAGGCTGATAGGCCAATAGGTCTGGATAACGTTGCAGCCCAAACGCCATTGTCCCTGAACCCACCAATAAACTCTCTCAAGTCCCAATATACAAAGCAAGAGCAAAGAGTTTTATGGATCGATACCAAGGGATTCAGCGATTCTTCCAAGGACAGAAGATGCACAATAGATGCAAACCCTTCAAAAGTTGGCAGCAACTAGTAGCTCTTAATGGGACAGAAATGGAAGCTCTCCTGGAGACTATGAGAATTCCATCAATAATGCATTGGATTCAGTGCAATCCATTTGATCACCCTCAAGTAACTGAACTATCCCCATGTATTATATAGAGACTATATAATTATACTGATCCCCATAGACAATGTGATTAAATACAATTTGTCAGAATCCAATTATATTTCATCTCTAGTTATCGACTATGGAAAACCCCATTTCTGCCCTCTCTGGATTCTTTCATACGATGAAGGGGAAGGGGGGGTGAACAAAGGGGTTTTATGGCCCTCACTTCCTTCGGTACAACTTCAAAGGGATTGAATGTGGATACCACCAAAAGAACTAAATCATAACAATGGGGCCATCAGCTTTCATCTACTCCTCTCTGAAATCTCCCTTCCACCGGCAGTGAGGAAAAAGGGGGTGGAAATGTAACACCTGGGCTTGTCGCTGGAAAGATGGTGGGGTGGGGTGGGGCTGCTGGGGACCCCTTAAAACCTTGAACGGTAGGGCTTGGGCCCCAGGTCCTGTCTACAACGCCTGCAACCATTTTCTCTTAATAAAGGATGCCTGTTGGAAGAAATATTCCAACAGTTCTGTCTTCTTAAGATGCAAAGTGGGGTGGGTCCTTACACAATTGAATTTAAATGCTGTTTCCTCTTCATTCTGGCACTGCCCACATCTTTCCTGCTGGCCTCTGCTATTTCTCTGCATGCCACACAAAGATCAAGAACGATCCTTGTGGAGTGTGTTTGGAGACTAGAGAAAGAAGATGCAAACGGCCCTTCTTGCAGCATTCTTTCCACCAAAATTCTGCTTTATACTCCATAAATACAGGTAGTCCTCATTTAATGACTATTTGTTCAGTGCTCGAAGTTATGATGTTGCTGAACAAGTTGTAGTTATGAACAGTCTTCAAAGCTCCAATAAATCCAGTGGTCACATAATCATTATCTGGGCACTTGGCAACTGGCTTGCACTTATGACAGTTGCAGCATCCCACAGCCAAAGGATTGCCATTTGTGAAACCTTTCCCCTCAACCAAAGTCAATGGGGAAGCCAGCAGGGAAAGTCACAGGTTGTTCCAGTAGGTTGCTCACACTCTCTCCCAGTCTTGCAGCACTTTGCTAGTCACCTAACATTCCTCCCCTGCCTGATAGCAGCCATTACCTGTTTGCTGTCCAAACCATTTAGGACTTGCTTAATGATCAACAATCCTTGCTTAACAAGCGCAACAGGGAATGCCAGAATTGCTGTCGCTAAGCAATGTGGTCATGTGATGTTGTGCTTTACAACTATATCACGGAGCGATGGAAATCCCAGTCCCAATTACTGTTGTTAACCAGGGAGATCAGAAAAACAGCCCTGTGTTCTAAGCCAGGAGTCTCCAAATTTGGCAACTTTAAGACTTGTGGACTTCAACTCCCAAAATTCCTCAGCCATCATGGCTGGCTGAGGAATTCTGGGAGTTGACGTCCACAAGTCTTAAAGTTGCCAAGTTTGAAGACCTTTGTTCTAATCTTTTGGGGTCCAATCTCCAGTATGGGGCTTAGATATCAGTTGTGCAGTGTTAAGGACTTATACCATTCCTTAGGCCAGTGGTGGCGAACCTATGGCACGCGTGCCAGAGGCGGCACTCAGAGCCCTCTCTGTGGGCACGCGCACCATGCCCTGGAGATGGCAACTGTCCCTCTTCAACCAGCCGCCCACTAACTTGCCGAGGTCCCACATGGCCGGATGCATCCCAGAATGGCTGGTTTCCCTCCCCCCTGTCCCATCCCTCCTGGCCTCGCATGCTCTCCTTTTCCCGGGCACGACCCACTGCATCTATGCTTCTCTGAACTGCTGGCGGCGGGCTGCGGAGCCCCAGAGTGCACCAGTTGAGGGGCCGGCAGGCTGTGGCTGCTGACGGATACTGTTGGCCCCCATGCGCTCGCTGGCCTCTGTGTGGGGGGGCCAATGGTGTCAGACAGCAGCCGCCCTGGCCCCTGCCTCACCTTGCCCTGTGACAATGGCACCCCCGCCCTGCCTCGCCTTGCCTTGCCTTACCCCGCAGGATGAGCCTCCTGCCCACCGCCCCACCTGCCAGAGACCCCCTGGATCTCCCCCAACCCTGCCCATCCCCCACAGGCATCCCTCCCCACGAGCATCATCAAGGTGACCACACCCACTTTGGCCATACCCACCCAGTCTGCCATGACCACCACAGCCACACCCACCCAGTGGGCCACGTCCACCTGGCACCCGGCAATAAATAAGTGGGTTTTGGGTTGCAGTTTGGGCACTCGGTCTCTAAAAGGTTCACCATCACTGCCTTAGGCTTTACCATGATAATGGGAACCCATGTGGAAAATTATTAGTAATCTCTCTCTCTCTCTCTCTCTCTCTCTCTCTCTCTCTCTCTCTCTCTCTCTGTGTGTGTGTGTGTGTGTGTATACTATGGAGAGTATCAGGAGAGAAATAGTTCTCAAATGACTTTTTTCCTATATACTGGAACTTCAGTGGCAGAATGTTATATACAATATTCTAAGTACTGCCAGCATAACAGGATTTCCATCATTATAATGCTATAATTATAAGCTGAACTATTTGGCACTTTGTAAGTAATGATTTATAGCCCTTTTTTTCTTTCAGCATGCACAGGTGTTCCAAGGTTGCTTTCCATCCAGCAAGCTTCAACAAAGTTGTGTCTTCATGTAATTCAGTTCACATTCTTGACATATAAAATGTATCTACAAATACAGCTTTTTATGCTTTGCTGCACAGATTTTAGCTTAGAGGGGAGATCAGCCCCCAGGGTTCATTTGTGTTTTGATTATATGTACAGAAAAAAATACCAATTGACTATTATTAAACTATTGTTCTCTTCTCCTCGCTCCATCTTCCATGGACCTTTTCCAACTGGACTGAGCAGCTGAAATTCTTCAGCTTTTTTCTTTGCTTCAGTTGAAAAACATAACGTTGGTACAAAAGCAGAGCTGACAGATTTCCTGTCAATGGAAATGATAGACTGAAAGAGCCTGCAGGTTGAATTCCTGGTGCAACACAACCCTTTAGATTTTAGCCAGTCCCACAGAATCTTCTGGATGAGGAGAACAGAGCAACATAGACTGAGCCAGGGGTAGGCAACCGTGGCTCTTTTATGACTCATGGACTTCAACTTCAACTATGCTGGCTCAGGAATTCTGGGTGTTGAAGTCCACGAGTCATAAAAGAGCCAAGGTTGCCTACCCCTGGTCTAAGCAAACAAGTCTAAGAATCTGGAGAATGTATGACAATTCATAAGATAAACGATAAAAGTTGTGTAGCATCATTTAAAGGAAGCACCCAGAGCACAAATCACACACTAAGGAGGAAACCTGCCTAGTGTGTTTTCCCTGCCAGGCCACCCTTCTTCCATAAAACCACTAACCACTTCACAAAAGCAATTAATCATATAACTCTTCTAGCAGTAAATGTATTCAGCCACCCATCAGCAATGGGTAATGCATCATACAGAAATTCCTGGCCACTTCTGAACTAAAATGAATGACGGAGACTGTGTGCTTTCAGACAAATTCTCTTTTAATACAGGCCCTCCTATGCAGTGTTCAGCACTTCCTCTGCAGTTTTTTAATTGCTGGTACAGCTGTCTGTGTTTAATGCATCATCATCATCCCTTAGAAAGCCTGCTCTTTCTCTTGGTACACAAAGTCTGAAAGCAAGCACTTCTATGAAGCCTTGCCCTCCGTAGGCAGCTTCAATTCTGATTTGAGGCACCTCATTGCGCCCCAATCAATGGCGGGTCCTTCACGATAGCCGAATTAATGAGAGACATGCAGACCACATTTCTCTGGGCGAAGCGACAACTGACAAAGGCTGCCTTCCCCTTTTATTCCCTGTTACAGTGGGCGGTTACACAATGCATCACATGGTTACAAACAGCCAATGACAATGTTATTTCTTCAGCCAATGACAAGGCTACACTGCAGGGCCACCCTGTGGCCAATGGATTCAAATCTTGGTACAACGTCCATCCACCTCTTAGCCCCCCTTATTTCCTGTCCCAAGGCCATATGGCCTTTGTCCTTTGTTCCAAAGCACATGGCCTGTTCCTCTGCTGTGGTCAATGGACTCCACCTCTTGGCTCCGCCTCCATTTCCTGTTGCTCCAAAACAGCATGGTAAAGTCACATGGCCTGTTCCTTTGTTCCAGGCCTCATGCATTACAACATATTACAACATATCCACTTTTTTATTTTATTTTTTAGCAGCTGTGGTTTGTTCCACCTATGCTCCGTCCAGTTCTGTACACATCCAGTTCTGTACATGATCCTAGGGCATAAGCATCTCTGTCCAGTCCTCAGAGGCTGCCATCATAGAAACATCTCTGTCCAGTCATCAGAGGCAGGAGTTGGTTCTTTTCCAGGAGATGGTTAGAAGAGGGAGGCTTACACAGGTTCAGCAGGGGAGGAATACATTTGTACATAGCAACAGATTGTTACACAAAATACTAGAAACATGATGATACTAAAAACCAATTTCTTGAGCCACCCAGCATTAGGTAGTCAGGAAAATAAACTGTCAATAAAACAAGGCATACAGTTTCTTGTGATAAAGGATTGTTTTGTACCATACTTTCCATGTGAGCAACTGTGGCAGAAATGTGTGTGTTGTCAGAAATGTAAATGTACCAGACCAATTCTGGGGTATTGACCAATGTGCATTTTTTCCACATAAGATCCAATATTGTTTTTTAGAGAAGTTGTACAAAGTTTCAAAAATTTCACCAAAATCAAACAAGGGAACAAAATCAGCACATGCTTTCTTGTTGTAGGCATTGCTTCATTATCTAGCTGCCAAGGGATAGTTGTGTTACAAGATCTTGTTACTAACTGATGAAGCTGTGTGATTAATGCCTAACACACAGCAAGGAAGGATTCAAAGTGAGAGAGAAAGAGAGATTTCATTCATCCATATGAACATATTAAGGAAAAGGTTGCGAGGCAAGGCAGACCATGAAAGGGAGAAAACGTGTTTGTTCTGTGCTGGCATGTTATCAGATCCAACAACTGGATGCAGTAGCATGGTGAGAAACATAAAACGCAAAACAGCAATGATTTGTCACAAAAATTAAATCATTAAAGAGAAATAAGAAAGAAATAAGAAAGGGACAGAAATAAAAATCATTAACAAACTAGAAACATAAAATTCAAAATAGGCAAAGAGAAATGAGAAAGACACAAAATTGGCAGAGAAATCAGAAAGGCAAAATTGGCAAAGAGAAAATAAGAAAGAAAAGAAGCCATGGTTTATTAAGCAACACAACCAGAGAGGGGGGGTGAGAGAGAGGAGGGGGGAACAGATTCAAAGAGGAGGGAATTCACATGTAGATGGCAAAGACAAAATGCAGATGGGAAGATGAGATCTCATTCACAGCCATCCTTTTGTTCCTTGGAAACCAGGAGAGGAGTTTAGCTTAGCTGGTTTTTCTGCTTTTAAACTGGCCCAGTTGGCGACAAACAAAGTCTTCAAATAAACCTCTGGCTTTAAACCGGTAAACCTGCAATTTCAAAAGAAGAGGGGGGGGAGAGAAAAAAGAGCCCTGCGGGGGAGGAAATGGCTTTGCTACTGCAGGGGGAAAAACATTATTAAGGCAGTTTTTAAATCAATGGAAAGCCAGGAGGCATTTCTCCTTTTCCAATTATAAGAAATAGGAACACAGACTTAAGATTTTTTAACAAGTTAAAAGGTAAGACAGTAAAGACTGGATGGACAGGCAGAGGCAGTTATTAAGTCTTTAGTAGAAATGAGAACTCCAGGGCACAGGGCAGAACAGAAACAGGAACATGAGAAGATAGCAAGTTAAAAGGTTAGAGAGAAAAGACTGAATTAGTATAGGAAAGCATGTTCTGAGTCGGAAGGAGAAAAATGGGGGGGAAAGAGGGGGAGAAACAGACTTAAGATTTTTTAGCAAGTTAAAAGTACAGGGCAGAGGAAACAGAAACAGAATCCTGAGCCTTTTAAAATAGACATGCAAACAATTCTTTCACGTAAAGAGAATTTGAGAAGAAGCAGAGAGCTCCTCCATAAGCCAATTTTAATCCAATCAGCAATTTTTTGTGGCCCCTTTAAGATGTAAGAGACAATGCCAAACAAACATTAACAATACTTTTAAACTCCTTACGTGAAGGCAAATTGTGAACTTTGTTAGTTGCATAATTAAGGTCCTGACAATTACATCAAGCCCTCCCCTTTGATCCTTGGAGAATTCCACCCACATACTCACAGGGGGGGTGTTTCTTGCTGAAGAAACGCCACGAGGTTTGTTCCTCCAGTTGGCCAAATTTAGAGTCAGATTGTAACATTTTTTGTCTCAGGGCTTGCTTTTTGAAAGCCTGAGGATTAGCCAATTTAGCTTGCTCTGTTTTGCATAGTGTAATGCCAGCATGTGACACTACAGCCTCTCATGGGCTAAGACAACTGGCGGGGCTCTCAGCAATGGAGCCAGATATCTATTGCCATGTGGCGAGGTCTAATTGGTAAGATTTTTTCAAAAAAGCCAATAAAAGATACAGATCTTTTTGAGTGACAGGGAAAACAGTCTGATTATTAAGTTTCTGAATATAATTTGCTCTCCTGACTAAGCTAAGCAATTCTTTCAGGTACACAGCCCAATTTTTGCATTGCTTCTGTCCCATACTCACTTAATGACGTGCGCACAATGGCCTATCCCAGGCGAAGTGAGTAGTGGGGTGCCAGAAGGACGTGACTTCCCATCACGTCCGGGGTCACCACTTGAAGCCTTGCCCTCCGTAGGCAGCTTCAATTCTGATTTGAGGCACCTCATTGCGCCCCAATCAATGGCGGGTCCTTCACGATAGCCGAATTAATGAGAGACATGCAGACCACATTTCTCTGGGCGAAGCGACAACTGACAAAGGCTGCCTTCCCCTTTTATTCCCTGTTACAGTGGGCGGTTACACAATGCATCACATGGTTACAAACAGCCAATGACAATGTTATTTCTTCAGCCAATGACAAGGCTACACTGCAGGGCCACCCTGTGGCCAATGGATTCAAATCTTGGTACAACGTCCATCCACCTCTTAGCCCCCCTTATTTCCTGTCCCAAGGCCATATGGCCTTTGTCCTTTGTTCCAAAGCACATGGCCTGTTCCTCTGCTGTGGTCAATGGACTCCACCTCTTGGCTCCGCCTCCATTTCCTGTTGCTCCAAAACAGCATGGTAAAGTCACATGGCCTGTTCCTTTGTTCCAGGCCTCATGCATTACAACATATTACAACACTTCTATTCTAAGGGGGCATATAGTTCTGTACAAAAAGTACTGCATCTTATAGAGCAGCAATTATTTTGACTTGGTTCTTGAGAATTTGTCTTACAATCAGCTAATTCCTGATTTCTTTGTGGAATGTGCAAAGCCAGATGCAAAAGGAGGAGAGAATGCTGTATTTGTATGATGTTCTTTGTTAAAAAAAAATCACCCACTAGTTTTAGCTAGTGCTGTATCAGGCACTCGTAGGCTAAAGAGCATGTTGTGATCTGTGAAGAGAACATTTGATCTTGCCATGAATAGGCTCTGATTAGACAGAGCTGGACAACTGTGGCCCCTTTATAGCCTGTGGACTTCAACTCCAAGAATTCCTCAGCCAGCCACACTGGCTCAAGAATTCTGGGAGTTGAAGTCCACAGGTCATAAAGGGGCCAAAGTTGTCTACTCCTGGGTTTGAGGTTAGAAACTCAGCCACTTTGGGGACAATTTTCCCTACAATTGTCTATGGAGATTCTCAGTCATCCAGGTCATAGCTATCTCAAAGGTGTTTTTTTCAAAAGGCAACTGGACTATTTTTTCCCTTGAGGAAGTAGTTTTACTTCTCATCCAAGAAGCTTCATCAGTTATGACTGGATGATGATGGTGGTGGGGTGGAAGGATAGGTTCTGACAGGATGGTGAGAGGGGGATGGAAGGATTATATTACTTTGCAGTCATCTGGTCCTTAGCACTCTAGAGCTATTAAGGCCACTTGGGGGTTTATTCCATTTGATAAAGGTATTTAAAGCATGCAATCTCCTCTTGGAGTTAGAAGCTTTTGAATCTCCTTGAACTTTTGTAAATGACATTGCCATAGGTGTATACTATAGGCCACCCAACCAAACAGAGGAAATAGATGAACTTTTTGCTAGTCAGCTAACTAAGGTATGTAGGAAGCACATCACAATAGTAATGGGGGACTTTAACTACCCTGACATCAACTGGGAGACAAACTCTGCACCAAGTGGAAGATCAAACAGATTCCTGACAAACCTAGCACACAACTTTGTCTCCCAAAAAGTAGAGAAGGGAACTAGGGGATTAGCCATATTGGATCTAATTCTCACTAACAGAGATGAAATGATAGAAGGTGTTGAAGCCACAGGAACCTTGGGAGGAAGTGATCATGCAATATTGGAATTCAACGTTATGGAAGCACAAGCAATAGAACACAGTCAAACTAGAGTCTTGGACTTTAAGAGAGCTAATTTCAATAAACTTAGAGAGGGCTTGGGAAGGATTCCATGGATGAGAATCCTCAAGGGGAAAACAACTCAAGAAGTTTGGGAAATTTTGAAAAGTGAGATAATAAAAGCCCAGACTAGCACAATACCAACAAAGAAGAAAAATAACAGCTCTCAAAAGAAACCAGCATGGCTGCATAAAGAACTCTCTGATAAATTGAAAGATAAAAAGGAGAAGTATAAAAAGTGGAAAGGGGCACATAACTAAGGCAGAATATCAGCAAATAGCTTGAGCCTGCAAAGATGAAATGAGGAAAGCTAATGAACTAAAGGAAACGAAGGAGACGAAGGAAACGCAGGCAGAATCGAGGCTGTAGGGCCGGACTGCGTGTAAGGGTGGGAAGAAATCCTTACAAGCCTGCATTGCCAAGTCTTTTTGTTTCTAATGTTAGATCTCTTCCTAATAAGATTGAGGAATTGGAACTTATTATCTCCTTGCAGAAAAATATTCGGGACTGCTGTGTCATGGTCTTTACAGAGATGTGGCTTGACCCTACTACTATTCCAGGAGAGGCTACTGAATTATCAGGATGCTCAGTGTATTGAGCAGATAAAACTATGGTCTCTGGGAAGAACAGGAGGAGGGGGACTTTGTGTTTACATAAATAATAACTGGAGCACAAATGTTAAAATAATTGACACTCACTGTTCTCCTGATTTGGAATTTTTTGCAGTGAAGTGCGGCCCCTTTTATCTGCCTCGTGAGTTTAACATTGTGATAATAACTGTAGTATATATACCTCCTGATGCTAACATAACCGTGGCCATGAGTTATCTGTTAACTACTATTTACAAACAGCAACAGGCCTACCCGATGGAGTGTTGGTGGTTGCAGATGATTTCAATCAAGCCAATTTTGGGACGTTGGGTTCAACAGCTACTGTTTTTACAACTACTCCTTCTGTGGGTTTTGGTTCTGGACTTTTTAGCTCAAAGCCTACCACAGGTTCTATCTTAGGAGGGACTAATACAGGAACAGCTACAACTATTGCGGCAAGATTAACATTTGGCACGCCTGTTTCTACTACTACTTCCACCACGGGCCTTAGTTTGGGTTTCAGTAAACTTGCTGGATTAGCCACCCCATTTGTTCCAGCTTTTACTCCAGCTTTTTACTCATACTTCTTCTGGACTTCCATTATTTTCTGCCCTTACTTCTGTTCCAGCAGCTGGTTCTTCTGGTTTTAGGAATAGTTGCAATTTATTGTATCAAGATTAATATTTGTTATGGTTTTAGATATTGATAGTTTTATATATTGGGTTTTTTAGCTGTTTAAATTGGGTGGGTGGGAGATGTATGCATGGGATGGGGATGCGTGTGATGAATGTGTGATAGATGTATGGACAGGCCTACCGAGCCTGAGGGAGGCCGGGGACTGGGGGGATGTGGACTCTGGAGTCAACGAGGGTTGGAGTATACCGGTCATTCAGGGAAGAGGCAGATATGGCGGGAGCAGGAGGGTAGGCCGCACTCGGGGAACTCGGTCCTGCTGTCTCGTAGCAGTTCCTTGTTCTGGCCCTTCTGAAAAATCTAGCTCACCCCAGGACCCTGGTGATGAGCGTAGCTCGGGCCCTGGGCTCAGACTGTTGCTGCTCAACGCCAGGTCGGTTAATAATAAGGACTCCCTCATCCATGACCTTTTCATGGATGAGGAGACCGACCTGGCATGTGTTACTGAGACCTGGTTGGGCCCTGAGGGGGGAGTCCCCCTCTCGGATATGTGCCCACCAGGTTATCAGGTATGGCACCAGCCGCAACCCCAGGGAAGGGGGGGAGGAGTGGCTTTTTTGGCCCGGGAGAACCTCAGTCTACGCAGGCTCCCTGTTTCTGATATTCCGGGTTGCGAGTCCATCTTTATGATGCGGGACCTTGGGGTTCAGGTGGGCGTATTGCTTACGTACCTGCCTCCCAGCTGCGTGGCATCTGCCCTGCCTGTGCTACTCGAGGAGGTTGCTGGACTGGCGGTGGAGTTCCCCAGGCTTATGGTCTTGGGGGACTTTAATCTGCCGTCACTTGGCGAGTCCTCGGGGTTGGCACAGGAGTTCATGGTCACCATGACAACCATGGACCTGACCCAAGTAGTGCAGGGTCCGACGCATGAGGGTGGGCACGCCCCGGATATGGTTTTTCTTTCGGAACAGTTGGGTAATGATCTAGTTTTAAAGGGCTTAGATATCTTGCCTTTGTCATGGACTGATCATTTCCTGCTACGACTGAATTTTACGGCCCCAATCCTTCCCCGCAGGGAGGCGGAACCGATTAGGTGGTTCCGCCCCAGACGCCTGATGGATCCAATTGGTTTTCAGACGGTGCTTGGGGAATTACCGAGCTCGTTCATTCACAATTCGGCGGAGTCCTTGGTAGCGGCATGGAATACGGCCGCGAAGGGGGCTATTGACCGGATTGCGCCTTTGCGACCTCTCCGTGGTGCTTGCCCCAGGAGGTCTCCTTGGTTCACTGAGGAGCTCAGGGGGATGAAGCGCCATAAGAGACGTCTAGAGAAGCGATGGAGACGAAGTAGGTCTGGATCTGATCGAACCAGATTGAGCTCACTTATTAGAGCCTATTTGAAGGCGATTAAGGCGGTAAGATCTTTGTATCTTTCCGCTTTGATCGCGTCTGCGGAATCTCGCCCGGCCGCCCTGTTTAGGGTGACCCGGTCCCTCCTTAACCCGAGGGGTCCGGGGCCTCCCCTGCAGGGTAGTGCCGAGGATTTTAACAACTGTTTTGCAGACAAAGTAGCTCAGATCCGGGCCGACCTAGACTCCAATTGTGAAGCAGAGTCGACTGATAACGATTCAGTCGAGGGGAAAGGGGCATGTTCTTGTCCGGTCATCTGGGGCGAGTTTGAGACTGTTACACCTGATGAAGTGGACAGGGCCATTTGAGCTGTGAGTTCCGCCACCTGTTTGTTGGACCCGTGTCCCTCCTGGCTGGTTTTTGCTAGTAGGGAGGTGACACGTACCTGGATCCAGGAGATTGTCAACGCTTCTTTGAGGGAGGGGTCCTTCCCGGCTCCCTTAAAGGAGGCACTTGTGCACCCCCTCCTCAAGAAGCCTTCCCTGGATCCAGCAATTTTGACCAACTATCGTCCGGTCTCTAACCTCCCCTTTGTGGGGAAGGTTATTGAGAAGGTGGTGGCACTTTAACTCCAGCGGTGTCTGGAGGAAGCCGATTATCTGGGCCCTCTGCAGTCGGGGTTCAGGCCCGGCTACAGCACCGAAACTGCTTTGGTCGCTCTGATGGATGATCTCTGGCGGGCCCGGGATTGAGGCCAGTCCTCTGTCCTGGTGCTTCTTGACCTCTCAGCGGTGTTCGATAGCATCAACCATGGTATCCTTCTGCGCCGGCTGGAGGGATTGGGGGTGGGGGGCACCGTGTTACGGTGGTTCTCCTCCTATCTCTCTGGTCGGTCGCAGTCGGTGTTAGTGGGGGGTCAGAGGTCCACCTCTAGGTTACTCCCGTGTGGGGTGCCTCAGGGGTCGGTTCTCTCCCCCCTACTTTTTAACATCTACATGAAGCCACTGGGAGAGATCATCCACCGGCATGGAGTGAGATACCATCAGTATGCTGATGATACCCAGGTGTACATTTCCACTCCTGGCCAAATCAGTGAAGCGGTTGAGGTGATGTGCCGGTGTCTGGAGGCTGTGAGGGTCTGGATGGGCGTTAACAGATTGAGGCTCAACCCTGACAAGACAGAGTGGCTGTGGGTGATGCCTCCCAAGGACATTTCAATCTGTCCTTCCATTACCCTGGGGGGTAAAGTTATAAACCCCTCGGAGAAGGTGCGCAACTTGGGAGTCCTCCTCGATCCACGGCTGACATTGGAACATCATTTGTCGGCTGTGGCGAGGGGGGCATTTGCCCAGGTTCGCCTGGTACACCAGTTGTGCCCTTATTTGGATCAGGAGTCTCTACTCACAGTCACACATGCCCTTGTCGCCTCGAGGATCGACTACTGCAATGCTCTCTACATGGGGCTACCCTTGAAGAGTGTTCGGAGACTACAATTAGTGCAAAATGCAGCTGCGCGAGCAATTGTGGGCCTTCCACGTTGTGCCCACATTTCGCCAACTCTCCGCATGCTGCATTGGTTGCCTATCGGTCTCCGAGCGCAATTCAAAGTGTTGGTTATTACCTATAAAGCCCTTCATGGCATTGGACCAGGATACCTACGGGACCGTCTTCTGCCACATACTTCCCTTCGACCAGTGAGAGCGCACAGGGTCGGCCTCCTCCGGGTCCCGTCAGCGAAACAATGCCATCTGGCGGGTCCTAGGGGGAGGGCCTTCTCTGTTGTGGCGCCCACCCTCTGGAACCAACTGCCTCCTGAAGTCCGTGCATCCCCCACTCTCCCGGCCTTCCGGAGGAATCTTAAGACCTATCTTTGCCGGCAGGCCTGGGGTTGACTGTGGAATGTTGAGTGAATGATGAATGGGTCTGGGGTTGTATTTTTTAATGATTTTTTAGATTTGGACTTAGTTTTGAAGTATTGGTTTGTTTATGTTGTAAGCCACTCCGAGTCTTCGGAGAGGAGCGGCATATAAGTCTGAAAAATTAAATTAAATTAAACTAAGGCTTGCAACCAAAGTCAAAAATAACAAAAAAGCTTCTTTCAACATGTAAAAAAACTAGAAAAAAGTGAAGGAAATGTTTGCTGCATTAGTGGGTGAAAGTGGCAAGAAGGTGACAAGCAACAGGGAGAAAGGAGAACTATTTAACTCGTTTTTTGCATCTGTCTTTACACAAAGGGAAAAAACAGACCAACCTATCAAAAATAGTGCCATAAAAAACAGAATAGAAACACAAGTTAAGATAGGCAAGAAAATGGTAAGTGAGCACCTGTCCAGCCTAGACGAGTTCAAATCACCAGGACCAGATGGATTACAACCCAACGTTCTCAAGGAACTGGCAGATGTGATCTCAGAACCACTGAACTATATTTTTCAAAGATCCTGGAGCACTAGGGAACTACCAGAGGACTGGAAAAGAGCTGATGTAGTTCCCCTCTTCAAAATAAAATAAAATAAAATAAAAATAGATCTAGGAAACAACAGACCTATCAACCTGATCTCAATACCTGGGAACATTCTGGAAAAGATAATCAAACAACGATTCAGCGAACATCTAGAGGCAAACAAAGTCATTACTAAAAGCCAACATGGGTTTGTCAAAAACAGATCACGCCAGACAAATCTTATTGCATTCTTTGACCAAGTGACAAAATTAGTGGATCAGAGGAATGCTGTGGATATAATTTACTTGGACTTCAGTACGGCATTTGATAAAGTAGATCACAACCTACTGCTTGATAAGATAGAAAAATGTGGGTTACACAGCATCACCACCAGATGGATTAGTAGCTGGCTGACCGGCCATACTCAGCCTGTGGTCCTCAATGGAAGTGTGTAGTGGGGTGCCCCAGGGCTCTGTTCTAGGCCCAGTGCCCAGGCCCAACATTTGGATGAGGGGATATTTATTTATTTATTTATTTATTTATTTATTTGGGTTTGTATGCCACTCCTCTCCGGGGACTCGGAGCAGCTAACAACATATATATAACAATAAAATTACAATAAAAAACCCCAAACAACGATATCTAAAAAAAACAATAAAACACACATTCAATTCAACAATCAACCACAATCATCCCCAGGCCTGCCGGCAAAGATGAGTTTTTAGATTTTTCCGGAAGGCCGGGAGAGTCGGAGAAACGCGGACTTCAGGAGGCAGTTGGTTCCAGAGGGCGGGCGCCACAACAGAGAAGGCCCTCCCCCTAGGACCCGCCAGATGGCATTGTTTCGCTGACGGGACCCGGAGGAGGCCGACCCTGTGCGCTCTCACCGGTCATAGAGAAGTATGTGGCAGAAGGCGGTCCCGTAAGTATCCTGGTCCCATGCCATGAAGGGCTTTATAGGTGATAACCAACACCTTGAATTGGGCTCGGAGACCAATAGGCAACCAATGCAGCATGCGGAGAGTTGGTGAAATGTGGGCACAACGCGGAAGGTCCACAACTGCTCCCGCAGCTGCATTTTGCACTAAAATAGATGGGGAACTCATCAAATTTGCAGACGACACCAAGCTGGCAGGAATAGCCAACACTCCAGAAGACAGGCTTAAGACACAGGAGGATATGGACAGACTTGAACACTGGGCGCTATCTAACAAAATGAAATTCAATGGTGAAAAAAGCAAGGTTCTACATTTAGGCAAGAAAAACCAAATGCACAGATATAGTATAGGTGGTACCTTGCTCAATAGTAGTAACTGTGAGAGGGACCTCAGAGTCCTAGTGGACAATCACCTAAATATGAGCCAGCAGTGTGCTGCAGCTGCCAAAAAAGCCAACACAGTGCTAGGTTGCATTAACAGAGGGATAGAATCAAGATCATTTTACAATGCCTTGGTAAGGCCACACTTGGAATACTGCATCCAGTTTTGATCACCACAATGTAAAAAAGATGTTGAGACTCTAGAAAGAGTACAGAGAAGAGCAACAAAGATGATTAGGGGACTGGAGGCTAAAACATATAAGGAACGGTTGCTGGAATTGGGTATGTCTAGTTTAATGAAGAGAAGGACGAGGGGGGACATGATAGCAGTGTTCCAATATCTCAGGGGTTGCCACAAAGAAGAGGGAGTCAAGCTATTCTCCAAAGCACCTGAAGGCAGGGCAAGAAGCAATGGATGGAAACTAACCAAGGAGAGAAGCAACTGTCAGAAGTAAGTCTTCATCCTGGTTCATCCAAGCCGGGATAAATAAGCAAAATGGCAACTGCTTTGGGAAGAAGGTTACAGTTTATTGAAGAAGCAGAAAGATGGTCCTTGCAAGGAGCAGAGAGGAAAGAGAGGGGTTGAGCACATGGGCAGTAGGTTTTTATATCCCCTCTAGCCTTGTTTGGAATGGTTTCCTGTTCCTGTGGCATGAACCTTGAGGCTATTTCTGAGTCTTTTTCTAGGACTTGATATCTGTGGTTTAATCCTATTATCATATCCTGCTTGCCAGGTGATGGGGTTAATCACTCCTAGAGTTTGGGTGGGGCATGCAGATCTTCTCTTTGTCTTCTTGAGTGCCATGGCTTCAGCTTTCTGATGGTTCTACATCTGCATTCGTATGGGGCTAGCTCTTGCTTGGGGCAGAGAGATAGATTTGGGGCCAGGTTTCGTTTAAAAAAAATCCTTTTGAGGAAAAATATATTTTTCTGCCCTTTTAATATTTCCTTCTCTGGGCTAACTTTCTTCACAACCTAGAACTAAGGAGAAACTTCCTGACAGTTAGAACAATTAACCAGTGGAACAACCTGCCTCCAGAAGTAGTGAATGCTCCTACACTGGAAGTTTTTAAGAAGAGACTGGACAACCATTTGTCTGAAATGGTATAGGGTTTCCTGCCTGAGCAGGGGGTTGGACTAGTTGACCTCCAAGGTCCCTTCCAACTTTATTATTAATTTCAGAGGCACAGCTCTAACTCAAGTAATCATTCTACTATTAGTATTGACCCACATCATACTTTGATTCTGTAACCAATTCTGAGGCCTTCATAGCTTTTAATTTTATGTGCTGTTTACAGGTAGTCCTTGACTTACTACCACAACTGAGTCTGCCAAATACAATCATCATGGTTGTCAACTGAGTTATCACATGACCAACCCAATTTTACAACCTTTTTTGCAATGGTCATAAAGCAATTGCCATGGTTGTTAAGCAAACCCATTGTTTGCTATGGGGTGTTTTTGCTGGAAACCAGAAGTAAATGTTGGATTTCAGCAAAATTGTAGTAAACTGCAGTCACATGATTGTGGAATGCCACAATTGGCCAAAAATGCAGGCTGGTTGCCAAGTGCCCAAAATGTGGTCACAGGGACTGGATTGTAAGTATCTTTTAGGAGACCATCTTTAACTTCAAATGTTTCCTGACTGACCAGTCGTAAATAAAGGACTACCTCTATTCTATTTGACTTTCCCTGCCCCTCTGTTATACATTGAATAAGCTGTTGTAAATTGTGCTGATAAATAAGAATACTCAGTGAAGAATCACTATCAGTCTGATATTCTTTAATCTAACACAATGTATTCTGTATTCTTTAGAGTTGCTGTGCTGATTGGAAATTACAAAACTGAATTCAACACACTTCAGAGCTACAGCTTGTAAGCAAGTTGTTCAACATAAATGGATCTTCTCCTTCAGGTTTCCATGTACACTAATTGCAAGTTAAACACATTTCAGTGTGGGACATGTAGCCATTGCAGCATTTGACTCCATACTTCCCAGGACATTTATGCTCACATTTTAAACAGAAAGTTGATTCAGTTGGCAAAATATACCTTTAAACTGTTTATATGATAAAAGGAAAAACAGACAGATATATATTCTCTTCTAGCACAAGTATCCCCAACCCCGGTCCATGGACCGGCACCAATCCGCAGCATGCCAGCAACTGGGCCGCACAAACAAGTGAAGCCCCATGCACGGGATGCAGGCAGTATGCAAAACCACATCCCCTCTGGTCCGCAGAAAAACCTTTCTCCATGGCACGGATCCTTGGTGCTCAAAAGGTTGGGGGCCTCTGTTCTAGCAGACAAGACTAAGAATGGAAGGAGGTTTAAAAAAAAAAACAACAAAAAAAAAACAATTTCAGCAAAACATGACATTTCCAGCACTCAAAACTGCTCAGGGAGAAGAAAGATCTAATACAATGTAATCTGAGGGGGCCTTAGCTTCACTACCTTTGAATTCTGATGGGAGTTGCCTTCCATTATACAAAGGCAGGTCAACACAGCAATAATTTTATTCAAATATGCTGTACTTATTAGGAAAGCCACAACTTGCTTCCATCTGAGTTACCAAACACTTCAAAAGCTAACAACTCCCTGGAATGCAAGTTTGCATCTTTCCAGGGCATTCCAACATCATGGATTTGTAGATCAAGAGATTAATCTACTCTGTAATCCCAGCAGTGTGAAAGTAAGTTTACAATAAGATTATAAAAAATGATAATTATTAATCTTGCACCAAACATGATGCAAAATTTAGAAAGTAGCTGAAGACAACAGAGATAGATTTACAGTATATTCTCTAGGTCATGAGTTTGTATTAATTAATTCTGACTTTTTAAACTAAAGATTGACACATCTGCCAGCAGGTATACTCTAAGCTGATGTTCGGTTTTTCAGATACTGTATCTCATAAAATTATGTGGCAGGTCTGCACAATGCTGTATTTATTAAACTTATATGCCATCCATCTCACTGCTGAGCCATTCTGCGGGGTTCTCCTACATTTAACCACCACCACCCTGACACTTTTATTCTTTACCATCCAGAAAAATCATCCTATCAGGCTAAGGACTTGTTATGAACTCTCTCCTAATAAGCTGATTTTGATATTTTTAAAAGCAGACTGATAAACACACACGCACCCATTTGACTTGCAGTCCACAACAATAGTTTAAGGAATGCCATCGCGTAGAAACAGATAGCATTTGCCATCTCTCCAGGTGAGAAGCAATACTCCCCAATACAGGGCACCCCTTACCTGTTTCACTGGAAATTGGAATCCCCAACACTAGGCACTTGATGAAAGCTGCCCATTTTTCGGCAAGAGCCTGGTTTTCCTTGTAGCACTCCGCTCCGTCCACTTGAAAGGTCTTTGCAATCCGCTGCCGGGCCAGTCCTGAGCCCACTGCCACCTTTTTTTTCTTCAGTGGATAGGCAAAGATGCAGAAGAATGCTGACTGGTTTGCTACTGTATGACTGCGCAGTGTGTGGCAACCAACCACATCTATCAGCCGTATCACGGTCCGTTGATCAGTGTCCGGCTTGGGTACTAGGCGTTGGATATGCAGTTCAGTCCGGGTGAGGCTAAGGGCATAGCGGATCCCCTTAGGGGGGTAGGACTCAAACTCCCCATGGAGGATGGCCTCAGAACCTTCTTGACAAGGCTTCAGTACCAGATTCATCTTGTCATGGAACCCCAGCTTTGCAATTGTGCTTTAATATCTGTCAAACAGCTGGTTCCAACCCATCACTACTTAACCTCCTTTTTCACCACTCCTCCCATCACCCAAGATTTGAAAAGCAGGATTTAAAACCTTTCCATTCACATAGATTTTCCTTAGGTCAGCTGAGCAGCAGATGCAACTTACTTTTACCAAGAAACTTGCTTCCTCACTAGAGCTTCTTAAGCATTTTCCAGAGTTAATTGCTCTTTTATTGAGCAAGAACCTTTGTGTCAAGGAAATGAAACGAGGAAAAATACTGGCATGTACATACCTCCCCAACTTTTCTGAAAAATGTCATCCAAATTCTAGAGGAATGAATACAGGCCTGCCTGACCCTAACACTAGGGTTAATAAGTTTGAAGAGAGGCTTTTCTTAGCAAAACAAGTGCTTCTTCAGAAACATATGTAGAAAATCTTGTTTTCAGCATGATTTCACCTTTAGATAAGGAGTTTAAATATTTAACTAGGAAGCTGTCCAACCTGTAAAAATCTAATCAGAACACCTGGCCACAAAAACATACTATTTTTAGTAAACTCTTTCCCTTCTCTTTTACAAGTCTGCTTCCCAAAACTTCAGAGAAGGGTGAAGAAAAGAACTTCAGTTAAAAATTAAACAATAAAAAATATTGATCTATTTAGGGGACACTCAGGAATGAAAAAGAAAAATACCAAAAAAAGGAAAGTTGAGTTCGGAAAGAGAATGCAGACACATCATTCTACCCTTCAACTAGCGGCAAGCAGAAATGAAATACTTTTATTAAGCGCCCCATTTGTCAACCTAACTCAACTGTTTTCACTCCCAAGGTTTAGAAAAAAAATAGTTTCTCACAAATGTTTGCAAGAGAGTGTCATCATAAAAGGGGGGAACAGGGAAAAGCTCTTTACTAAAAAAAAGTGGAGGAGGGCAACAGAGCTGATCATTATTACACACACACACACAAATATACATTTATACTGGGAGGGGGAGGACGTTTGAGATAACCCCCCCCAGAAAGGACCCTATTCCCCTCTCACCGGGCACGCTTTGTCCCAAAAGCCAGATGACCTTAGGAAGGAATCTGTGGGGAGGAGAGGGGGAAAGGAGAAGCTCCTGGGCACTTCTCGAGGTCTGCCCACCCCTAACAACCTCCAATCTTCAGCACCTCTCCCACACTTCTTTCCACGCCATCCCCCTCTTTGCTCAACCCTGGCTCTTCTCACTTTCCGAGCCCAATTCTCGCCTCTGCTCTGAGCTGCACACTGCCTCGCATGCCACATCGGGAAGTGTTCTTTTCTACCTGGGGAAGGATGAGCAATGGGGTGGGGAAAGCTTTCTCCCTCCCTATCAGAGGTCAGAAAACCATGGCAGTCCCGCCCCTCAACGGCACTCTCCTCGGACATTGGTGAGTGGTTTTGCCATCTTTGACGACAGCAAGGGTATAAAGTAGCAAACCGGCCATCTTAATTAAGGGATAGGTGCCAACGAAGGGGCTTAAGTTAAAAAGAATGTTGAGTCCTTAAAAGTGCTAACAAAAGAGGTTGCTTCCTTCAGCGATGATAGGTTTTGCTGAGGGGAGAGGGACAATTTGAGCTTTGGGCAAAATCAAGGGAGAGAGAAATTTCCAGCTTCCTCCAGGACTGCCATCTTTAATAAGGGAAATAAACGCAGACTCTGTCTCGAGAAGAGAGATGCGGTGGTGGCCATTTTGGATCAGGGCAATTTCATCCTTCACAGACCATTCCCTAGCCTAGAACATTTAAAGTTAGGGAAAGTTCTGTATGCGTCACGTAGTGTCATCCATTTTGGATATGGGCAAAACGTGGCACCTTCACCTCGAAATTTTCTTATGGAATGCAAGCTTTGATTGGCTGCTTTTCAGCTTAGACACTAAAAAAAGCCACTTATAGGCCACTATGGGAAGACTTTCACTCCGAAATTGGCATATAATTGTAAATATACTGAGGGAAGTTAGCCCAGAGAAGGAAATATTAAAAGGGCAGAAAAATATATTTTTCCTCAAAAGGATTTTTAAAACCAGAAACCAATCCTGGCCTCAAATCTCTTTGCCCCAAGCAGGAGCCAGCCCTATACAAATGCAGATGTAAAACCATCAGAAAGTTGGAGCCAGAGAACTCAAGAAGACAAAGAGAAAATCTGCATACCTCACCCAAACTCTAAGTCAGTGGCTCTCAACCTTCCTAATGCCGCGGCCCTTTAATACAGTTCCTCATGTTGTGGTGACCCCCAACCATAAAATTATTTTCGTTGCTACTTCATAACTGTAATTTTGCTACTGTTATGAATCATAATGTAAATATCTGATATGCAGGATGTATTTTCATTGTTAAAAATTGAACATAATTAAAGCATAGTGATTAATCACAAAAACAATATGTAATTATATATTGTGAAATATTTATTTCTAATTACAAATAAATGAAATTTTGTCTTGAAGCATGGGTGCCGAATCACACCTTCAGCTGCTCCACCTATGGCTCTGAAGGAGACCTGACCTTTTCTCTTCTCCCCTTGCCCTACAACACACACACATACACAAACACATTTTCCAGGGTCATGTGATCGCCTTTTGCAACCTTCTGACTAGCAAAGTTAGTGGGGAAACCACATTCACTTAAGAACCATGTTACTAATTTAATCTCTCTCTCCCTCTTTCTTTCTTTCTCCCTCTCTTTCTCTCTCTGTCTCTCCCTTTCTCTCTCCCTCTCTCTCTCCCTCTATTTCTCTCTTTCTTTCTTTCCCTTTCTCTCCCTCTCTCTCTCTCTCCCTTCCTCTCTCCCTCCCTCTCTCTCTCTCCCCCTCTCTCTTTCTCCCTCTTTCTTTCTCCCTCTCTTTCTCTCCCTCTCTCTTTCTCTCTCTGTCTCTTTCTCTTCCTCTCTTCCTCCCTCCCTCCCTCTCTGTCTGATCGGGGATCGATTTGGAGGTGCGGAACATTTGACCAATTCCGACTCTCTGCTGTGGAGGTTATTGACTGGGTACGAGCAGTCTGGGAGGCTTGGGCGGCCCAGCCAGCCTACAAAGATTGGAGGAGAACCTGGGACGGAAGTCCACGAAAGCCCCGAGCCTCTCTAGCTGCCAAGTAAAGCAAGGGTGAGCAGGCTGGCCGGCCGGCTGGCCGGCTGGTGCAAGCGAGCGAGCGGGTGGCCCACCCATCTCTTAAGCACGCCGGCTTCCCGAGACGAGCGGCGGCTCTCACCTGCCACTTTCTTCAGTCGGCGGCAATAAAGGTGGGGGTGGGGGTTGGTCCCTCTCCCCCAGTGGCATTAAAAGGCAGAATCGTCACCGGGGAGCAAAAAGGGCGAGGCTGGCTCGCCAAGCTTGGAGGGAAGGAGGCTCCCTCGCTTGCTCCGCACAGGCCCGCCGCCCTCTCAGCCCAGCACGAGGGGAAGCAGCGAGGCGAAGTAGCGGGTGTCGCTGCTGCAGGGGAAGGAGCCAGAGGAGGCAGGCGCCAACGGGGCCCCGGATCAGTTGGAGGGTGTCGCGGTGGCCCCTGGAAGCCTGCAGGAGCGGTGAGCTACCGAGGGCCGCACAGGCAGAGAGACTCGAGGGCTTCGACGGGACGGGACAGGAGCCCCCCCAATATACTGCCTTTGGATTGGGGTGACTGGGAGCGCTTCGGGGCAGAGTTGCCCCACCTGCCCTCCAGCGGTCGGCGAGAAGCTCCCGCCCCAGTGTAGTCCAGACAACGAGAAGGGGGCTTGGTGACCCCTGTGAAAGGGTCGTTCGACCCCCAAAAGGGTCACGACCCACAGGTTGAGAACCGCTGCTCTAAGCCATTAGCCCAGCCCCAGGGAAGCAGGATATGACTTTTGGGACATAATAGGACTAACCCATTACCATCAAGTATACCAGAGAGGCACACCTAGGCTCCGGTCAGAATATGTGACACAGCGGAGAGATTATCAATTTTTAACAAGGAAACTGATTGACAGAGGAGTGAATTTCAGATGGTTGATTCCAGAAGGGCTACTGATTTTTTGGGACTCTAAAAGATACAGACTGGACACTCCATTCCAAGCAGACGAATTTTTCAACAAGCACAAAGCCTTCTTGGAGAAAGGTGATATGGAATTTAAGAGATCAGAGGGAACGCCTACTGCAGAGACTTCCAAGCAAACAGAGGAGGAGATACCAAAAAAGACGCAATCAGAAGAAGACGTTATCGTCCAGTCTCCAACCTTCCCTTTTTAGGGAAGGTTGTTGAGAAGGTGGTGGCACTCCAACTCCAACGGTCCTTGAATGAAACTGATTATCTGGGCCCTCAGCAGTCTGGGTTCAGGTCTGGTTACAGCATGGAAACTGCTTTGGTCGCGCTGATCGATGATCTCTGGCGGGCCCGGGATAGAGGTTATTCCACTATCCTGGTGCTTCTTGACCTCTCAGCGGCTTTCGATACCATCGACCATGGTATTCTTCTGCGCCGGTTGGAGGGGCTTGGAGTGCGGGGCACCGTTTTACGGTGGTTCACCTCCTACCTCTCTGGCCGGTCGCAGTCGGTGTTCGCAGGAGGTCAGAGATCGGCTCCGAGGCCTCTTCCATGTGGAGTTCCTCAGGGGTCCGTTCTCTCACCTCTGCTTTTTAACATCTACATGAAGCCGTTGGGTGAGATCATCCATCGACACGGGGTGAGCTATCATCAATATGCTGATCATACCCAGCTTTATATCTCTACCCCGCGTCACTACAGCGAAGCAGTGGAAGTGATGAACCGGTGCCTGGAGGCTGTTGAGGTCTGGATGGGTGCCAACAGGCTCAGACTCAATCCCGACAAGATGGAGTGGCTATGGGCTCTGCCTCCCAAGGACAATTCTAACTGTCCGTCCATTACCCTGGGGGGAGAAGTTTTGTCCCCCTCGGAGAGGGTTCGCAACTTGGGTGTCCTCCTCGATCCACAGCTGAGTTTAGAATATCATTTTTCGGCTGTGGCGAGGGGGGCATTTGCCCAGGTTCGCCTGGTGCGCCAGTTGCGGCCCTATTTGGATCGGGAGTCACTCCTCACAGTCACCCATGCCCTTGTCACCTCGAGATTCGACTACTGTAATGCTCTCTACATGGGGCAACCTTTGAAGAATGTCTGGAGACTACAAGTAGTCCAGAATGCGGCCGCACGAGCCGTCTTGGGTCTCCCAAGACATGCTCATATCACTCCAGCTCTTCGCGAGCTGCACTGGCTACCTATTGGTCTCCGAACACAATTCAAAGTGTTGGTTATGACCTATAAAGCCCTTTATGGCAATGGACCAGGATACTTGTGGGACCGTCTTCTGCCTCATGAATCCCAGCGACCGGTTAGGGTGCATAGGGTTGGCCTCCTACGAGTCCCGTCTGTTAGACAATGTCATCTGGCGGGGCCTAGGGCAAGGGCCTTCTCCGTTGCTGCCCCAGCCCTCTGGAACCAGCTTCCCTCAGAGGTTCGTACTGCTCCCTCCCTCCTAGATTTCTATCATGTTGTGAGCCGCCCTGATTTCTCCGGAATAGGGCGGCATAGAAATTAAATAAATAAATAAATAAATAAATAAATAAATAATAATAATAATAATAATAATAATAATAATAATAATAATAATAATAATAATAATAATAATAATAATAATAATAATAATAATAATAATAATAATAATAATAATAATAATAATAATAATAATAATAATAATAATCTGCTGAAGACGCATCTATGCCGACAGGCTTGGGGCGTATGAGCTGTGCTCTGCCCCTGGGCCCTAGGAGTGTCCCTCCATCAGTGTCTGTGAGCTGATTGTGTTTGTGTGTTGTGTGAATGCAATTAATTTTTAAATTTTTTATTGTATTGTTGTTGTGAGCCGCCCTGGGTCTTAGGAGAAGGGCGGCATATAAATTTGATAAAATAAATAAATAAATAAAGATCAGAGACAGATAAGTTCACCTAGAAGATTGAGATCTCGAAATAATTGAAATTGAAATAATTCTAGAATTTTAGAACAGCCAAAATTAGGCAAATTCTATTTTTCTTTGACATTACAAAAGAAAAGAGGGATTGTGATATATATAAAAGAAAAGCTGAATCCAAAACAAATTTATTCTGATGAGGAAGGAAGAATAGTGATGGTGGAGATTTCATGGAATCAAAAACAAATACTGTTGGTGGCAATATATGCCCCCAATGAGAAACAAGAGCTATTCTTTCAACAACTATATGACAAACTTGTGGATCTAAATTATCATAGTCTTTGTATATTGGGAGACTTTAATGCAATTGTGGATGCAGTTCGAGACTACAAAAGCCATAAACAAGGGAAAAAAGGAAGTAATGTTTTATCTAAATCTTGTTTAAAAATGAAAGATGAACTATGTTTGCAGGATATATGGCGAGAGATGAATCCAGAAAAGATACAATATACTTTTTACTCTAATAGGCATAACTCTTGGTCAAGAATAGACATGATATGGATCTCCCATGATCTGAAGACTATGATACAGGAAATTGAAATTGAACCAAACATTTGGGCAGATCATAACCCAATTAAAATGACATGGAAAGGATATAAGAAAAGATTGAGATGGTCTCTGAATAAAGCTATTTTGAAGGAAAAAGAATTTTTACAATTAGCAATAAAAGAAATGGAATTTTTTTTAAGATCAATAAAAAGGAAGATACTTCTATCCAAAATGTTTGGGACACGGCAAAAGCATACTTTAGAGGTTTAGCTATAACCTATGATGCTAAAAAGAATAAAGAAAAGAGAATTTCACAGTCCAAATTGAAAAAACAGCTTGGTATGTTGGAGCTGGAATTACAAACTGATCCACAAAAGAAAAATGTGAAGATACAAATGGACTTAATAAAACATAAATTAAATCTACTTGAGACTGATACTATGGCACAACAGATTAAACGAGCCAAACAGAACTTTTTGAAAATGCTAACAAACCTGGTAGATGGCTTGCATATAGACTGAAAAAAGAAAGAGAAAAAAGATCAATAAGTAAATTATTGGATGAAAAGGGTGAAATACACTGTCATAATGATGGTATCAAAAAAATTGTTAAGGCCTTTTATGAACTACTTTATAAGGCTGAGATGATCTCTGAAGAGGCAATTCAGGATTATTTAAAACAAGCAAATCTCCCAAAAATATCAGAAAATATGCGACAGAGGTTAAATGAGAAAATATCAATGATGGAGATCATAGAGGCAATTAAAAGACAAAAGAAAGATAAGACACCGGGGCCGGACGGACTAACTGCAGAATTTTACACAGCCTTACAAGATACCGTGACTCCTTTTCTGAAGGACTTGTATAATGAAACTTTTATACAGACAAAAATTCCAAATTCATGGACTGAAGCTAATATTACCTTGATACCTAAAGAAGACACAGATTCTATACAAATTAAAAACTACAGGCCAATATCTTTACTAAATGTGGATTATAAAATCTTTGCTGCAATTTTGGCAGAAAGAATGAAAAGCTTTTTAATAGAATTTATTCATCCAGACCAAAATGGCTTTCTTCCTAAAAGACAGATAAAGAACAACTTAAGGATTATTTTAAATGTTTTGGAGTATTATGAAAATCATCCAGGGAGCCAGATGGCGCTCATATTTCTTGATGCACAAAAAGCATTTGATAATTTAAATTGGCAATTTATGTTTCAACAACTACAGGAAATGGACTTTGGTGAAAACTTTATTAAAGCAGTTCAAGCGATCTACAAGAAACAATCAGCAAGGATACTCATAAATGGAGACTATACAGAGAGCTTTGATATTAAAAAAGGCACGAGACAGGGATGTCCACTCTCTCCCATGTTATTTATTTTGACTCTGGAGGTATTGACTAGAAGCATCAGGCAAGATATTGAAATTAAAGGACTTGATGTTAAAGACCAGAAATATAAACTACAGGCTTTTGCGGATGACCTGGTCTTTATATTAGAGGACCCTTTGGAAACAGCCCCTAAACTTTTGCAGAAAATTGAAAAATTTGGAGAAGTGGCTGGATTGAAAATAAATAGGGAAAAAACTAAAGCGTTAACAAAAAATTTAACTGATAAACAAAAAACTCAACTCGCCAAAAAGACAAATCTTCAAATAGCTAAAAAAGTTAAATATTTAGGTATCTATCTTACGGCGAAATATTCATCATTAAAAGAGGATAATTATGAGAGACTAATAAAACAAATAAAAATCGACCTGGAAAAATGGGAAAATCTCCAATTATCATTGTTAGGAAGAATAGCGACTGTTAAAATGAACATTTTACCAAAACTAATTTTTTTATTTCAAACAGTTCCTGTAAAGTTGGGTAAGAAATTATTTGACGATTTAAACCAGCGGTTCTCAACCTTTTCCGGGGCTTGACCCCGTCCTGCATCGCGCACGTGCGTCGCAACGGGGTGCATCGTGCATGCGCGGTGCGACGGGGCGCATCGCGCATGCGAGGTGCGACGGGGCGCATCGCGCATGCGTGGTGCGACGGGGCGCATCGCGCATGCACGGCGCGACGGGGCGCATCGCGCATGCGTGGCGTGACGGGGCGCATTGCGCATGCACGGCGCGACGGCCCACATCGCAATAGAAAAAAAATGGCCAACCAAAAAAAAAATGGCCGACCCCAAAAAAAATGACGGGCCCGCACCACGCATGCACGGCGCGACACCCCACATCACAATAGGGAAAAAAATGGCCGACCCAAAAAAAATGGCCGACCCAAAAAAAATGGCGGGCCCGCATCGCGCATGCGCGGCGCCCCGCATCGCAATAGGGGAAAAAAATGGCCGACCAAAAAAAATGGCCGACAAAAAAAAATGGCGGACTGCGGTGCTTGCCGACCCCCGTGAAATGGTCGTTCGACCCCAAATGGGGTCGCGACCCACAGGTTGAGAACCGCTGATTTAAACGCAATGATATTAAGATTCATATGGCAAAGAAAGAAAGCAAGAATTAAATGTAAGCTTCTACAAGATTTGAAAGAGACTTTGGACTTCCGGATTGGAGACTTTATTATCAAGCAGCTACTTTGCTTTGGATTAAAGAATGGATTACTCTGAGAAATAAGCGAATTCTCTATTTAGAGGGATATGATCTTCAGCTAGGCTGGCATGCCTTTTTATGGTATGAGAAAGCTAAAATACATAAGTACTTTCAAAACCATGGTATAAGAAATGCTTTACTCTTTGAATGGGGGAAAGTTAGACACAAAATGTACATGAAAATTCCTGAGTGGCTTTCAACGATGGAAGCATTTGCTTATCTGAATTTGATTAATTATGATAAACTTGTTAGTTATAAAGCCATTTTGGACAAGGATGGAAAACTCAAAGACAGGCAAACCCTTCAACAACAAGGTATTGACTTAACATGGTGGTCCTATTTGCAAATTCAAACAAGATATGAAAAAGACATAAAAACAATGGGATTTTACAAAGAGCTGACTCCACTTGATAAAATACTTTTAACAACAGATGAACATTTGATTAAGAAACTTTATAAATACTTATTAAATTGGAAAATGGAAGAAGAACAAGTAAAAGAGACAATGATAGTATGGGCGAAGAACTTTGAATATTCTATAGAATTAGAAGATTGGCAAAAATTGTAGGATAAAAATATTAAACTTGCTAAAGCAGTAACATATAAAGAAAACTTATATAAAATGTTTTATAGGTGGCATATGACACCAGTTAGTTTAGTGAAAATGTTTAAAAATTTATCAGATACATGCTGGAAATGTAAGCAAAAACCGGGTACTTATTATCACGCCTGGTGGACATGTTCTATTGCAAAAAAATATTGGTCTAAGATTCATAGATGGTTAGTAAAGATGATGAAAATTCAGATAGAATTTAAACCAGAACTGTTCTTGTTAGGTATATTAAGACCTAACTATGGTAAAGAAAATGATTATTTAATACTACATGTATTGACAGCTGCAAGAATAGTTTTCGCCCAGTTTTGGAAAAATGAAAACCTACCATCAGATCAGACTATAATTTTGAAAATTCTAGATTGTGCAGAAATGGACAGATTAATGTTAGAGATGAAGGAGAAAGAGGATTCAATCTTCTATAAAACCTTGGGAAAATTTTATCAGTGGGTTGAAACACGTTAGAATAAGAAGAGATATTAGAGATTTATTATATTAAGTATTAAGCTTGATGTTTAGAAATAGTTGCTATGTTATTAACTATGCTATTTATTTAAAGGAATATTACTGCTTTACCAAAAGTTTGTTGTAACTATACTGATTTACTTTTATAAATGTTTAGTATTATATAAATAATAATATTCAATATGAAGACCCGGACAACAGCTTGTTCGCTGAATCACATATCTATTGTTACCATCCACACCCGGCCCCCTTTATCCCGGTTTCCCTGTACCCCTCCTGACCCCATCTTTCCCTACCCATATAAAAATCTAATAAAATACATTTACAAAAAAAAAAAAGAATACGTGAAACAGGAAATAGCCTCAAAGTTCATGCCACAGGAACAGGAAACTTCCAAACAAAAGGTTAGAGAGGGTATAAAAACCTACTGCCCATGTGCTCAGCCCTTCTCTCCTCTGCTCTTTTCTGCAAGAATCATCTTTCTGCTTCTTCAATAAACTGTAACCATCTTCCCAAAGCAGTTGCCATGTTGCTTATTTATTCCCAGATTGGATGAACCAGGATGAAGACTTACTTCTAACAATTTGGCACCCCAGAGATGGGACTTCAAGCTAACCTCTCCAATGGACTGAGACTGGTAAGCCCCATCTTGCCGGCAGCAGACCCCCTTGTGTCTGTAGATGGGTTTCCCAGGCCTTGCCCATGTGGAGCCAAGGTAGTACAGGGAGTTTTGAGAGTTTGAGCTCAAGGGCTGCTTTAGAAAGAAGGTGAAGGTAAGTACCTCTAAATTTTAAGTTTAAAGCCTAGGGGAACAAAGAAAATGTGTGTATGTCTGTGTGTGTGAGTGAGAAGACCCTTTTTTCCCAATCACAGTTGGATTTTGCTCCTTCTAGTCTTTCCTAGCCACAGAAAGGATCTGTTTAATTGGCAGAACCTGGAAAGCATGGGGGTTTGGTCAGAGTGTAGGACCTTTTGTTAGGGAAAAGGGAGAGGCTGTGTGAAAATGGAATGGAATGAGTGAATGAGAGAATTGGATTTGGGCAACCAGATGGTAAGGCCCTGTAAGCAAAGCCCACCTATATGAGGGGCCCGTACTCAAGTGCACAAAGCACAGGTCCTCAACAGACTTCTAAGTCTGAAAACTGATAGGCGGTATGTGAACGGAGGCCGGGTACCTGTGCGCAGGTCCTCCTCGGACAACGTATTTTTGAGGTCCGCAAAACCATGGGGGTCCCTAAACTGGAAGGGCTACTTACTCCGTGTAGGGACCGGAGTCCTTCCTGGGTAATTTTTTAGTGCCCCAAAATTGAGGCGGGGCGGCAGGTTTGTTGTCGCTAAGAGCGGCTGGGAAGTGCTGCTGGGAGAAAAAGAAACCCGACTGAGCCAATTTGGACCCCACATCGGAAGGGGAACATGGGTAGCTACAGTTTGAGAGTTGAAATTAGGACACCAATTAGAGATTTGCTCGAAGCATGGGACGAGAGGCAGGTGCCTGTCCTGGATGGCATGAAAAAGAAACAAGCTAGGAAAATTTGTAAAGAGTGGGCTTTGCTG
This sequence comes from Bothrops alternatus, assembly GCA_034064705.1. Lineage (NCBI taxonomy): Eukaryota > Metazoa > Chordata > Lepidosauria > Squamata > Viperidae > Bothrops > Bothrops alternatus. The sequence continues at coordinate 1,760,213 of JARGCV010000115.1, forward strand.
AAGGATGAAACTGGGAAACCAATTTGGCTAAATAAAGGTACTTAAAAGGGAAAATAAGATAGTGATTCTCTTTCTTTCTCTCTCTCTCTTTCTCTCTCTGCAACCACGTGGTATGTTTAAAACGTGTGCCTTCCCTAACTTAAGTTATCTGAAATTTATGGTGGGAATGACTAGAATGTGTAAAGCTAAGACTTCTGTTTCCTTTTCTGTTTTCCTTGTCTTTGTGTATATATGTTTGTCAAAGTCGTTGTGTGTGAGGTAAATGTGACTATTAACTGTTTCAAATCCAAAGAGAAAAGAATTTTAAATTCTGCTAGAAATTTTGCTTAAAATAAGTCACAAAAAGGAAATACCTCACTCTGTTTGTCTGGCCAACAAACAGAGTGAAGAAAAATGTGTTTGTTTGTTTGTTTGTTTTACTCTTTCTCTCTGTGTACTCTTAAGAACAGCCCAAAGTTAGCAGGAGGGAATGTTTTAAGTTAATCTGCTAGAAAGGTTTCACTCTTGCATTTAATAATATATAATAAAGTTGGAAGGGACCTTGGAGGTCATCTAGTCCAACCCCCTGCTCAGGCAGGAAACCCTGTACGAACTTTATCAAATGCCTTACTGAAGTCCAAAAAAATTATATCCACAGCATTCCTCTAGTCCAGTGGTTCTCAACCTTCCTAATGCCGCGACCCTTTAATACAGTTCCTCATGTTGTGCTGACCCCCAACCATAAAATTATTTTCGTTGCTACTTTGTAACTGTAATTTTGCTACTGTTTTGAATCGTAATGTAAATATCTGATATGCAGGGTGTATTTTCACTGATATGAATTGAACATAATTAAAGCATAGTGATTAATCACAAAAACAATATAGCAATGCTCACTGGAGAAGCTTACTCTTCCTTGCTGAAAAATGTTGGGAGGGAGGGAAGGGGAGGGAAGGAAGGAAGATTGAAGGGGAAAGGAAGGAGATGGAGAAGGAAGGAGATTGAAGGGGAAAGGAAGGAAGGAAGGAAGGAAGGAAGGAAGGAAGGAAGGAAGGAGAAAGAGATTGAAGGGGAAGGGATGGAGATGGAGATGGATGGAAGGAAGGAAGATTGAAGGGGAAAGGAAGGAGATGGAGAAGGAAGGAGATTGAAGAAGGAAGGAAGGGGGAAGGAAGGAAGGAAGGAAGGAGAGAGATTAAAGGGGAAGGGATGGAGATGGAAGAAAGGAAGATTGAAGGGGAAAGGAAGGAGATGGAGAAGGAAGGAGATTGAAGGGGGAAGGAAGGAAGGAAGGAGAGAGAGATTGAAGGGGAAGGGATGGAGATGGAGATGGAAGAAAGGAAGATTGAAGGGGAAAGGAAGGAGATGGAGAAGGAAGGAGATTGAAGGGGGAAGGAAGGAAGGAAGGAGAGATTGAAGGGAAAGGGATGGAGATGGAAGGAAGGAAGATTGAAGGGGAAAGGAAGGAAGGAGAAAGAGATTGAAGGGGAAGGGATGGAGATGGATGGAAGGAAGGAAGATTGAAGGGGAAAGGAAGGAGATGGAGAAGGAAGGAGATTGAAGGGGGAAGGGAGGAAGGGAGGAAGGGAGGAAGGAAGGAGAGAGAGATTGAAGGGGAAGGGATGGAGATGGAAGAAAAGAAGAAAGGAAGATTGAAGGGGAAAGGAAGGAGATGGAGAAGGAAGGAGATTGAAGGGGGAAGGAAGGAAGGAAGGAGAAATTGAAGGGGAAGGGATGGAGATGGAAGGAAGGAAGGAAGATTGAAAGGGGAGGAAGGGAGGGAGGAAGGGAGGAAGGAAGGAAGGAGAGATTGAAGGGGAAGGGAAGGAGATGGATGGAAGGAAGGAAGGAAGGAAGGATTGATCTTTGGAGAGTCATGTATTCCCAGATGGTGATGAACTGCAACTCCCAGCATTCCCCACTCTTCCACAGTGCTTTTTAGGGCACCCCTTGCCCTCTCCCAGCTGCCCCCTGGGACCTGCCCGCCCCTCCAGCCTCCTGAGCACCATCGCATCAGTGGGATCGTGGGAGCCCCTTTCCACGCCGTGCAGCCCTTCATTGCCACGACCCTTCCCCAACTCGTCACACGCGAGAGGGGCGTGGCCGGAGCACCAGCTCCCGCTCGGAAGGCGCCGCTTCTCCCCTCCCGGCCCATCCGGCTGGCCTCCGATGCACATGCGGGCATCATCCTCTTCCCTGCCACCTGGCCGCTTCCGAGGCCCAGAGCCCGGCAAGCCGGGAAGGAGTTGCTCCTGCCTGCAAGCCCCAGGGCCGCGCCGGGCGCCAGAGGGCCATGGCGGCCTCTGACGTTGAGGGAGGCAGCCCGGGGGAAGCTCCGGCGCAGCGCGGAGGGTGGCTGGGGGCGGAGTGCAGCTGGGCAACCAGGAGGTGTGAGCCAGCAGCGGCGGCAGCGGCGGAGCAGCCCAGCGGCAGCGCCAGTAGCGGCCCAGACCTGGCTCAGCTCGGACTGGCCACCCACGCAGCTGAGCCGGCTCGGGGCGGCGTCGGGGGTGCGTGTCACGCCCCTCGGCTTGCCATGAGCTGGGAGACGGGGAGGATGCAGCCAGCAGCCGGCCGACGTCCGCATGGCCCCCATGAGCACCGCCCAACTCCTGACAGTCAGCTGCGAGTCGGGTCAGCGTCTGGACGTCAGTGGGGAACCGGCAGGGCTGCTACACACCGCCCGGCTCCCGACAGCCAGCTGAGAGTCGGCGCGGCGTGCGCACGTCAGCTGGGAGTTGGCCCAGCCTCCACTTGTCGGCCCGGCTCCTGGGAGTCAGCTGGGAGTCGGCCCAGCTCCCGGCCAGCAGCTGGGAATCGGCATGGCCACCATGGGATGGCGCTGTAGTGGCAGGAGTAGGCACTGTTGGAGAAGAAGGGTGCCCTGGAGGCGGAGGAGCTGGCAGAGGAGGAGGAGGAGGGCGGCAGTGGCCGGATAGAAGAGCAGTGTCTCAGTTCCTAAGACCATTGGAAATATGTGTTTTCCGATGGTCTTAGGCGACCCCTATGAAAGCATCGTTCGACCCCCAAAAGGGTCGCGACCCATAGGTTGAGAACCGCTGCTCTAGTCCACTAATTTTGTAACTGGGTCAAAGAATGCAGTAAGATTTGTCTAGCATGATCTGTTTAACAAACCCATGTTGGCTTTTAGTAATGACTTTCTTTGCCTCTAGGTGCTCGCTGATTATCTTTTCCAGAATCTTCCCAGATATTGAGGTCAGGCTGATGGGTTAGTAGTTTTCTGGATCTATTCTTTTTTCTTTTTTTTGAAGAGGGGAACTACATCAGCTCTTTTCCAGCCCTCTGGTAGTTCCCCAGTGCTCCAGGATTTTTGAAAAATATAGTTCAGTGGTTCTGAGATCACATCTGCCAGTTTCTTGAGAACCTTGGGGTGTAATCCATCTGGTCCTGGTGATTTGAACTTGTCTAGGGTAGATAGGTGCTCACTTACCATTTTCTTGCCTATCTTAACTTGTGTTTCTAATCTATTTTTTTAATGGTACTGTTTGCTTTTTATTATTTTTGACTTTGGTCAGAAGCCTTAGTTCATTTTGAGCCTTAGATTTTTTCACCTCATCTTTGCAGGTTCAGACTATTTGCTAATATTCTGCTTTAGTTATGTGCCCCTCTTTCCACTTTTTATACTTGTCCCTCTTATCTTTCAATTTATCAGAGAGTTCTTTATGCAGCCATGCTGGTTTCTTGTGAGAGGTATTATTTTTCTTCTTTGTTGGTATTGTTCTAGACTGGGTTATGTTTTTTTTAAAAAAAAATTCCCAAGCTTCTTGAGTTGCTTCCCCTTGAGGATTCTCATCCATGGAATCCCTCTCAAGCCTGTCTTAAAGTCCAAGACTCTAGTTTGAATGTTCTATTGTCCTGTGCTTCCTATGCACCTTAGTTAGCTGACTAGCAAAAAGTTCATCTATTTCCCCTGTATGGTTGGGTGGCCCATAGTATACACCTATTGCAATGTCATTTTTTCCCCTTTTATATTGATCCAAATGCATTCAAGACAGTTTCCATCATTGTTGTGCCCTAATTCTGTAGATATGTAGTTATTTCTTATATAGAGAGCAACCTCACCTCTTTTATTTGGTCTGTTTCTTTTAAACAATTGAAATCCCTCTAGCTGAGTGTTTCATTTGTGGGTTTTATCTCACCATGTTTCTATAATAACAACTATATTATATTTGCCCTCATTCTTTATGACTGACATCTATGTGTTAGTGCACTTTGTGTGACACTATTAAAAGCTTGATTTTGCTTGATAGCAAGGTTGATATTCTTGTCCACAAACATCTATGTTACTTGCACTGCTAACCCTGTAATTTTTGGTTGCCGGGGACAGGGATGTTCTGTATCAATTAATTCACTGTCCCTTGTTTAGTTTAAATATTCCTCCAGAAAATCTGTGAGTTTATTGCCAAGTAACTCAGTCCCTTTCTTTTTACATTGTTTCATTGGACCAACTACAGACATTATGACCATTCAGCATGAATCCCCGGCTAGCTAGACAGAATGGTCCTCAAACATGCCTTTTATGGTATCCAAAATTGTCATTTATGATTTTTTGGTCAGTGTCTGTTGTTGGGTTAATTTCCTTCTCAATTCTGTCTAAAAGGTGTTATTTTTTGTTCCAGGGGGAATCCAGTGTTAAATTATTTTATTGTTGTGTACCTTTTGGTGTTTCTATTCTAATCCTGTCAATCCTAATTGCTGTTAGCCAGTGTGTGCATTCCTTATAGCCAGTGTGTGTTAAGTGTTTGTGAGTCAGACTAGTTTGTATTGGGTCCTTCTTGTATTTGCCAAGATATTTTCTCTTTGGAGTGAGGAGGGGGTGTCCTGCCTGCTGGGTCCTGCCCCAAGCTCTGGAAAATCATTCTGCAATGTGTTGTAAATGAGTTTGTGTTCTAAATGGGTTTTATCTGTCTATCCTTTTCCTGAAAAAAAGAAAAAGAAAAATGTGTGTCTATCTACAAAAGCCTTTTGAAGCTCAAGTCTGCTTGTGTGGGGAAATAAGTTTCTTAAGTTACTTTTCTTATCCTATCACTTATTGGTGAAACTACTATGAAGCTTTCCTGAAACATATAAGCATTTCTCAATCTCTAAAACAATGTGGTCTATTTTGGAATAAATGTTAAAGGCAGATTCTCCTGCCCCTGGCAAGTTGCACACCTTAAAATTTTAGGCTTTTAAAATTATTTGGAGCTTTCAGCATTCTCAAGCTGCCCAGCTGCAAATGTTGAAGTTCAAAAGTGAAACATTTCATGTATGTTCTCTTACCAGAATCCAGCCTTTCTTTTGTCATCTGGGATGTCCTCATTTTGTCTGCCTGTTTCTTTGACCACTGCAATATTGATGCCTTTTCAAACTGCCTGCAAGCTACCCCCTTCCATTTCTTTTCTTGCCCTTTGTTCTCCATATCTTTTTTCTGCCTCTCCTGGGAGAGTCCACCCACAAAGGGGGGGGAGACTTTGTTCTTGTATCTTTCAGCTCTGCATAGATGACAATGCCCCCCCCCCAAACCTTTGGAAGCAGAGCACACACAGACCCAGATGCTGCCTCCATCCATTTGAGCCTTGGAATTGAGTTTTGAATCCAGCCATCCACAAAAAAAGCCACCATGCAATCTGAGTGGAACATCTTCCCAAGTCCTACCATTCCCCCAGATGCCTGTGAGAGCTGCAGAAGGAAGGAATCCTGGAGCCACTGGTGCCATGTGAAGCCTCAGAAGAGAAAAGTAGACTGTGGGGGGAGGGTGGAAACTCATTGTAAAGTTTTCTTTCTGCCCCATTTGTATTGTAACAAGCCAGTTGAATGTATTAATGGAGAGATGGCATTTGGGAATAGTTGGCACAGCAAGTACTGAACACCTTGGACTTCTATCTGGTGGGAGGGAAAATTTATCCAGAATGTTTGTATTGCCTGTTTGTATTAGAAGTTGCACACACACACACACACCATTCACACCATTCAGAGTCTATCCCCTCCACCTACCTTTAGTAAAGTTTCTCAGGCCAATTTTTGCTCTATTGCACCAAAGCTTTGTGGGACCAACTTCCAACAGATTCCAAGGGGGAGGGAAACAGCCCCCCCTCAGGTGATTTGCAATTCTTATGCCCTGACTAAGGGAGCAACAGGAAAGAGATCCCTAAACCTCAGCCCTGAATATCTTGCACTGGTGGACTCAGATTGGGATTCCTAGAGCTCACTGTGTGCAATTTAAGAAAAATTTAATAGCCTGGCATACTGGCTAACCTTAATTGGACATTACTAACCTGGATGCACTGAACTAAGAGCTAAGGCAGGAAACAACCCCTGAAAATGGGCAGCCATGTACTGAGGAAAACCATGGCTGTGAAGAATTTTGGGAGGAATGTGGAAACCTGACTGGAAGCTAAAAGTGACATCCAACATTTGAAAATGATTGGCACAAAATATTGGACACTAAATTTCTTTTACACCTAACAATTTTGCCCTGACTTTTAGAACTTTATGGGTTGCAAGCTCCACTTTTGGGAGCAGGGATCTTTTTCTGCTGCCTCTATTAGTGTCTTTTTTTTGGCATAACAGTTTAAAGCTTGTTTACCACAAGTCTTCCCTGACGAGATCAATTTTAATCTTGTGCCATTTAAGTGTGTCATTCACACACTTAAGGCACAAAGGGGGGAATTGAGGGAAGTTAGCCCAGAGAAGGAAATATTAAAAGGGTAGAAAAAATATTTTTCTCCAAAAGGATTTTTTAAAGCATTTTTTGAAAAGCAGAAACCTGCCCTCAAATCTCTTTGCCTCAAGCAGGAGCCAGCCCTATACAAGTGCAGATGTAAAACCATCAGAAAGTTGGAGCCAGAGAACTCAAGAAGACAAAAGAGAAAATCTGCATACCTCACCCAAACTCTAAGTCATTAGCCCAGCCCCAGGGAAGCAGGATATGACTTTTGGGACATAATAGGACTAACCCATTACCATCAAGTATACCAGAGAGGCACACCTAGGCTCAGGTCAGAATACGTGACACAGGAAATAGCCTCAAAGTTCATGCCACAGGAACAGGAAACTTCCAAACAAAAGGTTAGAGAGGGTATAAAAACCTACTGCCCATGTGCTCAGCCCTTCTCTCCTCTGCTCTTTCCTGCAAGAATCATCTTTCTGCTTCTTCAATAAACTGTAACCATCTTCCCAAAGCAGTCGCCATGTTGCTTATTTATTCCCAGATTGGATGAACCAGGATGAAGACTTACTTCTAACAATACAATGTACAGTCTCTACTGGAGGCTAAAACATATAATGAACGGTTGCTGGAATTGGGTATGTCTAGACTCTAGTTTAACGAAGAGAAGGATGAGGGGGGACATGATAGCAGTGTTCCAATATCTCAGGGGCTGCCACAAAGAAGAGGGAGTCAAGCTATTCTCCAAAGTGCCTGAAGGCAGGACAAGAAGCAACGGATGGAAACTAATCAAGGAGAGAAGAAACCTAGAACTAAGGAGAAACTTCCTGACAGTTAGAACAATTAACCTGCCTCCAGAAGCGGTGAATGCTCCAACACTGGAAATTTTTAAGAAGAGACTGGACAGCCATTTGTCCGAAATGGTGTAGGGTTTCCTGCCTGAGCAGGGGGTTGGACTCGATGACCTCCAAGGGCCCTTCCAACTTTATTATTATTATTATTATTATTATTATTATTATTATTATTATTATTATTATTATTATCATCATCATCATCATCATCATCATCATCATCATCAGGGCTTTTTTTCTCATAGAACGCCCAGAACGGAGTTCCGGCACCTTTTTTGGATGGAACCTTGTAGGGTAGGCAAGGCAGGTTGTATGATGTGTGTGAGTTCCGGCACCTTTTTTTTTTTTTAGAAAAAAGCACTGATTATTATTATTATTACATCATACCTATTCATATTATTACACTCTCAACAGAAACAAAGTGGTATGCAGTAAACATGCTTACGGTATATACATATACAAGTAGTGCTTTTTAGACCAGAACTGGGACTGGCAACTTGGTCATTAAGCAGAGCAGTCACTAGGTGAAATCACAACTGCTTATAATTTTACTTCAGCTTTCCCTTGTTTTACAGACCTACGAAGATTATATATATATATATGAGGACAGATTGCAAAGTTACTTTTCATCATAGTTGTAGCTAAATGAGGCCTACCTATATAAAAGTATTAAAGCCAAAGCTAATCTGCTGAAAGCAATTTAAAAGACTTTGTAGTTTTTCTAGACACACTAGGGCCTAGGCTATTCACTACTCCAAAAGAAAATATATTCCACACTTTAGGATAAATATAATTCTATATATTTCTTTTATACCTAGTTAACAGGCTTCCATGAATAAAAAAGACACTATGATAGATTCTTCTGTATTTAATGTATTAACAGATTTATACCATAAGATTGATGGGCTGGATGCCAAAACAAATCAAAATTATGGCATACACTTGTGAGAAATGGAGAAGTTTAAAAATAAAACGGTTGCAATTGATTAACAATAGAAAGATTAGCCAAGCCCTGCACGTAGGCACTAGATTCCAGGAGGCTTGGGTAGAAGACACACTTAACAAGACAAAAGGATGGCAGAGGGAAGTTCTAAACAATGTAACTGAGGGGGAGGGATGATGTATTCTGGCTAGGCGGATCGGACAGATTGTGTCCCCCCCCTGGAAGTCCTCTCAAATGGGACCTAAGGGGAGGGGACGGGGCGTCGTGATAGGAGTGTATATAATGTTATGAGTTTGAATATTTTTGTGTGGTCTCTGGGTTTAGAACCTCCTGTTGAAATCTCTCACCAGGATCCACTGTGCTTTGCAAACTGCTTTTCAATTTTTTTGCAGAATAAACTCTTTTCTTACGAACCCAACTTTGTTGGTGTTTTAATCACCTTTCCAACAATTGGCTGCCCAAACGTGGGGCCTCGGGCATCTGTTCCTGCATCTTCAGGAGGCGAGGTCAACTGAGGAAGGCATGCCCCATTGATTTCAATGGTCCAAGGTTGCAGTTGCAGGTCAAAGAAACAGAACGGAGCCAGACCCACGGACCAAATGGTGATTGGTAAGAACTGAGGAGAGGGGACCAGAGCATTACCAGGAAAAGGACCGGGCAACTTTGTGCACGAACCTAGGTGAGTAAAACTTGGGGTAAACCAAGGAATAAAACCTAGGCGGTTGGGGAGGATTGGGTAGGACAGTTTGAGTCTGAGATCTATGAGAGGTATGTGTGAGACGCCCCGAGAGTCCTAAAGACTGGCAAGACATACACAAGCTGTGGATGTCCCAAGGGTCCTGGAAGACTGGCAAGGCGGAGTGAGAGCGGACTCCTGAGTAAAAGGAGAAAGAGGCTTGGTGAAGCGAACTGTGGTCTCATTAGATTGGTCAGGACGAAAGAATTGTGTGATAAACCAACCATGGGTAATTCGGGAGGGTCCCAGGGGAGGAAGTGTGTGAAAAAGGTTAGGAAAAATCCAAAACTAAAAATAGATCCCCACAGTCCATTAGGAAAACTGTTAGAAAACTGGGGGAAACCACCATATAACAAACTGATTACTAAGTTAAATTTAACAAAAGAAGACATGGTAAATTTGTGCTGCTTTATATGGTGGGAAAATGAGAAAATTGAGTGGTCCCGATTAGGAACTAACGATTATTTCACTTGCCAAAACTTATATGATTACGTTAGAACTAAGGCTTGTGAATCCCTAGATAACAATGAGTCAGTCGAGATGACAGGGACTCGTCTTGATCCTGTTGTGTGGGAGGAGTTTGACCCTGTAGCACCCGATGAAGTGGACAAGGCCATGGGAGCTGTGAGTTCCGCCACCTGTTTATTGGACCCGTGCCCCTCCTGGCTGGTTTCGGCCAGCAGGGAGGTGACGCGGGGCTGGGTTCAGGAGATTGTCAACGCTTCTTTGAGGGAGGGGTTCTTTCCGGCTCCCTGCAAGGAGGCAATTGTGTGCCCCCTCCTCAAGAAGCCTTCCCTGGACCCAGCTGTGTTAAACAACTATCGTCCTGTCTCCAATCTTCCCTTCATAGGGAAGGTTGTTGAGAAGGTGGTGTCATTCCAGCTCCAACAGTCCTTGGATGAGGCCGATTATCTGGGCCCTCAGCAGTCAGGATTCAGGCCCGGCTACTCCACGGAAACTGCTTTGGTCGCGCTGACGGATGATCTCTGGCGGGCCCAGGATAGGGGACATTCCACTATCCTGGTGCTACTTGACCTCTCAGCGGCTTTCGATACCATTGACCATGGTATCCTTCTGCGCCGGCTGGAGGGGTTGGGAGTTGGGGGCACTGTTTTGCAGTGGTTCACCTCCTACCTCACTGGTCAGTCGCAGTCGGTGTTGGCAGGGGGTCAGAGGTCGACCCCTAGGTTCCTCCCTTGTGGGGTCCCTCAGGGATCGGTCCTCTCCCCTCTGCTGTTTAATATTTACATGAAACCGCTGGGTGATATCATCCGATGACACGGGGTGAGTTATCATCAGTATGCTGATGATACTCAGCTTTACATCTCCACCCCGTGTCATTTCAGTGAAGCAGCGGAGGTGATGTGCCAATGTCTGGAGGCTGTTAGGGTTTGGATGGGTGCTAACAAGCTCAAACTCAACCCCGACAAGACGGAGTGGCTGTGGGTTTTGCCTCCCAAAGACAATGCAATCTGTCCGTCCATTACCCTGGGGGGGAGTTTCTGACCCCCTCAGAGAGGGTCCGCAACTTGGGTGTCCTCCTCGATCCACAGCTAAATCTGGAACATCATCTTTCGGCTGTGGCGAGGAGGACATTTGCCCAGGTTCGCCTGGTGCACCAGCTGCAGCCCTATTTGGACCGGGAGTCTCTTCTCACAGTCACTCATGCCCTTATCACCTCGAGGCTCGACTACTGCAATGCTCTCTACATGGGGCTACCTTTGAAAAACACTCAGAGACTTCAGGTAATGCAAAATGCAGCCGCGCGAGCAGTATTGGGCCTGCCTAGAAATGCCCATATCTCGGCATCACTCCGCGAGCTGCATTGGCAGCCAATTGGTCTCTGAACGCAATTCAAAGTGTTGGTTATGACCTATAAAGCCCTACATGGCATCGGACCAGGTTACTTATGGGACCGTCTGCTGCCTCATGAAACCCAGCGACCGGTTAGGGCCCACAGAGTCGGCCTTCTCCAGGTCCCGTCAGCTAGACAGTGTCGCCTGGCGGGGCCTAGGGGAAGAGCCTTCTCTGTTGCGGCCCCGGCCCTCTGGAATCAACTCCCCCCGGAGATCCGTATTGCCCCCACCCTCTCCGCCTTTCGCAAATTACTGAAGACACATCTTTGCTGACAGGCCTGGGGCAGTTAACACCTTGCCCCAGCCAGTGTATGTTTGTTGCATGTCTGTTTGGATGATTGGTTTTTGATTGAGGGGTTTTTATAATGTGTTTTAATGTTAGATTTCTATCCATGTTGTGAGCCGCCCTGAGTTCCTGGAATAGGGCGGCATAGAAATCCAATTAAATAATAATAATAAATAATAATAATGAACTAGATTATGCCCTGGTCTGGAATCCAGGCAAATGGGCCAATATATCAGAAAAAATCCCTTCTCGTGTCTTCTTAGTAGATGAAGAAGAGGAAGCAGATGAGAAGAGAAAGTATTTACCCCCACCATATAATCCTGGTCCGATTAACATAGCCCAGGCTCCACCCGGTGTGCCACCCCCCCGGGAGCCCCCAAATAAGACAAAAAGTTAATCTGTATAAAGCCTTAAGGAAAGAATTGGAACAATGTAAAAAGGACATAGAAGACTTTCTGTTTAAATCCATAGAAGAAAAGGATACAATGTTTCCCTTGAGAGAGGTTCTGAACGGAATAAATGCCCAGGGCCAGCCAATAATACATTTTGTACAGGATCCACTCCGAGCATCTGAAGTGAGATATTTTAAGAAAGAAATGAAAAATATGATAGAGGACCCTTTGGGAGCAGCGGAACAGTTAGACAATTTATTAGGACCAAACATTTATACATGGGATGAGTTAATGGCTATACAAAACACGTTATTCTCAGCGGAAGAGAGGCAATTGATCCGGGCTGCTGGGATACGAGTCTGGGAGCGGGACCATCCCCCTTTAACTAATAACAATATAAAGGGGGAGGATAAAATTCCCACTGTGAGACCTGATTGGGATAATAACAGTCAAGCACATAGGACAAATATGGAGGATATGAGGAACATAATTATAAAGGGAATAAAAGAGGCAGTCCCGAAAGCACAAAATATGAAAAAAGCTCTAAGCCTTGAGCAAGAAAAAGAGGAATCCCCCGCTGCCTTCTTACAAAGATTAAAGGACACCACGAGAAGGTATTCAGGAATGGACCCTGACGACGCGGCAAATGTGCCGCTTGTTAGGATCCAGTTCGTGACTAAGGCTTGGCCAGATATTTCAAAGAAATTGCAAAGACTGGATAATTGGACTACCAAATCTATAGATGACCTATTAAAAGAGGCTCAGAAAGTGTATGTCCAGAGGGATGCGGAGAAAGTAAAGCAGAAAGGGAGAATGATGGTAGCTACAGTTAAGGAGGTAGTAAAGCAGCAAGAACCCCCACCCCCTCGAGCTCCAGAAGGAGGACCAGGACGTGGGAAGGCAAATTGGAACAGGGGAAGTCGGAATCAGGGATTCAGGGGAAGGATACAGGGAAATAGGAACGGCACGGGCCGGGAGGAACGCATAAGGCGATGCTTTGGGTGTGGCCAGCCCGGACATTTTAAGAAAGATTGTCCTGTGCAACAGAGGGAAACGCAAGTGTACAAATTAATGGAAGAGGATAAGGATTAATATTAGGGACGTCAGGGGCACTTTATATTTAAATCCCATGAGAGCCCTTGATAAATTTAGTAGTGGGACCCAGCAAAGAAGAATTAGTATTTCTAATAGATACAGGAGCAGCCCAAACCTCCGTTTCTGTATTAACCCCGGAAATGAAATTAAGTGGGCAAGTGATCAGAGTTTCTGGGGTAAAGGGGGAAGGATTTCAAGTCCCCAAAATCAATCCCCTAGAAATTAGAGTAAAAGATGGGGGACAGAAAATTAATATTGAAATGTTATATATTCCTGAGGCTGGAGTAAACCTATTAGGGCGAGATGCTCTGATGGCATTACAATTAAAATTAGAATTCAAGCCTGAAGCATTCATGAGAAAACTGACCCAGGAGGAGGAGGAGAAGATCAACCCATCTGTTTGGGTGAGGGAGGGGAACCGAGGGGGGTTACAGATCCCCCCCTTAAAAATCCACTTGAAAGAACCCAACTAAATAATTAGGCAGAAACAGTATCCCATTTCAATGGAAGGAAGAAAAGGTCTACAGCCAGTGATTGATGTCCTCTTAAAGGATGGTCTTTTGGAATCCTCTATGTCAGGGCTTTTCAACCTTTTCACTGATTGTACCACTTTTAGGATATGGCAATATTCGAGTACCACCTAGCAAGGTGTCAAAAACTTGATGACAAAAAAAACCCTCTTCAAAGTTGCAATTGCACTGAAATGACTTATGACCATTTTTCACACTTATGACCATTGCAGCATGCCCAGGGTCATGTGATTTATATTTGGATGCTTGGCAACTGATTCATATTTATGATGGTCACAGTGTCCCAGGGTCATGTGATCCCCTTTTACAACCTTTTGACAAGCAAAGTCAATGGCAGGGCTGCTGGTGGCCAAGTGCTAAGGCGGGACATCCCTCCTTCCCTCCTTCCTTCCCTGCCTCCCTCTTTCTCATGCCCACCTCCTTCTGAAGGAAGAATTTGAAACACCCCCCCCCCATATTTTCTCTCTTCCATATATTCATCAAACAAGGAAAAGCCTCCAGAGGCAGAAAATACAAACTGCTGAGTGAACTAGCTTAAAAAGGCACATTCCCTTTTAAGAATTAGCTACTGGCTAGAAAGGAAAGTTAAGGAGTGCAGTCGGCACTTAAGGAAGCTGGCTAAGGCAGCCTCCCCAAATGGCTCCATTCATAAGTAAAGGAATGCTACAGGCAAAATCCATTCAGGAGAAAAATACTTCAAAATCCCTTGCAGCAAAACTTACAGCTAACAATAGCAGAGCAATAGAAGCTAACAGGAGACATCAGCCATCAGCCAAATAGAAATTGCCAAACACTCCTTAAGAACACAAACCCCAGAACTTCAAAGTCACAAAAGCACATAAGAATCCTTCCACTCTCCATCTCCCTCCGTGCCTCACCTCCAGCCATTGCTGCCTTTTTTCATTCCTCTTGGAGGGCGACTCCTCCCCCACTGCATTTCTTGCCCTTTTGCTGCTGCCAGCACAGTAAGTCCTTGCCTACTCTCTCACAGTAAGTCCTTGCCTGCGCTGGCTCTTTCCCTCCCACACTACACTTGGCTAGGCAGGAATGCGTACCACCTACCACTCGTTACTGTACCACAAGTGGTACGCGTACCACTGGTTGAAAAGCCCTGCTCTATGTCACGTTATAATACTCCAATATTACCAGTAAAGAAACCAGATGGGACCTTTAGAGCAGTCCAGGATTTGAGACTTTTGAACAGAATTGTTCAGACTAGACACCCCGTTGTGCCAAATCCCTACCCTTTAATGGGGAGAATCCCCCCAGACCACCAATGGTTTAGTGTTGTGGACCTGAAGGATGCCTTCGGGGCATGTCCTTTGGACAAAGAGTCGAGACCCATGTTTGCCTTTGAATGGGAGAATCCTTACACAGGAAGGAAACAACAATATCAATGGACTGTACTCCCTCAGGGGTTTACAGAATCTCCCAACTTATTTGGAACACGTCTTAGAACACGTTTTGGAGGCTTTACAGTTGCCCAAGGGGACCTGTTTAATACAATATGTGGATGATCTTCTAATCTCTGGGAAAAAGAAAGGGGAAACTATTGATGCTACCAACGCGTTATTAAACTTTCTTGGACAACAGGGACTAAGGGTTTCCAAAACCAAATTGCAATATGTGGAAAGGGAGGTGGCTTACAGATTCTAGAATTTTAAAATATGAAACCATACTAATGCAAAGGAATGACCTGGTACTAACCACTGATCACAATTTAAACCCTGCCCAGTTTCTGGCCAACACTAGACAAATGGATCAAGAGGGTTTGGAACATTATTGTACAGAGGTGATTGATTTGCAAACTAAAATTAGACCGGATCTGGAAGACTATCCACTAGAACAGGGGTAGGCAACCCAAAACACTCAAAGAGCCACTTGGACCCATTTCCCACCGAAAACAAAACACAGGGAGCCGCAAAACCCTTTGGATATCTAAAATGAAGATAACACTGCATATATAAGGTGACCAACTTTTTTACAATGAAAAGGAGGACACAAATAAATTGAAGAAAAAAATATCGTAAATAAAAGAAACATTTTATTCATTGCAACAATAATACAGACAACTTGCATGTGCAAAGTTTGCCAGCAGGGTGTTTTGGCGAGCTCAGCAGCAATTCCTATTGGCTTTCGAAAGCCAATAGTGGGAGTAGCACAGCTCATGCAAAAGTTAAAAAAAAACCATCAAAAAAAGGTGCCGGAACGCCATTCTGAGCATTCTATGAGGGGAAAAAAGCCCTGCAGATTAGTCTTCAAATATCGAAAAGGAGGATATGAAGTTCTCTCTTTCCTCTCTCTTTCCCCCCCTCTCTCTCTTTCCTCTCTCTCTCTCTCTCTCTTTTTCTCTTCACCTCCCCCCCCTTTACTAACAGAACCAGTTCACCTACCAAATCGTTTAACTTCCTCCCCTAGAGATGGGCAATCGGGGATTCACCACATTGTGACAAAGAGAAATGCCAGCACCTCTCACTTAGCATTGATCCTGCTGCAGGGATGGCAAATGCTGTATGTTAGCAATATCTGGAGAGCTACAGTTTATCTGCACCCTCCTGAAAAGCTCTCCCATCCATTGCAATGTCACGCTTTGAAAGGCCCCTGACCCTCCTCCGCTTCAGGCCGACTGCGCCCAGCAGGGAGCCTCAGTAGCCGGCAAGGAAGGGAGGAGGGGAGGAAGAGAGACAGACCATCTCCTCGCTGCTCACTTCCAATCCCAATGTGGTGAATCCTGCTTGGGATTTGGGACTGAGAGGGGGAAGATCCTGGCTCCAAAGCTTCAGGGACTTCCAACCACAGAGCTTGCTTGGCTCTGTTCCCAGCCAGCGCTGTGCGCATGGAAAACAACAGCAACAAAATACTGCAGTCGAGACTTGCCTGCCTGCCTGCCTGGCTCCCGGGCCTCAGTAGCCAATCATTTGAAGTAAGCAGCCTCGTCCGCAGAGAGAGGAGAGGAGAGAGTGAGGGCATATGAGCCGAGTCTGTGGCAGGGATAACAAGGGTTCCACATCTTTTGACTTACCTTGCCTTGCCCCCCATTGGTTCTTCGCCCGTGTCAACGCTGCAATATTGTATAATCTTGCTTTGACAAAATATGTAGAACTGTCTGGTGTTTTTAGAGTTAATGCTGAGACGAAGGGGGGAGAAGGGAAAAGCCCGCGAAAGTGAAAGGAAGGGAACCTTTGCCCTTCACACTAATTGGAGAACATAAATCATGACAGCAAAATAGGGAGTGGAAATGCTAGCAAAATAACTGCTCGTGGGTGGGGATTTTAGATCTTAGCATCCCTTTGTTATGCCGTGCCGACATTTTGTAACATAATAAAAGACTTTTAGGAAAATCAATGCCTGGAAGTTCTTTGAAGTGTTTCATTAGCTGGAACCATGACAGCCCGAACAAGTCACCCTCTCTCTCTCTTTCTCTCTCTCTTTCCTCTGCCTCTCTCTCTCTCTCCAGATGAGGAGAGAGAGAACGAAAGGCAGACGGCGCCGAAGGGGCAGGGAGGGGAGGGGGGCAGGAGGCAGTAGAAGGAACTGAAAGGCGCGGGGGACACCACAGACTGGCCCAGGGAGATGCATAGCGAGCTCAGCTGCCCAGGGAATGGCCCGGGGACGGCCCAGGAAGCGATGCCCCCCTGCCGCCGCCCCATCCGGGACTGCCGCCGGCCCAGCCTAGGGAGATGCATAGCCGGCTCGGCAGCCGGGGAACGGCCCAGGGACCGATGCCCCTGCCGCTGCCGCCGCCACAGCCAGGACTGCCACCCGGCCCGGGGAGACACATGGCCAGCTCGGCAGCCCGGGGATGGCCCAGAAAGCGATGCCCCCGCCGCCGCTGCCCCAGTCGGGACTGCTGCTCAGCCCGGCCCGCTGAGATGCGTGGCCGGCTCGGCTGCCCGGGGATGGCCCAGGAAGCGATGCCACCCTGCCGCCGCCCCAGCCAGGACTGCCGCCCGGCCCGGCCTGGCCTGGGGAGATGCATAGCCGGCTTGGTGGCCCAGGGATGGCCTAGGGAGTGATGCCCCCGCCACCCCAACCGGGACTGCCACCTGGCCCGGGTAGACACGTGGCCAGCTTGGTGGCCCGGGGACGGCCCAGGAAGTGATGCCCCCGCCACTGCCCCAGCCGGGACTGCGGCATGGGGGGCAGCAGTAGGGAGGAGGGGGAGGGGGAGGGGGAGGGGGAGGAGCCAGAGGAGATGGCTCAAAGAGCCGCATGCGGCTTCGGAGCCACGAGTTGCCGACCCGTGCACTAGAAGGTGGGGAGGCATTATTTATAGATGGCTCCTCCCGGGTAGAGAGTGGTTTAAGGAAAAATGGATATGCCATTATAAATGGACATACCAAAGAGTTGGTAGAATCCGGCAGCCTGCCAAAGAATTGGTCAGCCCAAAATTGCGAACTGTATGCATTAAATCAGGCCCTAAAATTGTTAGAAAACAAGGCTGGAACTGTTTATACGGATTCAAAGTATACCTTTGGGGTGGTCCACACCTTTGGAAAAATCTGGGTGGAAAGGGGGCTGATAAACAGCAAAGGAAAGGAATTGATTCATGAAGAGTTGATAAAACAGATAATGGAATCCCTCCAGTTACCAAAAAGAATTGCCATAACACATGCGAGTGCACATCAGAGGGGCAATTCTTTTGAAAGTGTGGGAAATAGGATTGTGGATGAAGAAGTCAAGAGGGCAGCAAATGAAGAAAGCATAAATGTCTTAATACCCATTGTAGAAACACTAGAAGAGATCCCTGTGTTTTCAGAAACAGAGGAAAAAGAAATAATGCAGATAGGTGGGCAACAAGGAGAGAAGGGTAAATGGTTCCTTCCGGATGGGAGGCAGGTAATCAATAAACCCATAGCGCGAGGACTATTGGAGAAGTTACACGAAGGAAGCCACTGGGGCGTCCAAGCATTAGTAGATGAACTCCTGAAACATTATGGGTGCATTGGCCAAACAAATCACTGAAAAATGTCTCATATGCAAGAAAACTAACAGACAAGCTATGAGAAAACAGCAACTAGGAGGAAGGCCACCTGCTCTAAGACCATTCCAATGCATTCAGGTAGATTTTACAGAGTTACCTAGAATAGGCATAATAAAGTTTTTGTTGGTTATAATCGACCATCTAACCAGATGGGTAGAGGCTTACCCGTGTAGTAATGCCACTACCAAGGTGGTATCCAGGGTATTGCTAGATCAAATTATTCCCAGGTACGGGATGGTCGCTCAAATTGATAGTGATCAAGGGAACCATTTCACGGCAAAGATATTGCAGAATATTATGGAAGCCTTGGGAATAAATTGGAAATTTCACACTCCTTGGCACGCAGCCAGCAGTGGAAAATCTGAAAGGGCTAATGCAAAGATAAAGGAATCATTAACCAAACTAATTTTAGAGACCCACATGCCCTGGACTAAGTGTCTGCCACTGGCACTGCTGAGAATTAGAACTCAGCCATGGAAAGACATAGGACGGTCACCCTATGAATTATTATTTGGAGTTGCTTTTACCCCAGGACAAATTTGTATAGATTCACTCCAAACTCGAGATAGAGTACTAAGAACATAAGAACATAAGAAGAGCCATGCTGAATCAGGCCAAAGCCCATCGAGTCCAGCATTCTGTGTCACACAGTGGCCCACCAATTGTACATGGGGATCTTGAGCAGAAAGAGAAGGCAAAACCCTCCCTTTCCCTTGACCCCCAACAAATGGTACTCAAGGGAATCCTGCCTGCCTCAACCAACATAGAAGCGGCACATGGACATCCGTTTAAAATAACCACCGATACACTTGGCATCCATGAATCTATCTAGCCCTGCCTTGAAGCTGTCAAGGCTGACAGCTGTCACGACCCCTTCAGGAAGTGAATTCCATAAATCAACGACCCTCTGAGTGAAGAAATATTTCCCTTTATTTGTCCTCACTTTCTTAGCTATGAGCTTTAGGGAGTGCCCCCTTGTCCTGGTATTGTGTGATAGAGAAAATAATTTTTCTCTATCCACCTTTTCTATCCCATGCATGATTTTATACACTTCGATCAAGTCACCCCTTAAACGCCGTCTTTCAAGGCTGAAGAGACCAAGGCGTTGCAATCTGGTTTCATAAGGGAGGCGCTCCATTTCCTTGATCATTCTTGTTGCCCTTTTTTGCACCTTTTCCAGTTCCATTATATCCTTCTTGAGGTGCGGTGACCAGAACTGTACACAGTACTCCAAGTGTGGTCTCACCATCGATCTGTACAGAGGCAATACAACACTTGCTGACTTATTTTCAATTCCCTTCCTAATCATGCCAAGCATGGAATTTGTTTTTTTACTGCTGCTGCGCATTGGGTTGACATCTTCATCGAGCTGTCCACCAAAACCCCAAGATCCCTTTCTTGGGTTGTCTCAGAAAGTTTGGTCCCCATCAGTTGGTAAGTATAATTGGGGTTCTTTGCCCCGATGTGCATAACTTTGCACTTGTTTAGGTTAAAATGCATTTGCCACTTTGTTGCCCACTCACACAATTTTGAGAGATCCTTCTGGACCTCCCGACAATCAGTTTCACTTTTCACAACCCGGAACAATTTAGTGTCATCAGCAAACTTGGCTACCTCACTATTAACTTCTACATCCAGATCATTGATGAATAAATTAAAAAGTAAAGGTCCCAAAACTGAACCTTGGGGTACACCACTTCTCACTTCTTTCCATCCGGAGAATTGTCCATTTATTGCCACCCTTTGCTTCCTACAATTTAGCCAGTTACCAATCCAGGACAAGACCTGTCCTCTAATTCCGTGGCTGGAGAGCTTTTTTAGGAGCCTTTGGTGAGGAACTTTGTCAAAAGCCTTTTGAAAGTCAAGATATACAATATCAACTGGGGCTCCTTTATCTATGTATTTATTTACACCCTCAAAGAATTCTAACAAGTTAGTAAGACATGATTTGCCTTTGCAGAAACCATGTTGATTTTCTTTCAGCAATGCCTGTTTTTCTATGTGCCCTGTAATTTTATCTTTAATAATGGTTTCCATCAGTTTGCCTGGAACTGAGGTTAGACTGACTGGTCTATAGTTTCCTGGATCACCTCTGGATCCTTTCTTGAAGATCGGGGTTATATTTGCTTCCCTCCAATCCTCCGGTACAGTGCCTGATCTTAGAGAAAGATTGTATATTTTAGCTAGAAGTTCAGCAATTTCACACTTGAGTTCCTTGAGAATTCTAGGGTGGATGCCATCTGGACCCGGTGATTTGTTGACGTTTAGTTTAGAAAGGCATGCAAGAACATCTTCCTTGTTTATCTCTATCAGGTTTAATTCTTCTATTTCCCTCCCTGGGAAAACTAATTCAGTGGCAGGCAAATGTTCTCTATCCTCCTTGGTGAAAACGGAGGCAAAGAAGTCATTTAGCCTCTCAGCAATCTCCTTGTCTTCTCTGATTACCCCCTTCTGACCATTGTTATCAAGTGGCCCAACTGATTTTCTGGTTGGGTTCCTGCTTCTGATGTACTTAAAAAAGGTTTTGTTATTATTTTTAATATTCTTGGCTATATGCTCCTCAAAGTCTCTCTTGGCTTTCATGACTATCGCCTTGCATTTGGTCTGCCAGAGTTTGTGATCCCTCCTGTTCTCCTCGGTAGGAAGAGCCTTCCATTTCTTAAATGAGTTTTTCTTCTTTCCAATAACCTCCTTTACCTCATTCGTAAGCCATACTGGTATCCTCTTGGACTTTCCAATCCTCTTTCTTCTTTTAGGAATGCATTTTATTTGAGCCTGCTGTAACGTATTTTTAAACAGTTTCCAAGCATTTTGGAGGGATTTGACTTTTTTTACTGTTCCTTTTAGTTTCTTCTTTACTATTTTCCTCATTTTGTCAAAATTCCCTCTGTGAAAGTTTAAGGTCTCTGTGTTAGTTTTCACTGACAATTTGCTATCCATGGTTAAGTTGAAGGTTATTGTGTTGTGATCGCTGGTTCCTATGGGCTCGGTTACAAGGACATCATGAACCAAATCCTGTGCGTTAGTTAGAACCAAGTCCAGGATCCCCTTTCCCCTGGTAGGTTCCATGACCATCTGCTCAAGGGAATAATCGGCTAACATGTGAGGAACCTTGTCTCTCTTTCATGTGTAGAACAAGAATTTACCCAATCTATTTGGGGATAGTTGAAGTCCCCCATTATGACTACCCTATTTCTTTTTGAGGCCTCCTTAAATTCATTTTCCAAATAGTAATCTGCCTCTGGAGTTTGATTGGGAGGGCGATAGCAGATCCCTAACGTCAGATTGGTTTCCTGTCCTGGGATTTTTATCCACAATGTTTCTGTGGGTGAGTTTGAATTTTCTTGAATTTCGAGTTCATGAGATTCTAACTCCTCATTTATGTACAAGGCCACGCCACCACCATTTCTCCCTCTCCTGTCCATCCTATATAATTTGTAACCTGGAATCCTTGTGTCCCATTGGTTTTCATCTGTCCACCAGGTTTCTGTTATGCCGATAATATCAATATTATTTTCCTTCACCAAGCATTCCAATTCCCCTATTTTTGCTCGAATGCTTCTAGCATTTGTGTACAGACCTTTATATGTAATTTTCTGGTGCACTTTCAACTTTGACTGTGGATTTTGACTGTAGAATTTGGTTGTAGAATTTGTAGATGGTCTACCATGTCCTTCTGCTTGACTATTACAATTTAGTTTTCCTGTTGACTCACCAATGTGTGCATAACTTCCACCCTCCATATTAGGCAGTGCTCCTTCTCGAACCGGAAGCTGCCCAGCTCCTGTCGACTTGCCCCTATGAATCAGTTTAAAAGCTGCTCTGAAAACTTTTTAATATTAATCGCCAACAGTCTGGTTCCATTATGGTTCAAATGTAACCCGTCCCTTCTGTACAGGTGTGGCTTGTCCCAAAATGTTTCCCAGTTCCTAATGAATCTAAACCCTTCCTCCCGGCACCACTGCCTCATCCACGCATTGAAGCTCCTGAGCTCTGCCTGTCTAGCTGGCCCTGCGCGTGGAACAGGTAGCATTTCTGAGAATGCAACCTTGGGGGTCCTGGACTTTAATCTTCTACCTAGCAACCTAAATTTGGCTTCCAGGACCTTCCGCTTAGCTTTCCCAATGTCATTGGTACCGACATGTACCACAACAGTTGGCTCCACCCCAGCACTGTCTATCAGCCTGTCTAGATGCCTCGTAATGTCCGCAACCTTTGCACCCGGCAGGCAGTTTACCATGCGGTCAACGCATCCATCACAAACCCGTCTCTCTATATTTCTAACAATTGAATCACCCACTACAAGAAGCCCCCCTCCCACCACCCGCGGAGAAGTATCCTCGGTGCAAGAGGATATGGGCACATCCTCCAGGGAAGGGGTCTCAACTAAGGGAGCCTGTCCCTCTTCCACAGATTGATGTCCTCCCTGCCCAAGATCTCCATTCTCCAAAGCAGCTGGAGAGCTGCTCAGCATGGAGTGGGACGCTCCTGCTGTATCCCTGAAGATCTTCTCCTGCCTCGCTATTTCTCTCTGCTTCTCCAGGTCTGCTACCTTGGCTTCAAGGGAAAGAACCTGTTCCCTGAGAGCCAGGAGCTCATTGCACCGATCACACACCCAAGACTTCTGTCCAGCAGACAGATAGTCATACATGTGACACTCAATACAAAACACTGGGAAGCTCCCCTCCGTCTGCTGGCTATCTATCTCCATTTCTTGTTATTATATGTTTGCTGTTATTATTATACTAATTATTATTTAAAAAACACAGCTTTTTGGGTTGTTCTTTTTGGATTTTTTTCTTACTTGTTTTAGGATTTTATCGCGCGCCGTCAGGGGCGCGATGGCTGCTAAAAAAAAAGGTGAATTTGTAATTAAACAAGAAACCCCACAAACTTACCAGGGCTCAGCAGGTTATTCTTCCCAAGGTTCCTGCCAAGTTCCCTTGTCCCCTTTTATTTCCTGTTTTAATTCCTTATTTGAAAAAGCTCTGCCCAAGCAAAAGCAAAAGCAGCTGCCTCTCTGCCCCACAAGGAAGAGTGAAGCAATATGTACATAAACTGTCCAGATATTTTGATTTCCTCAGGAAACAAGGATTGCTGGCACAAACACCCCCCTTGGAGTTTCCAGTCCACAGATTCCAGATCGGAGATTGGGTGCTGATCTGGAGTTGGAAGGAGGAAAAGCTGGTTCCGAAGTGGGAAGGCCATTTCCAGGTGTTGCTGAAATCCAAAACAGCAGTACGAATGGCAGAGAAGGGCTGGACCCACTACACCCATGTGAAAGGACCAGTGGACTCTCCAACCAAGTGGAAAAGTGTGCCTCAACCTGACCCTTTGAAGTTGATAATAAGAAAAAGCAAAATATAGAGACATTAGAAAAAAAGGGGGGGGTTAAATGTGTTGGTTTTGTGACTGTAAATGTTGGTGTAATTGTTGTTGTACCCATTGCCCAGACTGCGCACCGATACACAGAGACTGCGGAGAAGAGTGTGATATAGTGATCATCGAAGACTGGTGTCCCGAGTACCAATCTCAGCCCATTACAGACGGTGGTGTCAAAAGTGAAAGGGAAGAAGTACTTTTCCAGGGGTGGACAGAATTGGGATAATGTTAGACCTCAGTATGACCTTGGTTACAGGAGTAATTAAGATATGGATTATAGTGGGAGTAGTAGGGTCCTGGAGCATATGCAAAGGTCAAAGTATAAATAACTCTGATAACTGTAACGATTGCATTAGAACCACCAAAATGGGCAATAAGATAACCAAAACTCTGACATATCATACTCAGATGAACTGCAAGAAGGTGGTGGGAACGTGTATTCATAATACCACCCGATTTTCCCTGTGTAATGAAACAGGAAGGGTTACATGCGTTGACCCCTCTAGTGTGAAATATCAAACAACCAGTCAGATATTTACCTCTCAAAGTGGAAAGAATCTAACATCATTATATTAGGACAGAACACCAGTACCTCTGCTAATCACAAGAGTAGAATCTGCTTTGATGCCTGCTATGCCATGAAGTTTAGTCCCTGGACCACCTGTGGGGGCCTGAGTTGGCAGTGGAGTTACCTCACACAAAGGATATACGTTTACGACCAACAACAGAGAGGAAGCTCCTACGTGGCTTCCCAGACATATTGGTACTCCGATGGTAGGGGCCCACCTAGGGTGTGGACAGAGAAGAGCAGTTGGTTTAATTTAACCAAGGGGGTCGGACAATCTGATCATTTAGAAGACCATTGTACCCCCACATGCTTGCATATTATGGATCCTGATGAAGGATCACAGGAATATGGATTGGGAATTGAGAGTCCGGAAAAGGACCCGAGCACCCGCATCACCGTTAAGGTAACAAGGAAAAATCTGACCCCAACAGAAAGAAAATTATTCCACTCCTTTTATGAGGAGCTTGAAAAGGCCGATCACCCTGATACCTGGGGACTCACTTTTCTCACCAAAAATCTATTTATAGATCTGGCTGAAAGGATAGCCACCACCCTGGGAGTAAAGAATTGTTATGTATGTGGTGGAACAAATATGGGGGAACAATGGCCTTGGGAAGCTAAAGAAATTGATATCCAAGACAATAACATTACGTCCACTTGGACTACTAAATTAACAAAGAAAAGTCAAAAATGGGCTTTAACTACATCCATTATAGGTCACTTCTCCTTTCAGAGAAATTGCTCCGAGAACCAGGAGGAAGTAGGAACCATGGTATGCGAGGGCCAGATATCTTACGGGGACTCAAGTACTCAGAATTGGGGAACCATGCACAGTATCGAACAAAATCCTTTTTTAAAATTTTTTTTCAATTTTTAATATTTTTTTATTTTTTAAACCAACAAAACAAAACAAAACAAAACATAACACACATACACACACAGTGTGTGCTCCTCCTTTTTTTTTTAACAGCAATTTCGTAACACAACACAATAACCTTCAACTTAACCATGGATAGCAAATTGTCAGTGAAAACTAACACAGAGACCTTAAACTTTCACAGAGGGAATTTTGACAAAATGAGGAAAATAGTAAAGAAGAAACTAAAAGGAACAGTAAAAAAAGTCAAATCCCTCCAAAATGCTTGGAAACTGTTTAAAAATACGTTACAGCAGGCTCAAATAAAATGCATTCCTAAAAGAAGAAAGAGGATTGGAAAGTCCAAGAGGATACCAGTATGGCTTACGAATGAGGTAAAGGAGGTTATTGGAAAGAAGAAAAACTCATTTAAGAAATGGAAGGCTCTTCCTACCGAGGAGAACAGGAGGGATCACAAACTCTGGCAGACCAAATGCAAGGCGATAGTCATGAAAGCCAAGAGAGACTTTGAGGAGCATATAGCCAAGAATATTAAAAATAATAACAAAACCTTTTTTAAGTACATCAGAAGCAGGAACCCAACCAGAAAATCAGTTGGGCCACTTGATAACAATGGTCAGAAGGGGGTAATCAGAGAAGACAAGGAGATTGCTGAGAGGCTAAATGACTTCTTTGCCTCCGTTTTCACCGAGGAGGATAGAGAACATTTGCCTGCCACTGAATTAGTTTTCCCAGGGAGGGAAATAGAAGAATTAAACCTGATAGAGATAAACAAGGAAGATGTTCTTGCATGCCTTTCTAAACTAAACGTCAACAAATCGCCGGGTCCAGATGGCATCCACCCTAGAATTCTCAAGGAACTCAAGTGTGAAATTGCTGAACTTCTAGCTAAAATATACAATCTTTCTCTAAGATCAGGCACTGTACCGGAGGATTGGAGGGAAGCAAATATAACCCCGATCTTCAAGAAAGGATCCAGAGGTGATCCAGGAAACTATAGACCAGTCAGTCTAACCTCAGTTCCAGGCAAACTGATGGAAACCATTATTAAAGATAAAATTACAGGGCACATAGAAAAACAGGCATTGCTGAAAGAAAATCAACATGGTTTCTGCAAAGGCAAATCATGTCTTACTAACTTGTTAGAATTCTTTGAGGGTGTAAATAAATACATAGATAAAGGGGCCCCAGTTGATATTGTATATCTTGACTTTCAAAAGGCTTTTGACAAAGTTCCTCACCAAAGGCTCCTAAAAAAGCTCTCCAGCCACGGAATTAGAGGACAGGTCTTGTCCTGGATTGGTAACTGGCTAAATTGTAGGAAGCAAAGGGTGGCAATAAATGGACAATTCTCCGGATGGAAAGAAGTGAGAAGTGGTGTACCCCAAGGTTCAGTTTTGGGACCTTTACTTTTTAATTTATTCATCAATGATCTGGATGTAGAAGTTAATAGTGAGGTAGCCAAGTTTGCTGATGACACTAAATTGTTCCGGGTTGTGAAAAGTGAAACTGATTGTCGGGAGGTCCAGAAGGATCTCTCGAAATTGTGTGAGTGGGCAACAAAGTGGCAAATGCATTTTAACCTAAACAAGTGCAAAGTTATGCACATCGGGGCAAAGAACCCCAATTATACTTACCAACTGATGGGGACCAAACTTTCTGAGACAACCCAAGAAAGGGATCTTGGGGTTTTGGTGGACAGCTCGATGAAGATGTCAACCCAATGCGCAGCAGCAGTAAAAAAAAAAGCAAATTCCATGTTTGGCATGATTAGGAAGGGAATTGAAAATAAGTCAGCAAGTGTTGTATTGCCTCTGTACAAATCGATGGTGAGACCACACTTGGAGTACTGTGTACAGTTCTGGTCACCGCACCTCAAGAAGGATATAATGGAACTGGAAAAGGTGCAAAAAAGGGCAACAAGAATGATCAAGGAAATGGAGCGCCTCCCTTATGAAACCAGATTGCAACGCCTTGGTCTCTTCAGCCTTGAAAGACGGCGTTTAAGGGGTGACTTGATCGAAGTGTATAAAATCATGCATGGGATAGAAAAGGTGGATAGAGAAAAATTATTTTCTCTATCACACAATACCAGGACAAGGGGGCACTCCCTAAAGCTCATAGCTAAGAAAGTGAGCACAAATAAAGGGAAATATTTCTTCACCCAGAGGGTCGTTGATTTATGGAATTCACTTCCAGAAGGGGTCGTGACAGCTGTCAGCCTTGACAGCTTCAAGGCAGGGCTAGATAGATTCATGGATGCAAAGTGTATCGGTGGTTATTAAAACGGATGTCCATGTGCCGCCTCTATGTTGGTTGAGGCAGGCAGGATTCCCTTGAGTACCATTTGTTGGGGGTCAAGGGAAAGGGAGGGGTTTGCCTTCTCTTTCTGCTCAAGATCCCCATGTACAATTGGTGGGCCACTGTGTGACACAGAATGCTGGACTCGATGGGCTTTGGCCTGATTCAGCATGGCTCTTCTTATGTTCTTATGTAACGGTAATCTATTATTTACATTTCCCCCCTTATTCTTCTTTAGATATATTTGTCCTTGTTGTCCCGTTGTTTCTTGTTTGCATTTTTCTTCCTTCATACTATACTTCATACTATACTTTACTATACATTATTATACACACATTTTCCACTTTTGACCTTTCCACATTTATTCTCCTCTAATATTTCTAGTCTCCAACCAATCATACCACTTGTTCCATTTTAGATAGTACTCTGTGTCTTCCTTTTCTTTTATCTCTTTTGTTAATTTGTCCATCTCAGCACAGTCCAGGATTTTCCTTATCACTTCTTCCTCTGATGGTATATTCTCATTTTTCCAGAACTGTGCGTATGCTATTCTTGCTGCTGTTATTATATATAGAATTAAATACCGTATTTCTTTACTATATTTTCTGTTTAAAATACCCAGCAAAAAGATCTCTGGTTTCCAGTCTATGGGTTGGTCTATTATTTCTTTGATCCATCTTCTTATTTTAGTCCAGTATTTTTTCGCAACTGGGCATGTCCACCATAAATGATAATATGTTCCATGTGCTTTTTTACATTTCAACATGTTGGCAAATTGTTCTGGAACATCTTCGCAAGCTTTGCTGGTGGAAGATGCCATCTGTAAAACATCTTCAACTGGTTTTCCTTGAATGCCGCTGACATAGTCAATTTTATGTTTATTTCCCATATTTTTTCCCATTTCTCCAATTCTATATTATATCCCAAAATTTTTGCCCATCTAATCATTGTGTCTTTGACAACCTCATCTTCCATTTTATTTCTCAATAGGTATTTGTATAAATTGCTAATTAATTTTATTTCTGTTCCATGTATAATTTTATCCAATTCTTGCGGCTCTTTTTGTATTTCATATAATTTTTTGTCCTCTGTATATTTAGATTGAATTTGTGAAAATGTCCACCAGTCAATCTTTCTGCCTATATCTTGTTCCAATTCTTGTTTTGTTTTCAGATTTCCCTGTTCGTTTACTAATTCCTTGTATCTAATTATTTTATTTATATCCAGTAAGTTTGGGTGTTTCAGAGCTTCTGTTGGGGATAACCACATTGAAATTCTTATATAATGTTTTTGTTTTATTTTTTCCCAAGTCTGTAGCAATGCATTCCTAACTATGTGTCTTTGAAAGTATCTGTGTATTTTGTATTTTTCGTCCCATAGGAATGCATGCCACCCCGCTTGCAAGTCATGTCCTTCTATTGTTAAAACTCTGGTATTTTTCAATTCCATCCATTCTTTTAGCCAAGTTAGGCTCGATGTTTGGTAGTATATTTCCCACTCTGGTAACGCCAATCCCCCTTTATCTTTCATATCTTGCAAGAGTTTTAATTTAATCCTGGGTTTTTTCCTTTGCCATATAAATTTAGTGACCAATTTATTTAATTCTTGAAAGAATGTTTTCCCTAATTTTATTGGAATAACTTGGAACAGAAATAATATTTTTGGCAATATATTCATTTTGACCATAGCGATCCTCCCTAAAAATGAAATTTGTAGATTTTCCCAATTTTCTAAATCTTTTTTTATCTGGTGTAATATTTTATCATAATTATCCTCCTTAATCGAGGAACACTTCACTGTAAGCCAAATCCCTAAATATTTTATTTTCTTAGTTATACTTATCTTTGTTTTATCTTCCAGTTCACTTTCCTGTGCCTTTGTAAGATTTTTGGTTATTAATTTGGATTTATTCTTATTAATCTTAAGTCCAGCTACCTCACCAAATTCTTCTATTTTTTGAATCAATTTAAGGCTGGTTTCTAATGGATCTTCCAAAATAAATACCAAATCATCAGCGAAGGCTTGGACCTTATATTCTTCCTTCTTAATTTTTAAACCCTTTATTTCTTGATCCGCTCTGATTTTTGTCAGGAGTATTTCTAATGATAAAATAAATAGAAGAGGGGAAAGTGGGCATCCTTGTCTTACTCCTTTGGTTATATCAATTTTTTCTGTCATTTCATCATTTATAATTACCCTAGCTGTTTGTTTAGTATATATTGTCTCAACCATGTTTCCAAATTTTGTCCCAAAATCCATATAGTACAATTGTGTTATAATAAACTTCCAATTCAGATTATCAAATGCCTTCTGGGCATCAAGAAAAACCAGTGTAGTTTGTCTTTCAGGATGGACTTCATAAAATTCTAAAGTATTCATTATTATCCTCATATTATTTTTTATCTGTCGTCCTGGTAGAAATCCATTTTGATCTGGGTGGATGTAGTTATTCAATTTTTTTTAACCCTTTCTGCTATTATTGTTGCAAATATCTTATAATCTGTATTCAGTAAAGAAATCGGCCTATAATTTTGAATTTGTTGCAGGTCTGAGTCTTCCTTAGGGATGAGGGTGATGATTGCTTCAGTCCAAGTTGTTGGTATCTTCGCCTCCTCCAGCGCCTCATTATACATCTCCAACATTATCCATTGTAGTGACTCTTGTGTATTTTTAAAAAACTCAACCGGAATTCCATCTGAGCCTGGTGATTTATCGTTTTTTTGTTTTTTCAATGCTGTTTCTAGCTCTATCGCAGCTATTGGTCTATTCAACATTTCCTTTTGTTCTTCGGTGATTTTGCTCATTTTTGCTGCCTCTATATATTGTTTGACTTTATCATCTGCTATATCTTCCTGATGGTATAGCTTTGAAAAGAAATTTTGTATTATATTCTTTTTTTCTTCCCGTCTATATTGTACTGTTCCACTTTCATCTTGTAGTTGATGTATTGTTCTTTTTCCTTTTTCTTTTTTTAATTTATAGGCCAACCATCAACCAGTTTTATTCGCATTTTCAAAATAATTTTGTTTCGCCATCCTAATTTTCTGTGCCAATTCTTTTTGTGTTGTCAGGTTAATCTTGTGTTTTATAATATTCCATTTTTCTTTTATCTTTTTGTTTTGTGGATCCTTCTGTAGGTCACCTTCTATTTTTTTAAGTTCTTCCTGTAATTTTCCTTGTTGAAGTCTCCTATCTTTATTTATCTTAGAATTGTATGCAATTGTCAATCCCCGAATGTAAGCTTTTGTAGTATCCCACAAATTTTGTGTTGATGTCTCTTCCTCTTTATTTACCTGAAAAAATAACGTCAACTTCTTTTCTAGCATCTGTATATATTGTTTATCTTTACACAGTCTTTGATTCATTGACCATCTTTTTCTCTGTTTCTGGCCTTTCCATTTTATTATTATTGGGTTGTGATCCGCCCAATCATTAAGTCCTATTTCAATTTCCTCTATCCCGTTTTGTACTTCTGTTGTTGTCCAGGCCATATGGATCCTAGACCAAGATTGATGCGGATACGAATAGAAAGTACAGTATATTGTTTGTCTGACCTGTGTGTCTCTCTCCATATATCCTGAAGGTTGAGTCCTCGAACAAAATCCTTTTAATAACACGGTTTTACAGGGGCTTTGGGACAATGCATCCCAAGAATGGTTTGCCCCGCAAGGATTTTATTGGATATGTGGAAAATTTGCATATACCAGCCTACCTAGCAATTGGTGTGGTTTATGCGTATTGGGAAATATAAAGCCTAGCTTTTTCCTACTTCCTATTCCTCAAGGGGAAAAACTTGGAATAGCAGTATATGAGGAGAAGGGAGCTAGGAGAAAACAATCATTAAAAATTGGAAATTGGTAGGATAATGAATGGCCACCTGAGCGCATAATACAGGGGTATGGACTTGCCACTTGGGCTGAGGATGGATCATGGGAATATAGGACTCCAATTTATATGCTGAATCGCATTATTAGGTTACAAGCGGTTCTGGAGATTATCACTAACGAGACAGCACTAGCATTAAATAAGTTGGCTAAACAAAATACCCAAATGAGGACTGCAATTTATCAAAATAGGTTAGCCTTGGATTATTTATTGGCAGAAGAAGGAGGGGTCTGTGGAAAATTTAATTTAACCAACTGTTGTCTGCAAATAGATGATGAAGGGAAAGCCATCGAGGAAATAACAAACAGGATGAGGAAAATAGCCCATGTACCGGTCCAAACCTGGACTGGAATACTTGATGATGAGGGGTTCTTGGGAGGAATTTTTAGAAACTGGAAACAAGCTTTATTCATGTTAGCAGTTGTATTCTTCGGGTTAATGTGCTTACCCTGCTTGATCCCTATAATAATAAGTATTGTACAAAACACGGTGGAGGGAATGGTAAATGCAACCAATAAGAGCGACGAACAAATGCTGATGTTAAACAAGGTGACTGGACATGCTGCAATACTTGACTTCGAGAATGCTGAGGAGATCCGGGAAAGTTTAAAACCATTTGAGGAAAAAATTATTTTTAAATTAGTATAAAAAAATAGAGAGGGTGGATTTGTGAGAAACGGAGACGTTTAAAAATAAAATGGTTGCAATTGATTAACAATAGAAAGGTTAGCCAAGCCCTGCACGTAGACACTAGATTCCAGGAGGCTTGGCTAGAAGACACACTTAACAAGACAAAAGGATGGCAGAGGGAAGTTCGGAACGATGTAACCAAGGGGGTGAGGGATGACATATTCTGGCTAGGCGGATTGGACAGATTGTGCCTCCGGAAGTCCTCTCAAATGGGACCTAAGGGGAGGGGACGGGGGCATCATGATAGGAGTGTATATAATTATGAGTTTGAATATTTTTATGTGGTCTCTGGGTTTAGAACTTCCTGTTGAAGTCTATCACCAGGATCCACCACGCTTTGCAAACCACTTTTCAATTTTTCTGCAGAATAAACTCTTTTCTTACCAACCCAACTTTGTTGGTGTTTTAATCACGTTTCCAACCACTCAGTGGCGAGATTCAGCCAGTTCGCACCACTTTGGCAGAACCTGTAGCTAATTTTTTACTGCCCAGGCCCAGAGTGGACTTCTGGAAGCGGCATCAACACAGAGAACTGGTTGTTCACATATTTGACTCCCACCACTGCATACACTTGAAAGATCAGGAAGTCTGTAATTGAGGAGTTTGTCTGGCAAGAATAAAGAATGCTTATTTACACAAGATATGCACATGTAAAACTTGTAACAATTCTGGATGGTTAGAAACCTGATAAAAGTAACAAAGACTTAGGCATCTTGCAAGCTCAGCTAAAAGTTAGGAATAGAGATGGACTGGAGCAAAGAGGAAGTATATTACATAACTCCTGAAGCATTCATTGGTAAGGTGACCAACTTTTTTACAATGAAAAGGAGGACACAAATAAATTGAAGAAAAAAATATCGTAAATAAAATAAACATTTTATTCATTGCAACAATAATACAGAATACACTATAATATGATAAATGCATAATAAAAAACATTTGTAACAATAACATTTTATATTGTAATTATGCTTACATGCCGCGCCCCGGCCCGCAGCCACCCTGCCAGCACTGCTGCCCTGCCGTGTAGAGTGGGCCCCGCGGCTCCCAAAGCACCAGCTGCGCTGACTCTGGCCCCGGGGGGCAGCCCGCCATCGACACACCCCGCCTGCAGCCGCCCCGCCACCATCACCGCCCACCCTGCGCAGCCCCGTGTAGAGCAGGCCCCACAGCTCCCCCAGCATGGGGGGCAGCCGGCTGCCGCTGCCCCTCACACCCCCACCCACAGCAGCCCCACCGCCCCTGCCTCTTGCGCCCACAGCCATTATTGCCCTAGCAGGGCCGAACATCAAGAGAAACTTACCATGGTGTCGCTGCTCCAGTCTCCTCCAGGTATCTTCGGGACTAACTAGGAGATGGTGTAGTTGAGTAGCAGGGAGGGATGCAAAGTTCCTGCCAATTTGCCTTCGCTGCAGACAACTTGCATGTGCAAAGTTTGCGGGCCAGGTGTTTTGGCATGCTCAGCAGCAATTCCTATTGTGTTTCGAAAGCCAGTAGGGGGAGTAGCACAGCTCATGCAAAAGCTGAAAAAAAAACCCATCAAAAAAAGGTGCCAGAACGCTGTTCTGAGCGTTCTATGAGAAAAACAAAGCCCTGCGGATTAGTCTTCAAATATCGAAAAGAAGGACATGTAGGAGGACACTTTTCACGGGAGGACAGAACTTACAAAAGGAGGACTGTCCTCCATAAAGGAGGACAGTTGGTCACCTTATTAGCCAAGGCATAGGAATAGGGATGGCTAGAGACCAATAGAATAATTGTTAGATCATTATTGAAATGTTTATTAGATGATATTTCTTATATATCCCGCCTTCTCCTTAGTGAAGATGTATAAAGCTTTCTTAATTCTGTGGTTCGACGTTCCTTCGCATTTTAGCCAGGATCCTTTTTCTTGGAGAGCTTCAATAAAAGAAAACAAAACCTGCACCTCATGTCTGGTGTACTTCATTGGCCTCAGCACCAGGCTCAGACCCGAATTGAGGACAAGAAGATGGTGTTTTTATTTTGCATGTACCTATATAACTATGTTCAACATAAAATAAAAATACCTCAATAAAATTGATGCATCACTTGTAAAACATCCAAAATTTGTACAATAATTACAGTGTAAGATCACAACTAAAATATATAGACTTAGTAAACTGGAGGGCCCATATTCTTTTTTTTTTCTTCTGTTCAACTGTGCCCAATTCTCAGAAACTTCCTGGACAAGCCTCTTCATTGTTTTTTAAAAAGGTTTTTCAGACGTGGCTTGTCCTTGCCTGCTTCCTAGCAATGAGAGAAGATGACTAGCCCAATCTTAATCAGCTGATTTATACCTAAGGTGGGACTATCTAGCCCAGTGGTTCTCAACCTTTCTAATGCCGCGACCCCATAATACAGTTCCTCATGTTGTGGTGACCCGCAACCATAAAATTATTTTTGTTTCTACATCGCCGGGTGCCAGGGGCGTGGTCAAGTGGGTGTGGCCAAGTGGGTGTGGTCAAGTGGGCGTGACCACCAAGTGGGCGTGGCAAGAAAGACAGCCCCGGCCACCATTAATGCTGTGCCGCCGCTGCATGTATTTTAATGCATGTTTACCCTGCCTTTAAATGTGGGACCAAAATTTACAGAAAGTTAGTAAATAATAAATAAGAACAGGCTGCTTTCATTTGAACCATAAATTATAGTGGGGACCTGGAGGGATTTTCTTTCAGTGAAGATAAAAGAAAGTATATGAAAGAGAGGGAATAAAAAGCAAAGCAGAAAGGAATAAGAAGAGTGAGAAATGGCATGGAGGTTATAGGTTTCGTGGATCAGAAATAAACAAAACAATTAAATCAGTTTTAAGAGAATAAATGGCAACAAATGGAAAATTCAAACTAGTTTTAAGGGAATAAAAGGAAATAAATGGAAGTATTAAACAACTTTAAACAACAAATGGAAGAATCAAAGCAGTTTATAAAAGGAAATAAATATCAGCAAACAAGAATGCTTTAACAAAATTTTTGTAACCCAGATGCGATAGCCTCCTCAGAGATTACATGCATATTTGTGCAGTTGTGCATTAGAATAGCACAAAATGTTGGTTTAAAATAATTTTATTGTGCAATAAATGAATGAATAAATGAAGCAACTTTGTTCAACCCCCCCTCCCATTTGCTAACAAAGTTAATAGCACGTGGGAGTCCACCCACCCCAGGGGTAGGCAACCCAAAACACTCAAAGAGCCACTTGGATCCGTTTCCCACCGAAAACAAAACACTGGGAGCCGCAAAACCCTTTTGATATCTAAAATGAAGATAACACTGCAGATATCCTTTTTTACCTTTAATGTGTGTGTGTGTGTGTGTGTGTGTGTGTGTGTGTCTTTGTGTGTGTATATATAAAATAAAGGTTAAAAAAAGGATATATGCAGTGTTATCTTCATTTTAGATGTCAAAAGGGTCTTTCTCTGTCACTTTCCTCTCTCTCTTTTTCTTTCCTCTTTCCCTCTTTCCTCTTTCTCTTTCTGTCTCTTTTATCCTTTCCTCTCTTTCTCTTCTTTCTTTCCTCTTTCTCTTCTTTCTCTTTCCTTTCTCTCTTTTCTCAATCTTTTTTCTCTTTCCTCTCCCCCTCTTTCTCTTTCTTCTTTCTCTCTCTCTTTCCTCTTTCCCTCTCTCTTTCCTCTCTCTTCTCTTTCTCTTTCCTCTCTTTTTCCTCTAACTTTCTCCCTTTCCTCTTTTTCTTCTCTTTCTCTTTCCTCTTTTTTCCTTTCTCTTTCCTCTTTCTCTTATTTCTCTTTCTCTCTTTCTTCTAACTTTCTCTCTCTTTCCACTTTCTTTCCTCTCTTTCTCTTTCCTTTCTCTTATTTCTCTTTCTTTCCTCTAACTTTCTCTCTCTTTCCTCTCTCTCTCTTCTCTTTCTCTGTCCTCTTTTTTCCTCTCTTTCTCTTTCCTTTCCTTTCCTCTTTCTCTTATTTCTCTTTCTTTCTCTCTTTCCTCTAACTTTCTCTTTCTTTCCTCTCTTTTCTCAATCTTTTTTCTCTTTCCTCTTTTTCTCTTTCCTCTCCCCCTCTCTCTTTCTTTCTCTTTCCTCTCCCTCTTTCCTTTTTCTCTTTCCTCTTTCTCTTTTTCCTCTAACTTTCTTTTTCCTCTCTCTCTTTCCTTTTTTCCTCTCTTTCTCTTTCCTTTCTCTTTTCTCTTTCTCTTATTTCTCTTTCTTTCTCTCTTTCCTCTAACTTTCTCTTTCTTTCCTGTCTTTCCTCTCTTTTCTCAATCTCTTTTCTCTTTCCTCTTTTTCTCTTTCCTCTCCCCCTCTCTTTCTTTCTCTTTCCTCTCCCTCTTTCTCTCTCTCTCTCTTTCCTTTTTCTCTTTCCTCTTTCTCTTTTCCTCTAACTTTCTTTTTCCTCTCTCTCTCTTCCTCTTTCCTCTTTCTCTTCTCTTCCCTCTTTCTCTTTTTCCTCTTTCTCTCTCTCTCCCTCTCCCTCCAGGTGAAGAGAGAGAGAGAGCGAAAGGCAGACGGTGCCAAACGGACAGGGAGGGGGAGCAGGACGGCAGGCAGCAGTTCCCAACCACCCCCCATGTCCTCAGCCAAACAGATGGAGAGGGGAGCAGGACGGCAGGCAGAAGTTCCCAGCCGCCCCCCCCACGTCCTCAGCCAAACAGATGGGGAGGGGAGCAGGACGGCAGGCAGCAGTTCCGAACCGCCCCCCCATGTCCTCAGCCAAACAGATGGGGAGGGGAGCAGGACGGCAGGCAGCAGTTCCCAGCCGCCCCCCCATGTCCTCAGCCAAACAGATGGGGAGGGAAGCAGGACGGCAGGCAGCAGTTCCCAGCTGCCCCCCCCCACGTCCTCAGCCAAACAGATGGGGTGGGGATCAGGACGGCAGGCAGCAGTTCCCAACCGCCCCCCCATCCTCAGCCAAACAGATGGGGAGGGGAGCAGGACGGCAGGCAGCAGTTCCCAGCCGCCCCCCACACGTCCTCAGCCAAACAGATGGGGAGGGGAGCAGGACGGGCAGCAGCAGTTCCCAGCCGCCGCCCCCCCCATCTTCAGCAGAACAGGCGGCGAGGGCGAGCAGGACGGGAGGCAGCAGTTCCCAGCCACCCCCCCCCCCGCATCTTCAGCAGAACGGGCAGTGAGGGCGAGCAGGATGGGAGGCAGCAGCTCCCAGCCTCCCCCCACGTCCTCAGCCAAACAGATGGGGAGGGGAGCAGGACGGACGGCAGGCAGCCAGCCTGGCTCGCCTCTGGCCTTGGTCCGTCTCTTCGCTGCTGCACCTGCTGCCGGGAAAAATGCCCCGGCAGAAGCTGCCTTTGTCCAAAGGCTGGGAGGAAGCTCGCAACTATGATATCGACCACGCCACCAAAACTACCAGCTGGGTCACCACGCAGGACAGGTGAGGAAGGATGGACCGGAGGAGGCTGAGCCAGTGGGCTGGGGAGGAGCCTTACGGGAACGCCGGCGGCCGCGGGGTATTTTGTAGCCGGTGGGCCGGTTGCGAAATTGCACAAAATGGGGGCAGGGTGTTCTGGGGCTGCTGGGGTGTCCGGTGGCCAAGCAGAGGAAGCTCAGCAGCAGGCCAGAGACAAAACTTACTGTTTTTGCTTGTTCTCTCTTGCTTTCTGCTGCTTGTTCTCTCTCGCTTTCTGCCGCTTGTTCTCTGTCTCGCTTTCTGCCACGTGCTCCGAAACCGAAACTTCCTTAGTTTATATTGGCTTTTGAACGCCAATAGAATAGAGTCTCTTGAATAGACTCTATTCTATTGGCTTTCAAAAGCCAATAGAATAAGCGGGAGTAGCATAACTAAGGAAAAGGGGGGGGAAATGGCAGACTGCGTTGTTTGGCGACCCCCGTGAAATGGTCGTTCGACCCCAAATGGGGTCGCGACCCACAGGTTGAGAACCGCTGATCTAGCCTGATGAATTCACAATCAAGTAATTCCAGATGGTAAATAAATCTTTTATTCACAGAAGTCAGCTATGCATGCACATAGCAACAAGGGTACCTAAAACAACACTGAGCACCTAGGGAAAGATATATTGTTAACATAAACAGAAATTAGGCATATTAAGGTCAGGTGAGGGACCAGATATCGGCTGACTAACAACTGTTCTTAAAGGCATAATCCTCATATATCACCACTAATACTTAAAGGACTCTGGTGGTAGAAAGGTTATGGGCATTATGGGCTCCGTTGCAAATAATCAGTGTTGAAAGAAAGGCAAATGGCTGTATCTGTCAGAATCCAATTATATTTCATCTCTAGTTATCGACTATGGAAAACCCCATTTCTGCCCTCTCTGGATTCTGTCATACGATGAAGGGGAAGGGGGGGGTGAACAAAGGGGTTTTATGGCCCTCACTTCCTTCGATACAGCTTCAAAGGGAATTGAATGTGGATCTCACCAAAAGGACTAAAGCATAAGAATGGAGCCATCAGTTTTGATCTGCTCCTCTCTGAAGTCTTCCTTCCACCGGCAGTGGGACCTGCCGCCCCAGGGACATCTGCTGATCCACTAGTCCCCACTCCCCGCCGACCCACAGATGGTGATCTGCATGGAAGTTATATATACCAACAACCCAAAGAGTCACATTCATGCAACTTTGCCATGACACAAAATCAGCAGGGCATTTTGGATTTGTAAAAACATTACACTTAATTAAACGGCAATTTTGGTGGCCATCCATTAAAAAGGACATAGAAAGTTACGTGGCCAGCTGCCCAAAGTGTGCAACTGCAAAGAGGTTGCAAGGGAAATCGCCCGGACTGTTACAAACAGTGGCAAATCCCTCCGCCCCCTGGAGGGAAATAGCCATGGATTTTATAGTGGAATTACCAGAAAGCAGTGGGAATACTGTTGTCTGGATGGTCACGGACTTGTTTTCCAAAGAGGTACACTTTATCCCTTGCCAAAAGATTCCCACCGCAAAAGCCCTAGCGAAACTTTTTGTGCAGCATATTTACATATTGCATGGGGCACCCCAACGCATCATCTCCGATAGGGGGGTGCAATTCACGTCTGCATTTTGGAAGGAATTTTTATCCCTCTTAGGGACCACTCAGGGACTGACATCTAGCCATCACCCACAAGGAAATGGACTTTCTGAAAAACTGAATTCAGTACTTGAGCAAAATTTAAGATGTTTTATTGATTTTCAGCAAACAAATTGGACGGACTTACTCCCTTTTGCAGAAGTTGCCTACAATAATGCAGTCCACTCCAGCACAGGTTACACTCCTTTTCAAATAGCCACCGGTCAAAGTTTCAACCCCATGCCAGAATTAACCCCAGACGAACCGGTGATCCCATCACTGAAAGAATGGATGGAACAATTACCTGGCCGATAGTTAGAAAAGCATTAGATGAAGCTAGACAGGCATACAAAGCACAAGCTGATTAAAAAAGGGTTGAGCCTACACCATTCATTATAGGAGAAATGGTGTACTTATCTACAAAATACCTAAAGTCCCTACAACCCTGTAAAAAACTTGGACCAAAGTATATAGGGCCTTTTCCAATTAAAAGAATCATAAACCCAGTAACAGTAGAATTGGAGTTACCAAAAAATCTCAGGCAAATACACCCAATTTTTCATTGCAGCTTGCTGAAAAGAGAGCATCAGTCACCGTTACAGCCAAAAATCCCCCCACCACCACCTCCAATCATGGTGGAGGGTGAACAACACTTTGAAATAAAGGAAATCCTAGACTCTAGGAGATATCATGGAGCGACTCAGTACCTAGTTGCATGGAAACACCTCCCTGCCTCACAAAACGAGTGGGTCCATAAACATCATGTCAGAGCCCCGAAGCTATTAAAGAAGTTTCACACAGAGTATCCTAACAAGCCTGACTAACTTGTATACCTGTTTTGTTTTCTTTCAGGTGGATCTATCTTATTTTTAAGGGGGCAGGATGTCAGAATCCAATATTTCATCTCTACCGGTAGTTATCGACTATGGAAAACCCCATTTCTGCCCTCTCTGGATTCTGTCATACGATGAAGGGGAAGGGGGGGTGAACAAAGGGGTTTTATGGCTCTCACTTCCTTCATTAAAACTTCAAAGGGAATCGAATGTGGATCTCACCAAAAGGACTAAAGCATAAGAATGGGGCCATCAGCTTTGATCTGCTCCTCTCTGAAGTCTTCCTTCCACCGGCAGTGAGGAAAAACGGGGTAGAAATGTAACGCTTAGGATTGTTGCTGGAAAGATGGTGGGGTGGGGTGGGGCTGCTGGGGACCCCTTAAAACCTTGAACCGTAGGGCTTGGGCTCCAGGTCCTGTCTAGAATGCCTGCAACCATTTTCTCTTAATAAAGGATGCCTGTTGGAAGAATTATTCCAAGAGTTCTGTCTTCTTAAGATGCAAAGTGGGGTGGGTCCTTACAGTATCTAATGAACATGTCTAATGAGAGACAGTTTGGTGTAGTGGTTAAGGCACAGGCTAGAAACAGGAGTCTGTGAATTCTAGGCGTGAAAGCTGGCTAGGTGACATTGGATAAATCAGTAGGAGATGGTGAGTTCTAGTCCCACCTTATGCATGAAAGCTGGCCGAATGACTGGGCAAATCACCAGGAAACTGAGTTCTAGTCCTGCCTTAGGCATGAAATGGGCTGGGTGGCTTTGGGCCAATCACTTTCTCTCAATCCAACTCCCCTCACACAGTTGTGGGAAAAATAGGAGTGGGGAGTATTGTGTGGGTTTGCTGCCTTGTGTGTAACAAAAATATTTGACAAAGAGTACAGTAGCCAGAATGAACGAATGAATGTGAACTAAATCAAAAGGAGTACACCAAGTGGTTGGTGGTGGTGAAAAAAGAGCATGAATGATGCAATTGGAAAAATAATTTCTTCTTTCATGAAGATAAAAGAGAAGACTGAGGCCATTGTGATGGAATTAGAATTTATCATATTCTGAAAAATTGCAGGAATGTGGAACTTTTTAGAAAATTTGTCTGAAAATTCATTTTGATTTTTGGCTATAGTAGACTAATATTATTGTTTTCTTACAATGAAAATATAGAAGACAGAAAAATAGAT
Organism: Bothrops alternatus; assembly: GCA_034064705.1. Classification (NCBI taxonomy): domain Eukaryota; kingdom Metazoa; phylum Chordata; class Lepidosauria; order Squamata; family Viperidae; genus Bothrops; species Bothrops alternatus. The sequence continues at coordinate 1,801,241 of JARGCV010000115.1, forward strand.
TTTCACTATTCCTCTTTCCTTTTCTTGCTTTAATTGAGGGGAAGGTGGGTTACTATATCTTATCTATTTTCTGCTTCTTTGTTGCTTTTCCAAAAGGTGTGATATGCATGTAGGTTCATCCCACAAAGCTTCAGTGAAAGCAATACTATCAGGTTGATCGGCCATAACTAAGTCTCATCCGATATCGAACAGTTACCTATCTCTCTAACGAGATATAATTAATCAGAAAGTTAACCCGGAAGCTTGGTTTGACAAAGGAATGTCGCTCTACATTACGTGCACGGTCTTAACATCACCATAGAGCAGGGGTAGGCAACCTTGGCTCTTTTATGACTCGCGGACTTCAACTCCCAGAATTCCTGCGTCAGCCATGGAGAGATAGAATTACCCGTTTCCCTGCCTCATCCTTTCGTTCCCATAATTCTTTGCGTGTTGGTGGCCTCTTCCGGTCTCTCTTTTTTCTGGCGGTGCCGACGCCACCATGGTAAGAATTGGGAGGGAAGGGAGCCGGGCTGTTGAATCGGTTGTAATCTTCTCCGGGGAAGCAGCCTGGAGAGCAGGTTGTGTTGTGCTGGTAAAGTGGGAAGCATACAACTTCTGAGGGGCCAAGATTGAACCACGATACTAGGGAGGCCTGCACGCAGAAGGCGGCCGTTGCAGGTTGTAGTTCAGGCCTAAGAAAGCTCCCAGTTTGCGGGCTCTCCTAAAGATCGGGCAGAGAAAGGCTGGAACATGTTTATACGCGACAAGCCAGAGTTGAATTCTTAAGTGTCATCTAATTACTTTGGCTGTAATAAAGTAACAAATGAAAAACGGAGCCTGGTGTCATTAAAATTTGCTTCGGATATACTCTTAAAGCATGACGCTATTTTGGAAGAGTGTAGTTTTGGTGCCATGTGACTATTACAAAATAGTGATAGTAGAATAAAAGACTTTTTGTTTTTTTGTTGTTTTGTGTCCTTGTTTGAGCAAACTGAGAGGCATAGAATCCAACGAGATTTGTTATATACAGTGTAATAGCAATAGGTAAAGCGACTTTTCTGGATATAGGAATAAATTACAGTATAGAACAAGATAAAAAACTTCAAAAAATGGTGACTAAACCTGATATTGGTACTGTAGTGAAAACAAAGATGGGGATGGGTCTTTTCGTCATGAAATGTAAATGTGAAGGGTGAACACAGAATACAGTCTATAATTTGAGAGGAACACACAGCTAAAGTAAAAAGATCAATCTTGGTTGAATGGCTTGGGGGATTGGAAGATGAACTTGTACTTTGATATAGATATAGAGATATATAGATATATATTGATTTGGGAAGAAATGGACTCACTTATTTACAAGATGCCTCAAACACTGTTTCAAACAGCACATTTTCCCCTATGAATTAGTTGATGCAAAGCTATAGGAATAGAATGGAATAGAACTGGAAGGGACCTTGGAGGTCTTCTAGTCCAACCCCCTACTCTAAGCAGGAGACCCTATACCATTTCAGACAAGTGGCTATCCAGTCTCTTAAAAACCTCCAGGGATGGAGCAGCCACAAATTCCAGAGGCAAGCCGTTCCCCTGGTTAATTGTTCTCACTGCTAGGAAGTTTCTCCTTAGTTCCAGGTTGCTTCTCTCCTTGATTACTTTTCATCAATTTCCTTGATTAGTTTCCATCCATTGTTCCATCCAACAGTAGTAGTATAATTCTAGTATAGTTCAGTTTAGTTTATTGTAGTCACCTATTTACCTGTGTGTGTTTCCTAGGGGCTGCGAGAATGACAGGCCAATGTCACTTTGTAAGCAAGATAGATCTCCCTGTCTTCCAGATTTCTATCCTAATGCCTGAACCACTAAACAAAACTCAGAGTAATTTCTAAAGAAATGCAATTAAATAGTATGTAAATCTATCAATACTAAATAGAACTGCAAAACCTAAATGTGAATAACTTATTTAAAAATGAAATAAAACTAAGTAGCTTGTTTACTCGCATTTTCATGCTTTCAAACTGTTGGGTCGGTAGGAGCTAGATTGAATGATGGGAGCTTACCCTGTCACTTGGGCTTCAAACGTGGGCTTTCAAATTGTCAACCCAGTGTCCTTACCACATGAGCCACTGCGTTCCTTATAGACTTGATGTTATTGTACTGAAGAGTAGATTTTGATACAAACGTATCAGACATTTTGGGGTATTGGGATGTCTGCTCTGGCAGCGGTCCCTGATTTTTTGCAGATCCTGATTAGAGTCTTTTAGAGCAGGGGTCCCCAACCCACGGTCCATGGACCGGCTCCGGGCTGTGGCATGCCAGAATCCGGTCCGCGCAAACAAGCAAAGCCCCATCCACGGGATGCAGGCAATACATGAAACCACGCTCCCTCCGGTCCACGGAAAAACCTCTCTCCACGGAACCGGTCCCTGGTGCCCAAAAGGTTGGGGACCTCTGTTTTAGAGCACTTTGATTTTGTCCAAGCTAAACTCCTTTTTGACACCACAAGTTTATATAATAAATGTAATGCCAAAATATAAAAAAAACAAGATATTTTTTATTTGTCAGGGAAAGGGCATATATAAGACATTTCCATTAACCTGAATATTTCTCTTATTTGTCACCAGGGAATTGATATTCGCCACAACAAGGACCGTAAGGTTCGGCGTAAGGAGCCCAAGAGTCAGGATATTTATCTTCGTCTCTTAGTAAAGGTGAGACCCAGGTTTTGCATTTACATGAAAAAATATAAATGGTTATTTGGGGGGGGAAGAGAGTTACACTTGACAGCAATGTACTGTATGTATAAAGATTCTAGGTGTCATCATTGATCACTTTTGCATGATACGATATTTAGGTTTAATTTTAAACTCTTCATTGGGCAATGCACCTCTTTCATAATGATCCAGACGATATTAGGAGATAATAGACTCTTCTTTGTGGTGATATTTGAGGAAAGCGTGGACTTCTGTTTCATTTGCAAAGGTCATATATTGAATAAGGTTGCTATAAAATGCTCTAAATCTGAGGCTAATTTCTAGATACCTTGGGGCAGGGTGAGAGAATAACAGAGTATATATTTGGAGGTTTAATTTCCACCCTCTCAGCTGTACAGATTCCTGGCTCGCCGGACCAGTGCCAAATTCAACAAGGTGATACTCAGACGGCTATTCATGAGCCGCACCAACAGGCCTCCATTGTCTGTGTCGCGCTTGGTAAGTGCAGACTCTTCAATTCTCTTATCACTTTTCTATTTCTTGGCCCTTCCGTTACCCCCTCAGTTTTAGTCTTTTCTCTTTGCTTTAAGTATGCTTTGTTGTTGTCATTGTTCCTACCCTGTTGAAAGAAGTGATGCCACCTCTGCTGTGGCTTTAACCAAACAGAGAGAAGAGAAAAGAAAAGAAGAACGGAAGTTGGTATAGTGATGAGCTCAAGAGGCGAAGAGTGGTAATATTCCAATAGAAGAGAATATTATTAACTCAGAGTGCTTGGTGCTCTCTGAGCTCAGTTTTCCTGCAGACCTTTCATTATCCAACTAGAAATGTCTGCAGGAAAACGACGACGCTCAGCACAGCAATATTCCCCTCCTGATTGAAGCCTCTGTTTAGAAAGACAAATTGGTCAGGACAGGCAGGCTAACTTGATCACTCTCTTATTCTCTAGATCCGTAAAATGAAGCTCCAAGGGCGGGAAAACAAAACAGCGGTTGTGGTGGGCACAGTGACGGATGATGTTCGCATCCAGGAAATTCCCAAACTGAAGGTATCCTGACTGGTGGCAGAGTAACTCTTCAGATGGGAGGGGACGGAGAGCAATGGAAGGATGGATTTTTTGACAGCTCAAATTTCAGAAACTAGAGGAAAATACAATATATAGGAGCATACAGTAAATACAGAACTATATGCAAAAAGGCGATGTGTATCTTCAGTAAATATTTACAGTATCCGTTATCCATAAGAACACCTGAATGGAGTTTGAATCATTGAAAGTGTTGCGCTTGAGAGATGGAAGGCTTGTTTTTTTTATATAAATTGCTTTGCTGCTGTTTCTACCCAGAGCAGAAATGCAATTTTTATGAGCACTTTTCTTTAAAATATTTTTAATATTCTGAACCTTGGCTTCCTGACTAATTGTTGAGTGTCTCATTGTAGTCAATTGATTAAAGGTACTGAGATGTAGGTGAGATTGTAAATAGAAATGTCTTCTATCATTTGCGTGGGTTCAATTCCTATCTGTTACTATAATGGAGACAGTAAAAAAAAATGTTACACATGTGCACAAGCTTGTTCCCATTTTATCCATATGCAAAATAATCTAAAATTATGGATACATAAAACCTTTTCCTGCGGGAAACAAGGTCTCATTTATATTTTCTAAGCGTGGATAAGCCACTTAGGGGTAACAGTTAAGAAAACAGGCTAGGAACCAGAGGACTGTTGAGTTTTAGTCCTGCCTTAGGCACAAAAGCCAGCTGGGTCACTTTGAGCCAGTCACTCACTCTTGGTCCAATCCACCTCACAAAGTTGTTGTGGGGAAAATAGGAGGAGGAAGGAGTATTAGTTACATTCATGCCTTGAGTTATTATTAAAGTAATAAAGATGGGACAACAGTCAAAATAATGACCCCCATGGGTAATGATGGCTGCCTATGCTTACATTTTTTTTATTGTTGGCTTTGAGGATTCTCATGTTGCAGACTTTTTTTTCCTCCTCCCCAGATTTGTGCCCTCAGAGTCACACAGGGAGCCCGCCGACGCATCCTGAAATCTGGAGGCCAGATCATGACTTTTGACCAGTTAGCCATGGCTGCCCCTAAGGGCCAGGGAACTGTTTTGCTTTCTGGTGAGTCGGGAGAGGACATTAAAGACTTTCAAGAGTTTTGAAGCTTTTATTGGTCTTAGTCCTGTTGATATCTGAGCCTGACTGAAAGATCTCTCTGAACTTGCCTCCTGCAGGACCCAGAAAGGCCTGCCAGGTTTATCGGCATTTTGGCAAGGCTCCTGGTACCCCCCACAGCCACACTAAGTGAGTATTCCAGACCATTAGGTTTCCTTCCGGGCATTTGGCTCTTACCCTGTTTTGTCTGATTTTCAAAGTCAGAGACGGTGGTTCAAAAATCACGACCACTTTTAAAAAGACTGAATTTGAGCTGAATTTGTGCTTTTGCTTCGTGCTTACTCTTCTGCAGTAACACCTTTGGTTTCTAAATGTACGGGTAGTCCATGACTTATGACCACAATTGAGCCCAACATTTCTGTTGCCAAGCAAGACAGTTGTTGAGTGAGTTTTGCCCCATTTTATGACCTTTCTTGCCACAATTGCTAAGCGAATCACTGCAATTGTTAAGTTAGTAACACGGTTGCTAAGTGAGTCTGGCTTCCCCCTTGACTTTGCTTGTCAGGAGGTCAGAAAAGGTGATTCCCCTGACCCCTGGGACACACTGCGACCGTCATAAATACATGCCAATGCCCAAGGGTCCAATTCTGATCATGTGACCACGGGGACGCTGCAAAGGTGATGTGAAAACTGTTCATAAGTCACTTTTTTCAATGCTGTGGTACCTAAACGGTCACTAAACAAATGGTTGTAAGTCAAGCACTAGCTCTACTGCTTGCTTCTCCTAATCTGGCTCGCCCTCTTTCTGATGCTTTGTGTGTGCACCTTGTTTGGAAAGCATTGAAAAGGGACACACTGCAAAGTGGGGGGAACTATATCAAAGGCTTTCCCTGTGTATCTGCAAGCTTTGTGGTACTTCTGAAATAGTCAGTAACACAGCTGTGCGTACACCACCATATCCAGGAACAGCCCCCGGGTCAGCTGTGTTGAGCATGCTGAAAGGCATGGCTGTTTAAAGGATGGATGCTTTGTGAAGGGCTGTTTTCAGATTTTCAAGGAAATCTGGACTCGTGTAACACTCCCAAGTCCAATAGTTGTCCTGGAAAGGTTGGTTAACTTAATGCTCCAGGATGATGCTTTTGCATTTTCGAAGTTTCTCTGAATGATTAAATATATTAGGAAGATTTGAGAAAGTTGCTCGATGGCCTTTCGAAATTATGAGTTTGTAAAGCACTTCTGGCTGTCAAAAAATGTTGCGCCAACACACACATCGTGTGATTGCATTTCAGGTGCTTGGCAATTGGCTTGCCTTTATGGCTGGTTGCAGTGTTCCACAGTGACATGATCATGATATATGCTATTCAGAAGAGTGGTTTCACACTTATGACCACGAGGTTGGCATAACAGCTGCAGATTCGCTTAACGATATCACAAAATGTTGTAAAATCATGTCCAGTCACTTGGGCACCTCAGCTTAACCATCCTAATGGCTTCTGACTGGAAATCCCGTCCGAATTGCAGCTATGAGTTGAGCACCATAAATGCAGTCATGACTGTTGGCGTGACATTTTATGACAGCCAGAAGTGCATTACAAACTCATAATTTAAAGTGGTTCTTCAGCAACCAGTGTAAGTTGAGGATTACTTGTATAACAGCTACTTTCATCTTTTAAGACTTTTACAATGTTATCAGCAAAAGATTTGCTCTTAGAATGAGAGCTGAGGATTTTTGCCCAGTTGGCATAAAAAATAATAGGTACCAAAGTGGAGAAGTCTGCTTTAAATTCCTGAGAAAACTATCAGGATCCATAATTTGCCACACCGGATTATCAGATTAACTAAAGCTTTAATTCTCTGCTTACTTTTTTCTTTGGGGAAAAGATTTGTACTCAGATTAATACCTGAATAGGTATGCCTCAAACTAAATTGAAAGAGATATTTTTTTCTCATCTTTCAATGGCACTATATTTTTAGATCACCTCAGAAAATATTAGTCTTTCCAGCTTTGCCAGAAAATAGGATGGAAACTTTATGACATGTTTACGTACATCACTGTTCCTGCATTTGTATACTTTGCAGTAACTTTAAAAAGTGGTGCTTAACATGAATTGAAGAGCTATGACTTACAATTACTTGTTTCATGTAATATGTTAAGGGATTTTTTTCTCCCCAAGCTTACCATGTGGAAAAAATGAATTATGCTTTGTAATATCTGCAGCCATTGAACTATCTCAACTTATTAACAGGTTTGAGCTGCAATTCTTACATAATTTTCTGTTATCTACTGGTTGAGTATTTTAGGAATAAGGAAAGTCCCACTGAATATTTATTCTTGGAATTAGAGGACCTTTTAAAAGCTAAAAATTAAATAATTTGAAAGCTAGAAACTAGTTACTCCTTTTTCCATTTAAGAGAGAATCTGGTTGGATTAGGGAGTGAAGAAAAGTGACTAGAAATAGGAAGCCACATTTTGTGGCTTTTTTGAATTTCAGAACACTTACGTGTTTTCTGTCCTCTGCATAAAAATGGGATATAACAATAGGCCATTTATCTTACTTCCCTCCCCCCCCCCAATCCCCTCTCTCTTTTTCCAGGCCATATGTCCGATCCAAGGGGCGGAAATTTGAACGAGCTCGAGGTCGCCGTGCCAGTCGAGGCTACAAAAACTAGAATGTTTTATAAAAAATGTAAAGCCCAATATAAGAAAATTAAAAATATTTTTTTGCCTCAAAGTAATATTCTGACAGTGTCTGCTTGTTTGCTCAGAGTCCAGCATGCAAAGATCTGTTGAGTCAAAACAGAATTTGAGACTTCACTTTAAAATACATTCTTCTCCCAAGAAATCTTTACCTCCTGTAATTAATAACTCACATTGTAAGCAGGGTTGTAAAAAAAAAAAAAGAGCCAGTTATTGTAAGAAGTTTAGTAGAAATGTTGGCTAGTTAAAGTTAAGGACCAAATAGTAGGATTTGGTCCTTACAGTGGCACTTTGGGAGTTGGAAAAATATTCTGAAATTGCAATAAATTTCATAGCATAGAAAGACTTCCTTGGACGATTAAAAAAAAATTAGAAGTAGTATGCCAACCTAATCTTTAAGCACTAATTTGTTAGCCATTGGTGACCCAGAATTAGAGGCAGTATCTGAGAACAGACTGAAAAAAAAAAGAATGAAATTTACCACGCTTGAATCTGGGATCTAGAACTGTTTGCTTTAAAAAGAACAAGATGATACTAGTTAAGATACCAGGCTAGAAACAAGAGGCTGACTTCTAGTCCTGTCTTGGATAGGATGCTAGCTAGTGACCTGGGGCCAGCTACTCTCTCGGCCCTAGGAAAAATGCAATTACTGAAAATGTTGCAAAGAAACCCTTAGGGATTAGACCAGGCAGTTACCAGTAGTTAAGATTTGACAAAAAAGGGAAGGGGGAGAAAAAAACCAAAGCAGTCCCCAAAAATTTCTAGGAAGGAAACTGGAAAACACGACAATGTTAACAATTCAGGAAAGTAATTTGGGGAATGTTTTGAAATAAAATTACTGGATTGCTGGACTGTGCAGGTAATATGTGAACGCTGCTTTTGTTTTATCCGTGATCAAGGAAAGCAGAAAAGTATTAGCTCCAAGCAGGGATTCATCTTAACTGAACAGTCCTGTGATCAAAATGTTAACAAGTAAGGACAAAAGTCCTGAGGATACTGGAATCCTTGCTCTAGATTAGACCCATTGGTTCATGCAGCAGGCAGGCCAAGTAACAGGAGATGATCCAGGCCCTCCTCACTTGGTCTTCCATATTCTGAGGGTGAACCAGGCGCAGGAAACGGAAGCCGAGAGCCTTGTCTGTCAGGCTACGCAAACTCTACCTGCCTCTTGGCAGCCTCTTGCTGAGCCGTCAGCTCCACGGGTCCTGCCTGCAGGAATGGAGGCAGTGAGGGCAACTCACGGGTCCTTCCTGCACTGAAAGTGAGAAAGCCACTAGGCGCAGCCAGAGCATACCCATGGATTGAATAGTGGGCCCGAGGACTCTGGGAGCCATCTTGTTTGCCTCGCGTTGTTCCTTGGGCTTCGAAAAAAAGCTCTGTGCAGTCCAGAGCCACCAGCACCGTGTCCTGATGTCGAAGTTGCTGTTGTGGCTTGAAGGCATCTATGTAGCGCTGGCTGAAGGCAACTGGAACCTGCCAGTGGTGAGAAATACTCATTTGCTGTAGGCCCACAGACAATATAGGCATCTATAGGCAAAAAGATTAGGGGGGAGGCGGTGTATGATCTAAGCTGGATGATGAGCAACAGGAGCAATAGTTGGGATTCAACTAATAAGTCTAGCATCCTGTTCCCACAATGGTAAAGCAAATGCTTTGGGGGGGAGCATAAGCAGGATGAGATCACAAGGCTACCCCTCCTGTTTATGTCCCCCAGAATAACCACATAATAACCCTTCCTTTTTTTGCTGCTGCACCCTAAAGATTAATCCAGTGTTTTCCAAACTTGGCAACTTTAAGACATGGACTTTGACTCTTAACAGTTGAATTAAATTCAATAGTTGAAGCCCACACATCTTAAAAGTGCCAAGTTTGAAAAACACTGATTTACTTTGATAAAGGGATAAATGAATATATGGGAGTAATACATTTAATTAAAAGTTTGTTTTGGCCCTGCTTATTTTTGGGAATATAGTCCTTGGTTAAGCCAAGGCTTAGTGTACCCTTGATCAGATACAACCAAATAGTAGCAACTTTGCAAGCGATAGTGGATCATTAGTATGATTTGCAAATAGGAAACTGTTCACAATTGGAATGAGATTCTATCTTCACCCACTGTCCCAATTGCTGAGATGAGAGTCTTGTCGTCTTAAGTCCTTTCTCAGTATAATGCTTCTGGATAAATACGATGGGGACCGTGAACCAGGATAAAATGTTTGCTGTCCAGGAAAATAATTCAGTGACATTCAGAAAGTCACAGATTGACTTTCTGCAAAGACATATTGGTGAAGGTCTTGTTTTTATTTTGAATGGTCAAAGAAGATTTGGAAAACTGGGAAAGGGTTTAACTCTCATTAAAATCAATAGAAAAAGTTTGTGACAATTTAGTATATTCCATTAATTTTAAATGATACTTCAATGTAATTCAGATTTGAGGCACCATACAGATCAAACAGAAGAGCCAGTTTGAGGCAGTGGTTAAGCTACTGGATAAGAGACAAAGAGACTGGGAGTTCTAGTTTTGGCTTGGGTACTAAGCCAGCTGGGTGACCTTGGGCCAGTCATTCATTCTCAGCCCTAGGAAGCTGGCAAGGGCAAACCACTTCTGGAAAAACCTTGACCGGAAAACTGCAAGGTCTTATCCAGAGAGTTGCCAGGAGTGAAAAACTGACTCAAAGGCACAGACACAAAGACAGATCAAACAAGAAACAATTTTTTATTCATAATTCCAGGAGTGGGAGCACGAGGCAGCCTAAGGTTTGATCTTACAAGGAAAATACACAATATATGGGGTTGGGTTAAGTATGTTATGTGCTTTATAGCCTGATCCACGGCACTGCAGACCTGTACTTAAAGAAACTAATCCCTGCTCTGTCAGCCAGCTGCCCTGAGGCAAACAAAGCTTTGAGAGCTAAATGTAATTCTTAACCTCAGCTCACCTTCCATTACTGTTTTCCCCCCCACATTTATTCCTTGAATAAACTTTTTTTTAATGGGATAAACGTCAACTCCCAGAATTCCCCAGCCATCCATGCAAGCTGGGGAATTTTGGGAGATGAAGTCCACCGATTTTAAAAGTTGGCAAGATTGAGAAATCTGCTTCAGAAACTGTCAAAGGAAAAATTAAAGACCATCACATATAGAAAAAAAGTTTTTGAAGGAGCACATAAATAATCCAAGTGCCATTTTAAGGATAGACTGAGGGTTGAGAGAAATTCAGATAAGTACAATAAGCAGCCATTGAGGAAGACTGAAATCACTTTTTCTATGCTGCTTCAGTATCTGAACAGTTCCCATCACTTTCAGCTATGAGACCTTAGCTCAAGAAGTTTAGGACAGCTCATCTGGACTGGGATGGGGAAGGCAGGCAGGCAGGCAGGGAAGGAAGGAAGGAGGGAAGGAAGGAAGGAGGGAGGGAGGGAGAAAAGAAAAAGGAAGGAAGCACTGGCAACAGTCACTCACCTGTCGTAGTTTCTGTTCCATCAGCTCCATCCAGCTCAGCCAGTAGCGGGAGGCTGTGGATTCAGAGATATGGAAGCGAAAAGCCAGATCTTGAAGAAGGAGCCCCAAGTGCAACCGGACAAGAACCAAGAAGAGCTGGTTCTCGGGACTGAGGGCACAGGGAGGACCATTCTCCAGACTCTCCCCCTCCTGGAGGAAGTCCAAGAAGGCCTTGAGGCGAGGGTATCCATCAAAGCCTGTGTAGAACCTCAACCACTTGCCATGAGTCTTGACACCCTCCAGGGAGAAGACTTCATGTTGCGCTCGGTCCTCAAGCTGCCCCCTCGCTTGCTCAGCGAGAGGACAGTGGCACTGTAGGCATCCTGCTCCTTCTGCAAACGTTGCCCCCCAGGCTCCAGCTGGTACCGCCGGCAGCACAGGTTCTGCTTCCTAGCTTTGAGTTGAGAAACATGGCCTTCAAGATCAGTGAGAACCTCACATTTCTTGGCTTCTGCTTTTTCCTGGAAACAAAAGCCACACCGCAGGGGTTTTTCTCTCCTCACCATCCCACTGTTGGTCTATTACATGCACCAGGTTATGCAGGGCTGGCCCTTACCTGAAGTTCCCGACACTGGAGTTCCTGGTCCTCTACGGTTTTCCGCAGGCTGAGGAGGAGCTCACTCTGGTGGGACACAGTATCCTTCAGTTTCCTCACCAGGTTCTTCAGAGCTGCTGCTTCCTCAGGGATGCAATAGAGAGCATAATGTGGCGAGCTGTCTGTTCCAGTGGGCTGGGCTGATGGTGGAGAGGCTGGCTTGTCTCCTCAGCTGCTACGGTTGGGTCACCAAGACATGGGGCAGCTTCTGCTATGGACAGATGGGGTTCCAAGGACTTAAACCAGGGGTCCTCAAACTTGGCCACTTTAAGACTTGTGGATTTCAACTCCCAGAATTCCCCAGCCTTAAAGTGGCCAAGTTGAGGACCCCTGATTTAAACTGTCACACTGATGGCCCAGGACCTGAGCATCTCTTGGGATCTTGGGCAAACTCTGGGAGATGGTGGAGGACAGGGAGGCCCTGCCGTGCTCTGGTTGATGGGGTTGCAAAGAGTCAACACAACTTAGCAACTGAACACTACCACCACTGCCTATGAATCCACTGACATCCATCTCAATTACTAGTACAGGTAGTCCTTGGGTTGCAACCATTCATTTAGCAACTATTCAAAGTTATACCAGCCCTGAAAAAAGCGACTCATGACTGGTCCTCACACTTAACACCAGTCACAGCAGCCCCTCGGTCACCTGATCAAAACTGGTGCTTGGCAACGGGCATGTGTTTACGACAATTGCAGGATCACACGATTGCCATTTGTGACCTTCCCAGCTGGCTTCCAACAAGCAAAGTCAACGGGGGAAGCAGGATTCACTTAATGATGGCATGAGTCACTCAACAGTTACAAGTAGTCCTCGACTTACAACAGTTCATTTAGTGGCTGCTTTAAGTTACACTGGCACTGAAAAAAGTGACTTATGACCATTTTTCACACTTATGATTGTTGCAGCACCCTATGGTCAGTGATTTACATTCGGATGCTTGACAGTTCATATTGATGACGGTCGCAGTGTGTCCCAGGGTCACGTGATCATCTTTTGCGACCTTCTGACAGGCAAAATCAACGGGGGAAGCCAGGTTCAATTAACAACTCTATTACTAATTTAACAAATGCAGTGATTCACTTAACAAAATGGCAAGAAAAGTCATAAAAGGGCAAAACTCACTTAACAAATTTCTCACTTAACAACATAAATTCTGGTCCCAATTGAGGTTGTGGTCAAGGACTTAACTATGCTATAGTGGGGAACTGTTTCCACAATATGGTTCTTTTCAAGAATTATAGAGCTGAAGTGTTGAATTGGGACAGGGCAGAATCAGAGTGACAAAAAGCGACTTTCTCAAAGGCTTGACTGGATAACAGGCTAGTTATTAGGATGATGTTTACCCAACCCTGCTTGCCATAACTAGCCAGGCCCATTTTAGTCTAGCATAGTGTTGTCATGTAATGGCAGAAAAATTGGATTAAAATGAGTAAGCACATGATGAAACACTCTCATCTTCAGAAATTGTGAAGATAAGACAAAGGAAGCATCCCTGCTTTGATATATGTGCCACTCTGAGCTCTCAGGAAAAAAAAGAATTTAAATGCATCCATTAATAATAAAAAAAACAAGCCAGCTTGTTATGACATTTCTCAGTCAGAGGAATGCTAAATTGCTGGAGGGAAGAAATAAACCTCTTTGAAACTCTATCCAAATGCATACGTGGTGAGCCATTAAGATCTTAGTGTAGCATTTCCCAAATAACTCGTACTCTTGTTCTTTTTAATTAGCTAAAGCCTGTTCTTTATACATCACTTCTAGAACTGTTTAAGAAATCTTATCAGGTGAAGGTTTTTTTTTTAATGCTTAGGCCACTTAGATTTATGTTAACAATGATAAGGGTTGCACCTGAGCTTCTTTTATTGTGTTCCTGTGTTCGCTTGATTTTTATTATGTGGTTAAAAAAAGTAAAATAAATGTTATTTGTTTTTAGTTGGTATTTTCCGTAAATTTCTGTTTGATATCAGCAGGGTACGAAGTTTATTTAATCAGTTGTCTTTCCCAGAGCAGGTAATTCTGCTGCATTCTGCAGTGGGAGTGATGGATATTATTTATTGGCTGATAACCAATTTTCAGCAGCTGGTTTTGCAGCAGATGTGCAGAGAAATGAAATTTTGAGATGCACAAAGTCCTTGCTCAAAGCTTAAAGAGGGGAGTGAAAGGGGGAAGAACAGAGCTACCTTTCCTAATTTGCGTCTTCAGAAGCCTTGGGCTTCAGTTCTCGTTTTCTCCCACTTGATGGCTCTGCTGGCTGATTTTAAAATATTGAAATCTGCTAGATCAGCAGGGCACTGTGATGGGGAGGCCTGAAATAGAGGATGAGGGATGAGAGTGCCAGAAAAAGGTAATTTTGGGGGGGGGGGCAGCTTAATTTTTGTTCTTTGGATACAATTGGAATCCAATTGCTTTTCTTTTGTCATATTTCTGGTGGATCAAAATCAAGGTCAGGGGTGGGCAACTATGGCCCCTTTATGACCTGTGGACTTCAGCTCCCAGAATTCCTGAGTCAGGTCACAGTTGCCCACCCCTGATCAAGATGGAGCCACAACTCTGTAATCAAAGCCATTTGATTATATGGTTGGGGCTGCCATGTTAAATTTTTTGACAGATGGATTCCTCAGGCATGTCAAACTCGTGACGTCACATGACGTCTCGCGACGTCTCACGACTTTTGCCCCATTGCCGGCAATAGGGTGGGTGCAGTTTCGACGTGATGCATCCGGCCTGCGGGCCGGCAGTTTGACATGCCTGCTCTAGATCCATCCAATCATGCTAATCCAGTGATCTTTTAATCTCCGCCCCTCTAGGTGAAGATAGCAGAAGAAACAGGTGCTCCAGTTTGTGCACTCCTTAACAGGGTGTCATGTGTCTGACTAATGAAACACTTCAAAGAACTTTCAGGCATGGTTTAACCTAAAAAAGCCTTTATTAGTGTAGAGGCATGTCAGCACGGCATGATGGATGCCAAGATGTGAATTTTCCTTCCTTTGCACATAACATTCCAGGCATTTCCCCTCCCCTATTTTGGGGTCATGATTCACATCTTCCAATTAACCTGGAGGACAAAGATTCACTTCTGTTCCCTTTCCGGGCTTTTCTCTCCTCCCTCATTCTCATCTGAATTAACTCTAAAAGTACCAGACAGTTCTGCATATTTTGTCAAAGCAAGAATATTCAATATTAGCAACGTTGACACAGGGGTCTTCAAACTTGGTCCTTTTATGACTTGTGGACTTCAACTCCCAGAATTCCTCAGCCAGTGTTGTTGGAGTTGAAGTCCACAAGTCATAAAAGAGCCAAGTTTGAAGACCCCTGATATACATAGTCCTGCAGTTATGACCACAAGTGGGATCAGAATTTCCATTGCTAAGCAAGGCAGATGTTAAGCGAGTTGTCCTCAATTTTATGATCTTTTTGCCATGGTTATGTGAATCACAGCAGTTAAGTGAATGATTTAATCGTTCCCCCATTGACTTTGCTTGTCAAAAGCTGGCTAGGAAAGTCACAAATGGTGATCACATGACCCCAGGACACTGCAAGTGTTGTAAATACGTGCCAATTGCAAAGCACCCAAATTTTGATTATGTGACCATTGGGATGCTGCAATGGTCATTAGTACGAGGACTAGTTGTAAATCACTTTTCAGTGCCCTTGTAACTTCAAATGGTTGCTAAATGAATGGATGAAAGTTGAATATCTGTCACACGAATTCCAGAGCAGACTGTAAATATCTCATCTTGTATGATCTACACCTGATATTTGGCTATGTGCAATATACCGTGGTGCATTTGTTTGAGGCTTAGTGTTACGCTTTTACCCTGCCAACTGTGGTTTATTCAATATGCCATGGTTAAACTTAACATTATATGTAAACCAGGTCAGGATAGCTCAGGGGTTGTAATCCATTCTCTCATCATGGAGCTGGCTCAGAAGCTGCTGCTTAGGCAGAATGTGGCAGCAAATATGTGATGCTTGCCATTCTTTAGGCCAAGAGAGGAGAGAGAGAGAGGAGAGAGAGAGGGAGAGGAAAGAGGGAAAGAGAGTGAGAGAGAGGGGGAGAGGAAAGAGAGAGAGAGAAAGAGGGAGAGAGAGAGGAAAGAGAAAGAGAGGGAGAGAGAAAAAAGAGAGAAAAAGAGGGAGAGAGGAAAAGACAAAGAGGGAGAGAGGGGGAGAGGAAAGAGAGAGAAAGAGGGAGAGAGAAAGAGGGAGAGGAAAGAGAAAGAGGGAGAGAGAGAAAAAGAGAGAGAAAAAGAGAGGGAGAGAGAAAAAGAGACAAAGAGAGGGAGAGAAATAGGGAGAGAGAGAGAAAAAGAGGGAGAGAGAGGGGGAAAGAAAGAGAGGGAGAGGGGGGAGAGAAAGGGAGAGAGAGAGAAAGAGAGAGGGGGAGAGGAAAGAGGGAGAGAGAAAGAGAGGGAGAGAAAAAAGAGGGAGAGAGAAAAAGAGAGAGGGAGAAAGAAAAATAGAGAGGGAGAAAGAGAGAGGGAGAGGAAAAAGGGAGAGAGAGAAAGAGAGAGGGAGCGAGGAAAGAGAGAGAGAAAGAGGGAGAGAGAGAAAAAGAGAGGGAGTGAGAGAAAGAGAGAGAGACAGAGAGAGGGAGAGAGGGGGGAGGAAAGAGAGACAGAAAGAGGGAGAGAGAGAGAAAAAGAGGGAGAGAGAGAAAAGAGAGGGAGATAGAGAAAAAGAGAGAGAGAGAGAGAGAAAGAGAGGAAAGAGAAAGAGGGAGAGAGAGGAAAGAGAGAAGAGAGGAAAGAGGGAGAGAAAGAGAAAGAGAGAGAAAAAGAGAGAGGGAGAGAGAGAGAAAAAGAGAGAGAGGGAAAGAGAGAGAGAGAGAGAGAAAAACAGAGGAGAGGGAGAGAAAGAGAGAGGGAGAGTGGAGAGAGGAAAGAGAGAGAGAAAGAGAGGGAGAGAGAGGAATGAGAAAGAGAGAAAGTGAGAGAAAGAGGGGGAGAGGAAAGAGAGAGGGAGAGAAAGAGATAGGGAGAGGAAAGAAAAAGAGAGAGAAAGAAAGAGGGAGAGGAAAGAGAGAGAAAGAGAGGACGAGAGGAAAGAGAGAGAGAGAGAGAGGAAAGAGAGGGAGAAAGAGAGAGAGGTGGGAGAGGAAAGAGAGAGAAAGAGAGGGAGAGAGAGAGGAAAGAGAGGGAGAGGGAGAGAGAAAAAGAGAGAGAAGGGGAGAGGAAAGAGAGGGAAAGAAAGAGAGGGAGAGAGAAAGAGAGAAAAAGAGAAAGGGAGAGAGAGAAAAAGAGAAAGGGAGGGAGAGAGAGAAAGAGAGAGGGAGAGGAGAGAGAAAGAAAGAGGGAGAGAGAGAGAGAAAAAGAGAGAAAGGGGGAGAGGGAAAGAGGGAGAAAAAGAGAAAGAGAGAGAAAGAGAGGGAGAGAGAGAAAGAGGGAGAGAGGGGGAGAGGAAAGAGAGAGAGAGAAAGAGGGAGAGAGAGAGGAAAGAGGGAGAGAGGGGGGGAGAGAGGAAAGAGAGAGAGAAAAGAGAGAGAGGTGGGAGAGGAAAGAGAGAGAGAGGAAAGAGAGAGAGGAAAGAGAGGGAGAGGAAAGAGAGAGGGAAAGAGAAAGGGACAGAGAGAGAAAAAGAGGGAGAGAGAAAAAGAGAGAGGGAGAGAGAAAAAGAGAAAGGGAGAGAAAGAGGGAGAGAGGGAGAGAGAGAGAGAGAGAGAACCCATGCATAGCAGCCTCTATTTCTTTTTAATTAAACTCTTCAGTCAAGCTCCTCTCCCCTCCTGCGCGCTCCCAGTGTTTTCTTTTCTCTGGGAAACAGGTCGAAGTGGCTCTTTGAGTGTTTAAGGTTGCAGACCCCTGGGCTAGTCATTCTCCCTCAGCCCAACCCATCTCTCAAGATTGTTGTGGAAAAAATTGGAAGAGGAAGGTATACTGAATATGTTCACCACCTCGAGTTATTTGTAAAAATAATAATGGTGGCATACCAATAAATGAATAAACCCACCTCATAGGATTGTTGCGGAGAAGAGAGGAGGTGGGAGCATTTTGTACAAAATACCGATAGTCCTCAACTTGTGACCACAATTGAACCCCAAATTTATGTTGTTAAGCAAAACATTTAAGTAAGTTTTGCCCCGTTTCATGACCTTTCTTTCCAGTTGTTAAATGAGTCACTGCAGTTGTAGTCAGTAACATGACTGATAAGTGAATCTGGCTTCCCCATTGACTTTGCTTGTCAGAAGATCACAAAAGATGATCACATGGCCCCGGGACACTGCAACTGTTATAAATATGACCCAGTTACCAAGCATCCAAATTTTGAGCAGGTGACCACGGGGATGCTGCAACGGTCATAATTGTGAAAAATGGTCACAAGAGCCGTGGTGGTGCAGTGGTTGAAATACAGTACTGCAGGCTAACTTAACGCTCACTCCAGGAGTTCGATTCTGAGCGGCTCAAGGTTGACTCAGTTTTCCATCCTTCTGAGGTCGATAAAATAACCCAGATATTTGAGGGCAATATGAGAAGGCTGTAAAGCTTAGAGAAGGCTGTAAAGCACTATGAAGCGGTATATAAGTCTAAGTCCTATTGCTATTGCTATAATCATTTTTTTCACTGCCATTGTAACTTTGAATGGTCATTAAATGGACTGCTGTAAGTTGAGGACTACCTGTAAGGGTGGGAACTGCAAGAATGCCAGAGATTCTCACAGTGATCAAATCTGAAGATTTGCAGAAAAGGGCTGCAAGGGTGTCCCATGTTAGAAGAAACATGTGGGTACATGCTGTGTCACCCTAGTTTGGGAATCCTCTTTCCCTAGATGCTAGGCTGGCATTGCCATGGCCGCCCTTTCAGTGCCAGTCAAAATTTGGCTTTTCATTCTGTTTTTGAGACTTAAGTGTCCAGAGCCTGACAGAGCCTTTCTCTCCTTTTTATGTTTCAATCAGTATTACTGTGGTTATTATTCTGTGTGTTTAAAGTAAGTTATAATTGGTCTTAATCTTTTTCATGAGCTGCGAACTGCCGCTAGACCCCCCCCCCAGCTAGACCATAAATATTTTAAATGAAAAAATAAAATCCATGAGGATGGAAAAAACAGAACGTGTGGCTCCCAGAAAACCCTGGCAGATCAAGGTAGCTCAGGGATAGCTACATCGGCCAAGCCTCTTGCCCAATGTTTCACAACCTTGGCAACTTGAAGATGTGTGGATCTCAACTCTCAGAATTCCCCAGCCAGCCATCTTCAAGTTGCCGAACTCAAGAAACACTGTTCCTGCTTATTATTTCTTGTATAGCTGTGCAAAAAGATCAGAGGAGATACCAAAGCCATCCTGCAGCTTGCAGCTCAGCTTTTTATTCTTCCTTCTAGGTGGAGAGGATCTGGTAGATGCCTTCATCTCTGGCCCAGAGTGTGCGTCACAATTGCATGGTGTATCTGAGGGCGCCTGGGGGATTCAGATATGAATTAAGAGTTAGATAGCAGTAATCTGTCAGGTGGCAAAATTGCTCTAATGCTCAAGATAACTTTTGATTTTGTGAATGGCTACTGTCAATTATCATGGTCGGCATGTGCTCCATTTTATTCCCTATTCCCACCTCCCACCACAGATCAAGGTGTTTAATATACACCTCTCTCTCATCCCAAGATGTCACGCCTCTGATGAAGAGGACTTGTATGGTAATAGGTACACTGGTATTTTTTTTTAAGTGTCACAAGATTCTGCCTCTCTCTTTGCAATTGCTTAATCTAGCTCACGTCCCGAGGAGTTGCTCTGAGAATCAGGCGGGTTATAAACCGAATACAAATGGCAGCAACTTCGAAAGATTCACAGGATCAACCAGTCTTCCCTAATCTGTGGCTGGACTACCTACGACTTCAGTAACTGGCTAAGACTCGTGGGAAAATGACTTCCAGTTCCGGAATGCGGCGACGCCAGTCACGCCTGGAAACTTCTCTCCAGGCCGTCCGGAGTTTCCTTCGCCGGTAGACCCCCTAGGGGGTCGAAAGTTGCCCTGGAGGGGCGACCACCGAGGAGGAGGCCAGCTGGTAGATAGGGGAGGGTGGCAGCTTCCCCTGAGTCTCCAGCTTCTTCTTAGGGCCGACAGAGCAAAGATTGGCTTGCCGATCACCCTGCTGCACCAGCCGAAGTCACATTGTCATCTAAGCGTTAATGACCCACCGCGGATGATCCGGGTGAGATCCCCTTTGTTCCTCTTCACACCTCTGCTGTTTTTGCCTGTAGAAGCTGTTTGTGCTATTATTTCCCCGTCTGGAGAAAGCGGCTTTAGTAATCGTGGGAACAAACGCGTTTTACAAAAAGGACAGAAAAAATAAATAAATATTCATTTAAAGACTATATTCTATTCCTACTTACATTGTGAGGTAGAAAAAACTTTTTGGGCTTTTTGGAGCGGTATTATATCGGCAGAGTATTTCTTTTTCTATTCTCCCTTTAAAGATAGAAAAAAGGAAAAAAATGGTGTTTGAAGAAGTCTTTGTAGCTCACTGAGGTCACCTACTGGTCAAAATTTAATATTGGATTGTTTACTTGGAGATGAGACAGCTCTGGCCTTCAAACTGTTTATCAAGAAAAAAGATAACTTGAGCCAGTTGTGTGATCTGTGGGGGTGGATAATGGTCAACTGTT
The DNA here is from genome assembly GCA_034064705.1 of Bothrops alternatus. NCBI lineage: Eukaryota > Metazoa > Chordata > Lepidosauria > Squamata > Viperidae > Bothrops > Bothrops alternatus. Next base: position 1,821,439 of record JARGCV010000115.1, read on the forward strand.
CAACTGTAATCTTCACTAAAAAGGAAAAGGATTTTTCTTCAACTATTGCTAAAATGGAGAAGCCTCAATCATATTTAAACTGTAAACTTATACTGGAAAAGATCTATGAGGCTAAAGAAGAAATATGTACTACAATAAAAGAGGCTACTACAGAACTAAGAGTCAGAATTTCTACTTTAAAACTTAAAACTGACTCCCTGATTACACCTGACTACTCTACAAAACAGATTATACAAGAAGAGGTTTTAACTGAGGATAAGGAGAATCTTATTTTGCCTTACAAGCAAGATCAGGAAAAGCAAAGACCGAACTTTGGACTTCTGAAGCAATGAGACTTTACGGACAAGAGAAACAGAGGATTAAATCGGAGATCAAGATGGTTTATATCAAATCAAGTGATACTACAAGCAATAAAAAGAGACCTATTATCTGGAAGGGAAGTCCTGTTACGGAAACCCACTTGGCAAAAGAGAAAAGCTAGAATAAGATTTAAAAATGAAAATGAAAATTTCTTAAATTGGATTAAAGGCAACCTAGAACTATGGACTGATTTAAGGACTGAGATTATGAGTTTGAAGTAAAAAGATGTCTTACAGTTGGTCTGAATTAATAATTAATTGAATGTTAATTACATATTGAAATGATTTAAGATCTGATATTAATTTGTTAACTTAAAGAGATTGATTAAGCGAAGGATTAGATATTTAGAGAACAGTTTGATAAATATATACATTTAGATGTGTCTAGGATAGACTAATATGTTTGTTTAATGACGAGATATTTTTCTGTATAAGGGATTAAAGACAATTTAGAATACTAGGAATGTTCCTTTTAGAATGTTAGGTTTATTTCTATGAAAATTATGATGTAATGGAATGATGAAAACTGAAGAGAGGCTTCAGATTTGAAGTACTAATAGTTAATTGAAATTTAATATGATGATACGATTTTCTGATGATATGGATGTTATTAATTATAATTAACTGGAAACTTAAACTTTGCTTAATGGAATGACATGATTTAAGGTATGATATTATTTTTTTCTTTAGCTTGAAGAGATGGATCAGCTGATAGACTTGATAGGTATAGGATAGATTAATATTTTACTCTAAATAAGGGAGATTTTATTTATTTATTTATTTATTCGGATTTGTATGCTGCTCCTCTCCGAAGACTCGGAGCGGCTTACAACATATATATATATATAAACAATTGAACAAATCCGAACAACATTAAAAATACAAACCCCATACATACTCATCAATCACACCACAATCAACAATCATCCCCAGGCCTGCCGGCAGAGGTAGGTTTTTAAATTCTTTCGGAAGGCCAGGACGGTCGGAGAAACGCGGACTTCAGGAGGTAGTTGGTTCCAGAGGGTGGGCGCCGCAACAGAGAAAGCCCTCCCCCTAGGGCCCGCCAAACGACATTGTTTCGTTGACAGGACCTGGAGGAGCCCGACCCTGTGCGCTCTCACCGGTCGTAGAGAAGTATGTGGCAGAAGGCGGTCCCGTAAGTATCCTGGTCCCAAGCCATGAAGGGCTTTATAGGTAATAACCAACACCTTGAATTGGGCTCGGAGACCAATAGGCAACCAATGCAGCGTGCGGAGAGTTGATGAAATGTGGGCACAACGAGGAAGACCCACAACTGCTCGCGCAGCTGCATTTTGCACTAATTGTAGTCTCCGAACACTCTTCAAGGGTAGCCCCATGTAGAGAGCATTGCAGTAGTCGATCCTCGAGGTGACAAGGGCATGTGTGACTGTGAGGAGTGACTCCCGATCCAAGTAAGGATGCAACTGGTGCACCAGGCGAACCTGGGCAAATGCCCCCCTCGCCACTGCCGACAAATGATTATCCAATGTCAGCTGTGGATCAAGGAGGACTCCCAAGTTGCGAACCTTCTCTGAGGGGTTTATAGATTCACCCCCCAGGGTAATCGAAGGACAGATAGAAGTGTCCTTGGGAGGCATCACCCACAGCCACTCTGTCTTATCGGGGTTGAGCCTTAATCTGTTAACACCCATCCAAACCCTCACAGCCTCCAGACACCGGCACATCACCTCAACCGCTTCACTGATATGGCCAGGAGTGGAAATGTACAGCTGAGTATCATCAGCGTACTGATGGTATCTCACTCCGTGGCAGTGGATGATCTCACCCAGTGGCTTCATGTAAATGTTAAAAAGTAGGGGGGAGAGAACCGACCCCTGAGGCACCCCACATGGGAGTAACCTAGAGGTGGACCTTCGATCCCCCACAAACACCGACTGCGACCGACCAGTGAGATAGGAGGAGAACCACCGCAATACGGTGTCCCCCACTCCCAATCCCTCCAGCCGGCGCAGAAGGATACCGTGGTCAATGGTATCGAATGCCGCTGAGAGGTCAAGAAGCACCAGGACAGAGGACTGGCCTCTATCCCGGGCTCGCCAGAGATCATCCATCAGAGCGACCAAAGCAGTTTCGGTGCTGTAGCCGGGCCTGAATCCCGACTGCAGAGGGCCCAGATAATCGGCTTCCTCCAGAGACCGCTGGAGCTGATGCGCCACCACCTTCTCGACAACCTTCCCCACAAAGGGAAGGTTGGAGACCGGACGATAGTTGGTCAAAATTTCTGGATCCAGGGAAGGCTTCTTGAGGAGGGGGCGCACAAGTGCCTCCTTTAAGGGAGCCGGAAAGGACCCCTCCCTCAAAGAAGCGTTAACAATCTCCTGGATCCAGGTACATGTCACCACCCTACTGGCCGAAACCAGCCAGGAGGGACACGGGTCCAACAAACAGGTGGCAGAACATACAGATCCAATGGCCCTGTCCACTTCCTCAGGCGTAACAGCCTCAAACTCTCCCCAGATGACCGGACAAGAACATGCCCCTGTCCCCTCAACTGAATCATTATCAGTCGACTCTGCTACACAATTGGAGTCTAGGTCAGCCCGGATCTGAGCCACTTTGTCTGCGAAACAGTTATTAAAGTCCTCGGCACTACCCTGCAAGGGAGGCCCCGTACCCCTTGGGTTAATAAGGGATCGGGTCACCCTAAACAGGGCGGCCGGACGAGATTCCGCAGACGCGATCAAAGCAGAAAGATACAAAGATCTTGCCGCCTTAATCGCCTTCAGATAGGCTTTAATAAATAAGCTCAATCTGGTTCGGTCAGATCCGGACTTACTTTGTCTCCATCGCTTCTCTAGACATCTCTTATGGCGCTTCATCCCCCTGAGCTCCTCAGTAAACCAAGGAGACCTCCTGGGGCCAGCACCACGGAGAGGTCGCAAAGGCGCAATCCGGTCAATAGCCCCCTTCGCGGCCGTATTCCATGCCGCTACCAGGGACTCCGCCGGACTGTGAATGAGGGAGCTCGGCAATTCCCCAAGCGCCGTCTGAAAGCCAATTGGATCCATCAGGCGTCTGGGGCGGAACCACCTAATCGGTTCCGCCTCCCTGCGGGGAAGGATTGGGGCCGTAAAATTCAGTCGAAGCAGAAAATGATCAGTCCATGACAAAGGCATGATATCTAAGCCCCTTAAAACCAGATCATTACCCAACTGCTCCGAAAGGAAAATCATATCCGGGGCGTGTCCACCCTCATGCGTCGGGCACTGCACTACTTGGGTCAGGTCCATGGTTGTCATGGCGGCCATGAACTCCTGTGCCAATCCCGAGGATTCGCCAAGCGACGGCAGATTGAAGTCCCCCAGGACTATAAGCCTGGGGAACTCCACCGCCAGCCCAGCAACCTCCTCGAGTAGCACAGGCAGGGCTGATGCCACGCAGCTGGGAGGCAGGTACGTAAGCAATAAGCCCACCTGGACCCCTAGGTCCAGCGTCATAAGGATGGACTCGCAACCCGGAATTTCGGAAACAGTGAGTCTACGTAGACTGAAGTTCTCCCGGGCCAAAATAGCCACTCCTCCCCCCCTTCCCTGGGGTCGCGGCTGATGCCATACCTGATAACCTGATGGGCACATGCCCGTGAGGGGAACTCCCCCCTCAGGGCCCAACCAGGTCTCAGTCACACACGCCAAGTCGGTCTCCTCATCCATGAGAAGATCATGAATGAGGGGAGCCTTATTGTTAACCGACCTGGCGTTAAGCAGCAATAGCCTGAGCCCAGGGCCCGAGCTACACCCATCACCAGAATCGTGGGGAGAGCAAGTTTTTTCAGAAGGGCCAGAACAAGGAACTGCTACGAGACAGCAGGACCGAGTTCCCCGTGTGCGGCCTACCCTCCTGCTCCCGCCATACCTGCCTCTTCCCTGAATGACCGGTATATTCCAACCCTCATTGTCTCCAGAGTCCGCATCTCCCCAGTCCCTGGCCTCCCTCAAGCTCGGCAGGCCTGTCCATTTATCTATCATACATTCTTCAAGCATGTCCCCGTCCCATACATACATCACTCACCCCCCCCAATTTGATAAAAATTAAAAAATTAAATTTAAAAATTTAAAAACAGACGTATAAACATATTAAATTTAAAAAACCACAGTATAAAACATATTAATTAAAAGAACCACAAGCAGAGATACAAGAAATAAACCAGTCGCCCCAAAATGCCTCATCAGGGGCACAGACTGAGCTTGAAGGTCAACTAAAAATGTTCACTAAAAGTTGCTCTCGGGAACTCCACAGCCATGTCCCACAACATCTTCTCTTCCACTGTAAAAAGGCTCTCGAGTGGGGGCAGCAACCAGTGGACATAATCAAGCCCCCCGACCAAAGCTGTACAAGTTCCCAGTTCCTCATCCTTATCATAAATAGTATCTTGGTTATTGTCCCCTGACAACCAGCATACACTTCCAACGACAAGCCAGCATTGGGGCCAAAACTCGGCAAAATAGAGGCCGAGAAACAATTGGTGGCACAAAGCAGGGAAACCAAAAAGCTCTCCTGTTTGAAAATCCCCAAAAAGCCACATAAAGCCAGACAGCAATGGCAGAAGCGGGGCGAACCAGCAAAGGACAAGATGGACACCTCCGACAGGCGAGCCGGCTCCAAGCCCCCCTGGACTTGCTGGTCGCCAGTCGCTGGTCACTGGCCGCTGGTCACCGGTTGCTGGCCGCAGGCTGCCGGTTGCAGGTTGCAGGCTGCTAGTTGCAGGTTGCAGACTGCTACCGGTAGTTGATAGCTGTTGGTTTACTGAATGCTGGTTCACCGGTCCGGCTGCTGCTGCTGCCTTTCAGCTGTAAGTTGTTGCTCTGCTGCTTTTTGGCTGTAAGTTGTTGCTGCTGCTTTACTGCTTTTGGTTTACTGAATGCTGGTTTACTGGATGCAGTTGTCCCTCCGGGGGATGATGGCCTGCTGTTCTATAGTAATTCTTAATTCTTTGGTTGGTAATAGTCTTCTTTTTGCTGTTACTTGTATTTACCATTCAGAATTTCATTTTCAGTCAGAATAGACAAACCAAAACTAAGTATGTTCTTCAGTGCTCGTCTCTGCTCTGGTCAGGCCTCCATTCAGCTTTGTTGTTTGTTGTTGTTTTCTTTGGTAGATGAAGGAGAAAGGAGTTTACTGGGATTGAATTTTAGAATGTATTATTGTAAAGCATGTTCTTCACGTTCATTTTATAGTTTCTTCAATTACAATACTCATATAACTGTGGAATGGTAGTTTAAAGCATCTCTGTACTGCAAAATGGTTAGCTAAATTTGATAGCTTAAAAGAAAAAACCCAATGTCGTGCCTTAATTTTTATTTCTACTATAGTGCAAAAACAAGACTTATATTCTTTTTTCATATTCTCATTTTCCCCCTTCTTTTTTGGCATTCATTTGAGGCAGAAAAAGCAATTCAGAATGAGGTCTGCCCAACATTCTCATGGTTGATTGTCTGCCTCAAGATCAAGCTTGCTTGTTGATAAAACAATATTTAAAATTGTGAGAAAATTACATTGTCTCTTTTATGACCATCTAAAGTAGTTGAAACAAGACACAGCTGGAAAAATATAAGTTGCTGATCCAAATATATTGTTTCCAAATGTTTTTGTTATCTGTTTCACAGGTGTCCGATAACAAAGCGTCTTTGCCTACAAAGCCAGGAGGTTTAACAAGTGGAAGTGCTTTATCTTCATCCTTATCTTCTTCATCTGTACTTCATCCGGCTTCAGTAGGAACCATAGGTCACAGGTCAAATTCCCCTTCTTTGTTCAGTACTCAGTGATCAGATTAATGGAAGAAGAAACGAATAAGATTTTGATAAAATTAAAAAAGTAGAACATATGTGGAAGGGATATTTGAACTGAAAATGTTTTTATTTAAAGTTAATTTGATTATGGTAGAAATTGATGAAGCTTAAAAACAGGCTCAGGTTGAATACAATTAAGCTAGAATTGGATATTCTAAATATACTATGCTATTTGAGGGAAAAAGAGAGGGAATATTTGACGTATTGATTCTATTATGTATATATGTCTTGTTTTAAGATGTTTGATTACCCCAGCACCACGGTGTGTCCTGAATATGTTTCTTTAAGAATTTTAAAAAACCAATAAAATTTGTTTAAAAAATATAGTTAATGCATCAGGAGGGCCTTCTTATAAGGGAGACGATTGTGATTAGAGAACTACAAACCCGATCATTGATGCAAAGGAAAAGAGAAAAAAAGGGTTGGGGTTGCAAATATGAAACGGCATGCCTAGAGTGTGCTAGGACCCCATGCGCTCTTGCCAATAAATACCTGAGAGAAAATGCGGCTGCTACTGCTCTCCAATGGCTCCCGCAACCTCATTTCCGAACCAAAATGGCGACGGATGTGAAACTGCCCTCTCTCTTTTGGTGGCACGGTTAAAGTTGGAGCGGGTTGCAGCTGAGGTTCCCACAACCAAGATGGGGGATTGCGCTTGAAAGCCTTGAAACCAGAGGAATGTGGTAGGCGTTCTGCCAGAAGTCGGGTCCTAGTTGCTGCATATAAATACTTTTCCTTCAACGAGGTCTGGAAGAAAATCATAGTGGATAAAAACGCGTTTAAAGTTAGCAGTTCTACTTTTCTTCCAGTATTGTAACAGAAAGGGCCGGCATCATTACGGCTAATTTATATATATTTGCAAAGAATATTTGGCAGGGGGTGGGAGAAGAATATTGATGCAATCTAATGTTACAATGTTTACATGTCTCAAATAAAATTATATGTCTGAAGTCACTATTCATTAAAAGATGTTCAAAAGTTCTACTAACTGATGTTTTTCAAATTTCACCCTAGAAAATATGATGAGTCATGAGATTTAGAGACAACAGGGTTCATAAATTTGAAGGGGATGGGATGAAATCAGAAAATAAATTATGTAAATCTAGGCTGCCAAGCCTGCGGACAGTTGAGGGAAAGAAAGAAGTAGACGGTTTACAAGATTATAATATGTGAAAGCTTAAGTTAAACGAGTGTTGTTTAGACAATCCAAAGTAATAATAAAAGGATACTAAAAAAGCTGAACAATATTTTATTGTAATGCTATGCTTGTCAGACTTGGGATATGAGGACAAAAAGGAAGACATGCTTGGTTGTATGTCTGGTAACCCTAAACTTCCCCAGCCTTTTTTTTTTGTGGATTGTGGTGATGGAATCAGAGACCAGTCATTGCAGGGTGCAAAGAGGAACTCCTTCCTCTCAGTGTTTATTGCTTTTTATACAGTTTTCCAAGTAGCATAAGGTAACATGGTGTGGGAAGTAAAGTCTTCATCCTGGTTGATCCAAGCCAGGAAAAAATAAGCAACATGGCGACTACTTTGGGAAGATGGTTACAGTTTATTGAAGAAGCAGAAAGATGGTTCTTGCAGGAAAGAGCAGAGGAGAGAAGGGCTGAGCACATGGGCTAGGGGTTTTTATACCCCCTCTAGCCTTTTGTTTGGAATAGTTTCCTGTTCCTGTGGCATGAACTTTGAGGCTATTTCTGAGTGTTTTTCTAGGCCTTGATATCTGTAGTTTAATCCTATTATCATATCCTGCTTTCCTGGTGATGGGGCTAATGACTCCTAGAGTTTGGGTGGGGTATGCAGATTTTCTCTTTGTCTTCTTGAGTTCTCTGGCTCCAACTTTCTGATGGTTTTACATCTGCATTTGTATAGGGCTGGCTCCTGCTTGGGGCAAAGAGATTTGAGGCCAGGATTGGTTTCTGGTTTTAAAAATCCTTTTGAGGAAAAATATATTTTTCTGCCCTTTTAATATTTCCTTCCCTGGGCTAACTTCCCTCAATGGCAACAGCATAGCAACAGCATTTTTATTGGTGAAACTTCTTACCAATCCTTAAGAATATACCAGCCAGGAGGCACCAGCCAGGGGCCAGTTTTCTGCAACATCCTGTTGGTGTAAGCTAGCTGATATCATGTGAGCCAGGTGAGATCATTGTACCAGCCTGGGGTAGTTTCCCACATCACCATGGCAATGTGAACCGATGAGATCATGTAGGGAGAAGAGGCATGCAGGCTTTGGAGGGGCAGTTTGCTGCTCACGACCTCTACCTGACCCCTATCTCTACATCTCACTCTTTTTTGTTTTGTTAGATGAAACATCGTTGTAAGAGGGGTTAGTAAAATTTTGGGTGGGATGCCAGCTGCTGTTGCCAAAGGGTAGCTGTTAACAATCAGACACAAACAAATGATGGCTAAGGAATTTGCAGTTAAAACTGCAAAAATGGCAGCGCACAGGTTCTCGGGGATTTGCTCTACTTGCTGCTGCTGCAGCAGCACTGCCTGCACTTTGGCGGTCAAGTTCTTCACATCTCCCCATGTCACTGGCCGACTGGCACACTGGGATCGGATTGGTTTCTGTGCCGTCTGTAGAGTCACCCTTGCCATTTCTGGGACTGGGTACAGGGACTGGTGCCACGACATCCCTGGCTGGGCGAACGTAACGTGCTGGAATCCACAAAGGTCCTGTAGGAGTAAGCACAGCAGCATAGCCTCGCCCCCAAGTGATCAGAGGGACCGGTCCCAACCATGCTTTGTCTGGTAAAGCCCGATAATATACCAGAGGGGGAGGCAAGCTTGTTTTCTGTTGAAATTGTCTATGATAAGTGGTGGAATTTTGAATGGAAACATTCAATTGGTTTAATGTAAATAATACTTTTTTTTACCTGTTGTGTTACCCACGGCAAATTGGGTACCCTAGAGCCGTCCTTTTTTATTTGTTTGTGAAGGCAGTCCTTAAAGCACGTTCCACGATGGCTTGACCTGTGGAATTACAGGGAAGGCCATGAGTAAGAACAATATTCCAGGTTGTACAAAATTGCAAAAAGGCCACTGAAGAATAGGCTGGCCCATTATCAGTTTTTAAGGAAGAGGGCTTACCCAAGGCTGTAATGGCCAAAAAAATATGAGAAATAACATGTGAAGCTGTTTCCCCTCGTTGAGGCGTGGCCCAAATGGCTCCTGAATAGGTATCAATAGATAAATGAATATATTTCCAGGGAGCCAGAGAGGGAACATGGGTAACATCCATTTGCCATAGTTGATTAGAGGCAAAACCACGGGGATTAACTCCCGTGTCCCCCGAAGGAGATGCCCCAGAACATTGCGGACAGGATGAAATAATCTGCTTGGCTTGGTCGAGTGGAATATGACAAGCTTGTGCCAGCCCCCTAGCATTTTGATGAAAAAAGGAGTGATTGAAAAAAGGATCTGAAAATAAAGTGGGGAAAACGTGAACTGCAGCGTCAGCATGACTGTTGCCTTCAGAAAGAGGCCCAAGAAGGGAAGAGTGACTGCATATATGAGAAATAAAATATAAATGCTTTCTGTCTTGTAGCAGCTGCTGTAAAATTAAAAACAAAGCCATAAGATTGGGGTCGATCCTGGGCATGATATAAGCACCTGGAAGATTAAAAATAAGTTGGCACACATAATGAGAGTCAGAGATTAAGTTAAAAGGCTGTTGAGAAAAGGTGTGGAAAGCTAAAATAGCAGCAGATAATTCTGAGCGTTGTGGTGAGGATTGCACTGCAGTGTAGGACACTTTCCAGGTATCATTATGAGGATCCAATTGCTCCTCTCGTTCACCCTCCATCAGAAAAAACAGTAGGAGCTTGTGGCAAGGGAGAAGGAGAAAGCAGTGGGCAGACAGGAAAGGAAGAAGTCATTAAACAAGCAAGTCAAGGATCTTTAGGCGGATGATATGAAATACAGCCTATATAGTCAGTTAAAGCACACTGAAGAGATAGGTTATTCTGAAAATAAAATTGAAAATCAGATTTTGGGATAGGAAGAACAATATTAATTAAATCAGTCCCATTTCGACGGCAAGCTCGTCGAATAATAACCTAAGGTTATTATTTCAGCAACCGCCTGGATAAAAGATAAAACATTTTGGGATGGGGTGTGGGGTAAGTAAAGCCATTCAATACAATATACTTTTTGTGCTTCTAACACAGCTAATACTCCTGTAGGTAGCTTACTAGTAGGAAATATCAAAAGTGTTAACTGACAATTTTTATGTGGAATTCTGTCCACAAATTGAGTACTCAAGATGTCATTAATTTGCTCAACCGTGGCAAGTGCTACAGGTGGAACTACAATGAGATCTCCAGGTTGTTTTCCTTTGGTCAATAAGTCAAATTCCAATTTAATCAAATTCCATTCAGATGGAAACACATTTCCATTAAATAGGTTAAACGTTTACAAATCTAAACAAAACAATTCAGAGTCATTTCTTTTGGTTGATGGATATATAGGTCTAACTAAACAATTTAAACTCAACAATTTCCCCCCCAAAAAAATTGTCCAACAATTACTGTCTCCTCTTTCGAGTAAAAAATTGCAAGCTAAAACTGCAAGAGTGGGCATCAAATTTCACATCCACCCCACCATTCTCAAACTGGAATTCTAAGCAGAGAGAAAAAAAGTTAAAACGAGCAGCCCCCCCTCTTCTTTCTGTCTCTCTCGCTCTTAAAGCAACACAGCCAGCGGAAAAACGAAAGAGACAGGAGAAAAAAAAAGAAAAAGAAATTTTACAAAAATCTCACCACTAAAAAATAGTTTTCTCTCCTTTGTATGCTTTTTCCATAAATTCTCTCACACATCCTCCATGGGACTCTTCTCATGCAAACACTTACTATTGCTTTTCAATTTACTTTTACAACAATAAAATCTGCAGTTTACTGTTTCTTTCACAGCCTGGGAGGGAGTGGGTGGGGGGTGGGGTTTGAGGGCTAACACACACACTTAGATATCAGCAAATTAACTCATTCACTTCCATTCTAACTGCTTGCATAAACAATTCCACATACAAATATTTCATTTCATACTTTCTCCAGGCAAACCATTTATTTTTAAATAAGGCCTTTTTGTGCGTTGTTATCAGAGAGGGTTTTGACCCTCTTCCAAGTCATGGAAATAACACAAAACAACACAGACAAATATATATACACAAATACTATTAAAACAACATTTATTTAGACATATGGCTTGTCCTGCAAGAAGCGAGAAAAATCATGACGTGATTCCAACCACACATGGTTTTTATAGGGCCCTTAACCATCTCCTATTTTTCTCACCATTCCAAGCCGAAGCGTAATGTTCTGGGTGGCCACACACACACACACACACACACACACACGGTCTCTAATTATGCTAAAAATACGAATCCTGGGTAAATTCATACTATAAAATAATCCAAACACCAGGATAATACTAAAAACAAAACTGTTTAATTAAAAGCTGAGCCTTTCGTTGGTCAACACTACCGACATCATCAGAGCAGGATGCAAGATTGCTGGGAGTCCTTCTTATGCTGCCGGGCGGCTTTGCGCTTGGCTCCTTGACCTGGTTACCGGTCCATCCATTCTCTCCATCTGGTTTCTTAAAGGGCCCACGTCCTTTATTGTGTTAATGCCCTCCGAAGTTGCTGTTTCCTTCCTCTTGGATCACCACTCTCCGTTTCTGCTCGCCCACTCTCACATCTGTCATCCTCTCTAGCCCCATTCCATGGTCTGTTAGATCCTCCCTGGACTGACTATGCTTGTGTGCGTTCGAGGGAGGGTGTCAAGCGGGTCCGGATGCCTATCGGAGCAATCCCTGGCAGCTGCATTCCTGCACACATTCCTCCACCCAGGGATGCTGTTTTCCTCCTCAGGTGTCTGTGAGTATGCTCTACCGCTTCTAGTTGTCCCGCTCCTCTTGAGGCTCCTCATTACTTGCTCGCACGTTGGGTTCATCAGTTCTTTTGCTCTTTTTGCACACGTGCGGGGCCTTACAACATCACTTTCCATCGTAGGTCTCTGTTTTCCTTTCCTATTCATGTTGGTAGAATAACCCCTGGTAAGTGGACGCATCACACCCATCCTCAAGACAGTGACTATATTAATTCCCCCCATGCCCGAAGCCATGAAGGTGAAAGCCTTAATAGACTCTGGCTGCACCCGCTGCCTCATTAGCCCGACGCTAGTGGGGAATCTGGGCATTACGTCAAGGAGACTGGAACAACCAATCTCATTTGGCCAGTTAGATGGGTCCATAGCAGGGGGGTGCCAGCTACCCTAGCCACTTTACCAATACACCTCTCCCTGGGCAAACATGAGGAAGACATAACGTTTGTAGTGACCCCAGGCATGGAATGCCCGATGATCCTAGGGATGGAATGGTTAAAAAAATAGAACCCCTGGGTGAATTGGAGGATGGCAGAAATCAAATTCCTGAAAGGGGACCCTATGGACTTAAAATCCCAAGGGGAGCTACCAAAATTAAGAACTGAAAAAGCTTCCATGGGAGAGGAAAAGGGACTACCGGAAATACCAGAGGAATACAGAGATCTTGCTGAAGTTTTTAGTGAGGAGACGGCGGATGAGCTCCCCCCGCCCTCCGACCCACGGACTGTGCCATTGAATTCAAGCCTGGGGCAAAACTCCCGAAGCCCAGATTATACTCCATGAGCCCAAAGGAGAAGGAGGAAATGGAAAGATTCATAAAGAAAAACCTAGAAAGGGGATTCATTGAGCCAGCCAAGCCTAAAGTGGCTGTCCTGGTCCTCTTTAGAGAGAAGAAGGATGGCACTTTACGCTTATGCGTGGATTATAGGTCCCTGAATACAGTCAGTGAAAGCAACCTATACCCTCTGCCCCTCATGAAGGACATGTTGTCACACCTCTCAAAAGGGAAAATTTTTTCTAAACGAGACCTAAGGGAAGCTTACTATCGCGTGAGAATTAAGGAAGGGGATGAATGGAAGACCACATTTAACTGCCCAATGGGGTGCTACCAATTCAAAGTCTTGCCATTTGGATTACAAGGGGCCCCCGCAGTATTTATGCAATTAATCAATGGCGTTCTAAGGGAGCACGTATTTAAGGGGGTCCTGGTTTACTTAGACGACATTCTTATCTTCACTGAATCAAAAGAGGAACATGTCAACCTAGTCAGAGCAGTTTTAAAGAAACTGCGAGCCGCCCACCTATATGCCAAACTCTCAAAATGCAAATTCCACCAGGAAAGGATAGACTACCTAGCTCAACCCCAAGCAAGCCCGCTGGTCCCAGCATTTTCACCAGTTCCAATCAGAACACACCTCCACCCAATCAGAACACAGCCAAGCTCCCAGCCAATCAGTTCATACCCCCCACCGGCAATTAAAAGGAAGAAACAGCTACGATCACACATTGCTCCTAGAAGCACGAAGCCGAAAGCACCAGCCCGAAGATGACGAATGGGACTTCGTCGAAACGTCGCCAAGACACTTCCAATTTTACGCAGGAGAAAACCCGAATAACCGAAGACCTACATACAAACACCCGCGAAAACCTCAGAACACACACACACATACACATACATACACATATACATATACATACATACATTCATACACATATATATATATATCTCATAAAGGTAAAAAAGGGTATATGCAGTGTTATCTTCATTTTAGATGTCAAAAGGGTCTCTGTCTCTGTCTCTCTCTGTCTCTCCCCCCTCCCTCCCTCTCTCCCTCTCCCTCTCTTTCTCCTTCTTTCTCTCTTTCCTCTCCCTCTCTTTCTCTCTCTCTCTTTTTCCTCTCTCTCTCTCTCTCTCTTTCTGCCCTTGGTCTGCCAGTCCTCTTCCCCCACTGTCTTTCTTTCTCTCTCTCTTTTGCCCCTTTCTCTCTTTCTCTCCCCCCCTCTCCCTCTCTCCAATCTTCTGCTCACCTGGCAAGCTGGCTTCAAGCTGTTCTCCAACAAGCTCAGGGGTAGGCAACCTCGGCTCTTTTATAACTCATGGACTTCAACTCCCAGAATTCCTGAGCCAGCATAGCTGGGCTAGCTAGCTCTCTCCTGCCCTTCCTGCTTCCTGCAGAGACGCAGCAAAGGGAGGAGCTCCGCCCAGTAAGCTTTTCAGCTCTTGGAGAACACCGTGCGTCCACTCTCTTTTTTTTACACACACACACACACACACACACACAAACACACACACACACACACACACACACACACAGAGAGAGAGAGAGAGAGAGAGAGAGAGAGAGAGAGAGAGAGAGAGAGAGAGAGAGAGAAGGGAAGCGCAAGTGCCTCTCCCTCTGTCTCTGCAAATGGCAGAGGAGGCTGGGAGCCGCAGGTTGCCGACCTGTGGCCTACACCATTTATTATAGGAGAAATGGTGTACTTATCTACAAAATACCTAAAGTCCCTACAACCCTGTAAAAAACTTGGACCAAAATATATAGGGCCTTTTCCAATTAAATGAATCATAAACCCAGTAACAGTAGAGTTAGAATTACCCAAAAATCTCAGGCAAATACACCCTATTTTTCATTGCAGCTTTCTGAAAAGAGAGCATCAGTCATCGTTACGGCCAAAAATCCCCCCCCACCTCCAATCATGGTGGAGGGCAAACAACACTTAGACATAAAGGAAATCCTAGATTCTAGGAGATATCATGGAGCAACTCAGTACCTAGTAGCATGGAAACACCTCCCTGCCTCACAAAACGAGTGGGTCCATAAACGTCATGTCACAGCCCCGAAGCTATTAAAGAAGTTTCACACAGAGTATCCTAACAAGCCAGACTAACTTTTATACCTGTTCTGTTTTCTTTTCAGGTGGATCTATTTATTTTTAAGGGGGCAGGATGTCAGAATCCAATTATATTTCATCTCTAGTTATCAACTATGGAAAACCCCATTTCTGTCCTCTCTGGATTCTGTCATACTACGAAGGGGAAGGGGGATGAGCAAAGGGGTTTTATGGCTCTCACTTCCTTCATTACAACTTCAAAGGGACTGAATGTGGATATCACCAAAAGGACTAACCATAACAATAGGGCCCATCAGCTTTCATCTACTCCTCTCTGAAGTCTCCCTTCCGCCAGCCGTGAGGAAAAGGGGGTGGAAATGTAACGCCTGGGATTGTCGCTGGAAGGACGGTGGGGTGGGGGGCTGCTGGGGACCACTTAAAACCTTGAATGGGAGGGCTTGGGCCCCAGGTCCTGTCTAGAACGCCTGCAACCATCTTCTCTTAATAAAAATGCCTGTTGGAAGAAATATTCCAAGAACTCTGTCTTCTTAAGATGCAAAGTGATTATTTTTAAAAATAACTCAAGGAGGAGAACATATCCAGCGTTCTTTCCGCATAACAGAAATCCTGTAAAATTACTTGGGCTGAAAGAAAGTGGCTGGCTCAAAGTCACCCAGCTGGCTTTCATGACTAAGGTGGGACTTGAAGTCATAATGTCCCACTTTCTTGCCTGGTGCCTTAACCACTAGGCCAGGGGTCCTCAACCTTGGCAACTTTAAGACTTGTGGACTTCAACTCCCAGAATTCCAGCTTTGCTGGCTGAGGAATTCTGGGAGTTGAAGTCCACAAGTCTTAAAGTTGCCAAAGTTGAGGACCCCTGCCCTAGGCCATAGGGGATGAGCGTTTTTAAGGGAGTTGCCTCTGATTCAGTGACTCAGCTTTGCATTCCTCCCCTTGTGGGAGGCACTTTGGAAGAAGTCATGGACAGAACAGTGAATTGATGTAAGTACTTGACCTATTGAAGCACCCAACTCCAGAGATGCAGTGGCTGGATCAGAAGATGAGAACTTGAGGAGCTGGGGGGGCATTCTCTCTCTCTCTCTCTCTCTCTCTCTCTCTCTCTCTCTCTCTCTCTCTCTCTCTCTCTCTCTCTCTCTCTCTCTCTCTCTCTCTCTCTCTCTCTCTCTCTCTCTCTCTCGTAACAGGTTAACATTAGAAGATAGGGTCATTCAGTGACACTGGTTGATGCTTGGATTCAAGAAAAAAGTAAGTACTTCTTCATGTTCCATCTAACCAGCATGTGGAGTTTATTTCAGGTGGCTTTAGAGAAAAAGAATGAAGCAAAAAACATGATTTTTAAGTGACTCCTGTTGACTCCCATTTTCAGAGCAAAATATCTTATAAGACAAGGTGCTTGGGCAAACAAGGCATAAGTTAAAACATTATTATGGATGGATGCATAATCAGCCAAATGTTTAGACTGGAATTGGCATTTTTATCCTTACTAAGGACCTGGGATAGGCAGATCTTGTTTGATGGTTGCAGGATGTAAGCTGTTCCAAGTAAAGCTGCCTTTTGCAATTGTCTGATGGTCATTCTGTCAATGCCAATGGTGCTCCAGATGTTTGGGATTGCACCCAGGAAGCTTTTTACAAGTGGTGCTACTTTTGCTTTCTTTTGCTACAATCATTCTACTTCTGTTTGCAAGTCTTTGCATTTTGTGAACTTCTCTATTTCTTTCTCTTCTATTCTCCTGTTTCCAGCTACTGCCACATCCACTGTGTGGACGTTTTTGTCTTATCAACAGTTGTTAAGTCGGGGGTGTAATTGGGCAGGTGCTTGTCTGTTTGTATTCTAAAGATACAGAGCACTGTAGTTTCTTTATTTTCTATTACTTTGTCTACTTCTTGGTCCGACCAGTTCTTGCTGGAAGCAAAGTGAAATTTTCTCTATTATATTACATTACCTTGTTGCTACTTTGTCATGCCATTGTTTGTAGTCAGTCTGTGCGATCTTCTTGCAGCAACTAACTAGGTGGTCCACTTTTTTTTCAGCTTCTTTGCAGAAACAGTTTTTGCTGTCTTTTGCTGTTTCCTCAATTCCAGCTTTATATGCATTTGCTCTTAAGGCTTGGTGCAGTCAGAATTAGCCCCTCTGTCTCTTTCTTCAACTTTTCTGCTCTTAGTTAAGTTTTGCAGTTAATTGCTTTGCCTGTTAGGGTTTTGGGTTTTTTTGTATACTAGCTATCTAGTAGTTTGCCCTGCCATGTCTCTTTTCAAGTCTTCATTCATTCTTTCTTATAAACCAATCTGGTTTCCCTCTGCAACTTAATAAGTCTTCATGGTATACCAGCCTCACTGCATATTCACTATCCTTCAGATATTCTTCCAATGTCCTTATTTCTTCAGCTATCTGGTGTCCTTGCAACATTTCACACCCGCATATACTCCTTGGTAAGTAGACTCTGTCAACATCAGTGCATGAATGAACGTTATGATTTATCGTCATTATTTTTCTAGTTTTCTTATCCAGAGCTTTTAATTCTGCTTAGCTCCAGTCCACTATTCCAGCTGTGTACCTGATGACTGGAATTGCCCAGGTTTAATAGCCTTGATGGTACTTCTTGCACTGAATTTGGACTTTCAGACTTTCTTCATGATGTATTCACTTCTAACCTTTGTCTTGATTTCTGTGTGGTTGATGTCACCTTGAAGGATTCCTAGATATTTGTGGTGAACTTCTTCATCCACACTTTTTAATGTTATTGTTATAATTATAGATGGCTGCACCATCAGCCAGATGTTCAGATTGGATTTGGCATTTTTATTCACCTATTGTGACCTTCCCCAAGATTTGGGATAGGTAGAAGTTGTTGTTTGATGATGTTAAATGTATTATTATTGTTATTGTTATTGTTATTATTATTATTGTTGTTGTTGTGTTTTATTCATTAAACATGAACCTCAGTCAACTGAACATTCATATTGGCTGGCGCTGATGGTTGACACGGGTTGCTACCAGCATCCTACGTGTCAGCCAGGTACCTCCTTAAAATATAAGATGTTCCGAGTAGCGCAGTTTTTTGTAACGTTGCTGGAGTTATTGCAGGAAGCTGCAGTTTCTTTTTTTTTGTAAATTTTTTTATTATTATTATTAATTTTATAATTATAAATACAATGTAATTGTAAATAATAAACATAATTATATCGTAAGGCATCGCTCAGCATCACCCCACCAGCCACATCCCCCTCTAACTTCCTCCCTTTCATCTTCTATCCCCCCACCATCTCTACCTCCCTCACTCTCCTCGCTCCTCTTATAACTCCCTACTTCCCTAACTCCTCACTCCCAAACTCTTCCCCCTCCTCGAATGTGGTTCTGAGGTGCCGCTAAGACAATCCATCTCTAATCTTACATAACACAATTACATATTACAAATAATAAAATTATAAATCCCCCCCAACCACCCCCCCCGACTTCCCAAAGTGAATACAGGGTAAAAACACAAGAAAACCCACTAAATTACTCCAAAATATTATATAAAACCTATTAAAAATACTATATTTTGCAACCTAACACATAAATATTTAATTATATGCTAAATACAATTTCTTAAACTGGTATCTCCCTTGTATATACTCTATCCATCTTTTCCAATCCAACAAATATTTCTCATTTGAGTGATCCTTCAAATATGCAGAGATTTTAGCCATTTCTGCCATATTTGTTACTTTCAAATTTTTAATTTAATCCTCGGTTTCTTGCCGTTCCAAACAACTCTATTAATACGCTTCTGCCATTCCTCCAAATTCGCGTCTTTTTTAAGTATAGGCAACATTTGAAAAAGAAATAAAAATTTTGGCAATATATTCATTTTGACTGCTGCTATCCTACCCAACATAGATAATTGTAGTTTAACCCATTTATACAATTCTATTTGTGTATTGTTCCACAAGACTTCATAATTATTTTTATATAACTTGCCGTTAGAGGCTTCAATTTCAATTCCTAAATACTTAACTTTCTTAACTATTTCACAACCCGTTATTCTTTCCAAATCTTGTTTTACATTACCATCTAAATTCTTAGTTAACATCTTTGTCTTAGATATGTTTAATTTAAAACCAGATACCCTACCATAATTTTTAATTAACTCCATCAAAATCTGTACTGACTGGATTGGTTGAGACAATGTCACAAGCAGGTCATCTGCAAAAGCACATAATTTATAATCATGTTGTCTAATCTGTATACCTTTTAAATCATCTACTGCTCTTATCTTATTCAATAAAACCTCTAACGTTAAAATAAATAACAATGGAGATAAAGGACATCCCTGTCTAGTACCTTTCTCTATCTTGAATGAATCTGTTAAATGCCCATTCACAATAATCTGACCTGTTTGTTTCTGATAAACAGCCAAAATAGAATTAATAAACTGATCCCCCATTCCCATCCTAACTATTAATTTTTTCAAAAACAACCAGTTCAATCTATCAAAAGCTTTTTCCGCATCCAAAAACATAAGAACTGCAGGTACCTGGATATGCTTGTCCAAATATTCTAATATATTAATAAGTTGTCTAACATTAGTTTTCATCTGTCTCCCTTGCAAAAAGCCAGTTTGGTCTGAATGAATTATTTGTTGTAAAACTTTCATTAATCTGTTGGCCAAGATTTTTGCAAAAATCTTATAATCCGTATTCAGCAATGAGATAGGTCTAAAATTTTCTGGTTGAACATTATCTTTTCCCTCTTTGGGGATTAAAGAAACGTAAGCTGTTTTCCATGAAGGTGGAACCTGGCCACCTTCTTGTATACTAACAAACAACTCTCTAAGAGGTTCCACCATTTCTGTTTGAAGATGCTTATAATAAGCTGCTGTTAAGCCATCCGTCCTGGGAGATTTTCCCATTTTCAATTGTTTAATCGCTGAAATTATTTCCTCTGATGTAATTAATCTATTTAATCTATCTCTTTGTTCATTGGTAATTGTCAATACATTCTCATTTTGCAAAAAAACATCTATCTCATTCTCTTGTATCTTATCTTCAGCATATAACTTAGAATAAAATTCTAAAAAGGCCTTTTTTATAGTTTCTTGTTGAAATACCTCCTTCCCTTTATATTCTATTTTATCAATAATGTGGGATTTTTGTTTTTTCCTTAATATATAGGCCAACCATCTGCCAGGTTTGTTAGAATTAAAAAATGTATTATGTTTAGCATATTGCATATTCCTAGCAACTTGGTCGGCCATCAACAAGTCAAATTGTTTCTGTAAAATCTTAATCCCCTCTTTAATATTTTTATCATCTGGTCTCTTTACTAAAAGTTGCTCTTTCTTCTTTATTTCCTCCTCTAATCCCTTCCTTTTTTCCTCCCGTTTAGATCTATACCTTTTGTTCATATCAATTAAAACCCCACGCATAAAAGCTTTACTAGCATCCCACACCATTTCTATTGTTGTACCCTTATGAAGATTTAACATAAAAAATTCCTTCATGACACTTTTACATTCAAGCACGTTTGAATCATATTGAAACAAGTTTTCATTGAGTCTCCAAGATCTTCTAGGAGTCTGGCCCACCATTAACTCCATCACAACCGGGTTATGATCTGATAAAACTTTAGGCAAAATTTTTACCTTCTTTACCCCAGAAATAAAGTCACTTGTAATTAATATAAAATCAATTCTAGAAAATGATTGATGTCTATCAGAAAAAAAAGTAAATTCTTGCTCTTTACCATGTCTTTCTCTCCATATATCTATCAAATCAAAATCATCCTTAATATCAAAAAAAGATTTAGGCAGCATAGAGCATATTTGAGGGATTGGCGATGTTTTCTTCTTGTCTAAACTAATGTCCATAACACCATTCCAATCTCCCATTAAAATACAAGACCTATAGTCAAATTGTGTTAATTTTTTATGTATTAATTTATAAAACTTTCCTTGTTGTTGATTTGGTGCATAAATACCCATCAGAAGAACTTTCTTCCCGTCTATTAAAATTTCAATTGCTAAAAATCTGCCTTCAACATCAGCTTCTATTAACTTAGATCTTATGTGAATTTTAACATAAATAGCAATTCCATTCTTCTTCTCTTTAGCCGCTGCCACAAAATATGAACCTAATTTGATATTTATCAAGTATTTCTGATCACTAGATCTAATATGTGTTTCTTGTAGACAGATTACATCATTTTTACATTGAGCCAAATAGTGAAATATCTTTTTCCTCTTCTGAGGAGAATTTAAGCCGTTGACATTCCATGTCAAATATTTATTTGACATGACCAGATTGAGAAAGCTTTTGCAAGACCAAATCAATTTTCGCCGTTTTCTTCTTTGGTCTAGCTCCCATGGCTTCCAGACTTGCAGATGGATATTGTTGTTGTTGTTCTTTTTCTTGTTCTTCCATACGCTTGGTAATTAATCTAGTTTGCCTTTGATCTTTAGGTTTCTCTATTTCCAGGGGTTGAAAAATATCAATACTCTGCACAGGCAACTCCATCAGTACTCCTCCAGCTGCTGGTAAGGGCTGTGAGTCTGAAAACTGTAGTTGTAATAGTTCCATTCCTTCTTTTTTTGACAAATCAGCATTTTTTGGTATTGGTGAAGGGGGTCTACCTGCCTTCAAGACATTCTCAACAAAATCTTTTGCTTTTTCCACAGAATTCAAATAATATCTTTTGCTCTGATAAAATAATGAAAGTCCAGCTGGAACCTCCCATCTATATTGTAAAGCACGTATTTTGAGTTCAGCAACCAAAAATGCATAGTCCTTTCTAGCTCTCAACATTTTTGGGGGAATCTCCTTCAAAACCACAAGATCCTGACCATCAACACTTAATTTCTTATTATAAGATATTGTGAGAACATGATTTCTAAATCTCCTTGTAACAAAATAGATGACAACATCTCTAGGTAATCCTCTTTGTTTTGCAGCCCATGAGTTAATCCTGTAGATTCGATCAATTTGCCATGAAAAATTTTTCACAGCATCATCAAGTAATTTTCCCAAAGCCTCTTCAAAAATTCTTCTCAAATCATCTTGAGTCTCATTTGGTACCTCCCTCAGACCTCTAATTCTAATAGCAAACATCATTTGATTGTATTGGACCATCAAAGCATGATCACGTAATTCACTTTTCATTTGTTGCCCAACCCCCTCAACCTTCTCTTCAACACCCCCCCCAGACCCCCTTAACAGCTTCCACAATATCTTCTCTTATTTCAACATTGCGGGTCTGGATTGTTGCCTTAATTTTTTCCAGTTCCTCAGATACACCTTTGCCTTGATTCTCAATCTTGTTCTCCAAATCCTCAATCTTACCCTCCAGCTTTTTCTCCATTTTTTCAAACCTTTTTTCAAATCTTCTCTCCAAATCCTCAGTCAAATTTGACAATGCAGCCTGTAGATCCTTCACAGTAAGCATTTCTGAAGGAGCCTGTACAGGCAAAGGGGTTTGAAAATCTACAGGTGTTAAAGAAGGTGGAGGAGCAAGAGAACTAGCTACTACTTTAGATAGCTGAGCTGGGGAGGGTACCACCTTTGAGGAAGCTAACTTAGCTTGTCTAGTGGTCATTTTGTTCAATCCAGAGTTACTAGTAGGAAATATCAAAAGTGTTGTATTTTGCAAAGTTTTTGGACATAGTTCTCAGTGCCCCGATGACAATGGGTATCACTGTTACACGTTTCATCCATAATCGCGCAGTTTCGATGGCCAGGTTGCGATATTTCGTAATTTTTTCCAGTTCTTTTTCTTCCACTTCAGCATCTCCTGGTACAGCGATATCAATCAGATGTACACTTCAGTTCTCTACAACTGTGATATCTGGCGTGTTGTGTTCCAAATGGTGATCTGTCTGTATTCGAAAGTCCCACAAGATCTTCACCCTCTCATTCTCAACAACTTTTTCCACCCTATGTTCCCACGACTTTTCAGACACAGGCAAGTCGTATATTTTACACAATGCCCAGTGGATTATTTTTTTACTACTACTACTACTACTACTACTACTACTACTACTACTACTACTACTACTACTACTACTACAACAATTTATATTCTAATGCTATTAAGCACCCAGCCAAGGCAATTCTTTTTTCTTGTCTGTTTATGCTTTCCAGAACTATCTGCTCTAACAGCACCAGGCCTAGGAGACAAGTCATAACTAGTGCACTAGTGTAGTTTAGTGATCATAATGTTGGATCAGAATGGGGGAACCAATGCAATTTTCTACCTAGTGATGAAACTCGCTGAGTAACTTTGGGTCAGTTGCTACTTTTCAGTTTAACCTACCTCACAGGGTTGTTGTTAGGATAAAACAGGGAAGAGGGAATTCCTGCTCTTAATTCCTTTCAGGAAAGGAAGGAAGTACAGATATAAATAAGTACAGGTATAAAAAAATTGAAGATGAATTAATCTATTAATTTTGCTTTCTCCTGTATTTTTTTAAAATCCAGTATTTTCAATCTTGCACTGTAATGAAATATACATAAAACATTACTTTTGATCCTGTTTATACATAAACTTGTGAATTTTTTTTGAAGCACTTATCTTAAAAACACACTAATGTGCAACAGCCAAAATGCAATAGATCAATGTATTTCTAGCACAGAGTATGGAGTATGTTGTATCTAACAGCTTCCTAATATGACCAGACACTGCTCAGAAAAATCTTAGGGTTTCCTTCCCACTTTTGAAAGGAGTTGCCAATTCTGTAATTTATTAAAACAACATCAACCATAATCCATATATGAATGAAATTCTCATTCCATCCTAGATGAGATTTTAATTTGTTCCAGTAGGGATTTTTCTGCTATTTTTTATGAAGCCTGAGAATTACACACAGCATCTAAGCTTGCTGAAAAGCTGTTTAGGTGTCCCATTGTCTGTGTTTGCACATGTGAGGGTGCTCAAACAAATTCTTACTGCCTCAAGACAGAACAAATAAAAAGAAAAAAAGCTAATGAGGGAGAAGCGATACTTTGCTATAGCCCATCAGCTTTCTATAACCTCCAAATTGAAGCTCTGGCTGTTATAGATGTAATTGGACATATCTGGAAGGTCTGGAGCAGTGGTTCTCAACCTTTTTAATGCCGCGACCCCCAACCGGTCGTAAGTCGAGGACTACCCAACCGGTCGTAAGTTGAGGACTTCCCAACCGGTTGTAA
The DNA here is from genome assembly GCA_034064705.1 of Bothrops alternatus. NCBI lineage: Eukaryota > Metazoa > Chordata > Lepidosauria > Squamata > Viperidae > Bothrops > Bothrops alternatus. Next base: position 1,845,530 of record JARGCV010000115.1, read on the forward strand.
GTTGAGGACCCCAACCGGTCATAAGTCGAGGACTTTCGCTGCCCGGGAGCGCCGCGCATGCATGGTGCCGCCCCCTGCGCCGGCCGAGGCATAGCTGGCAAGGGGCAGCGATGGCGCAGGGCGACCACCGGCTGGGTCACCAGCTGGCCCAGCCCAAGGGAGGTAAGGCACCCGCCGGGCCCCACATGCGCCAGTAACCCTCCCTGCACCCGCCGGCCTCCCACCTACCACCCCTGGCCCTCTTTTACTTACATTTTTAGTAGTTGCTCAGCAGGGAGGGGTGGAAACTTCCAGACAGCTCGCCTTCGCTGCAGACAACTTGCAGCACCGTTTGCAGACTGGGACTTTTGGCGAGCTCAGCAGGGCAGAGACAGCCTGGACAATTCCTATTGGCTTTTGAAAGCCAATAGAATTAGACTCTATTCAAGAGTGTCTATTCTATTGGCTTTCAAAAGCCAATAGAATAAGAGGGAGTAGCACAGCTAAGGAAAAGGGGGGAAAAATGGCGGACTGCGTTGTTTGGCGACCCCCGTGAAATGGTTGTTCGACCCCAAATGGGGTCGCGACCCACAGGTTGAGAACCGCTGGTCTGGAGGGTTTTTTTCTTCTTCTTAAAGTAGCAAATAGATCATGAACCAAGACAATTTGAATTCCAATTTTCTCTCTGCCACTCCATGCCGCTGATTTTTCTCTTCCTCATTGTCAAACATTCATAAATCTGTTCTCATTTTCAGAGGACACAACTAATTCTCCTGGCGGAAAGGAAGAATCCTTTGAATTTGATTTTGCTGCCAAGTTTGACTCTTATTTTCAAAACTTTCCTTATCATCTGCTGGGCTCTAGGATGTTCCAAGAGTATTTCCAATATAAAGGGATCAGTTTTCCTCAAGTCATCTATGCAGGACCTGTGTTGCAGATGGTAGAAAAGGATTTCCAAGTTCGAGATGACGATATTTTCAATGTCACTTATCAGAAATCAGGTAGAATTTCTTGGGCTACTTGTGGGGAGGGAAAATGCTTCAGATTAGTGCGTGAAAGCAAGTCGATTCTATTTGTGTGTGTGTGTGTGTGTGTGTGTGTGTTTTAAAGAAAAATAGAGTTGGTGTCCCATTCAGTTTCCAAATGGGATCTAATTCTTAGTAAAATCATAAACAACTTTTACAAAACACTGCTTTTGGAAAACTCAGCAACAACAAAAAAAACAACAGCAGACAGCACTAGCAGTGAATATGTGACATTTAAAAGCAGCTAAAACTTTTAAATTTGTTTTAATATTTTACTGTGTAAAATATTTTAACTTTTACCTTGGAAACTTTTACCTTAATAAAGGGCAGGATATGGAGGCAAATGGATGATGTTACATGGCTTGAGCTTACATAATAATATGCATAGCATCAGTGGTGGGATTCAAATATGTGAACAACCGCTTCTCTGTGTGGATGCCGCTTCCGGAAGTCCATTCTGGGCCTGGGCAACAAAAAATTAGCTACCAGTTCTGCCGAAGTGGTGCGAACCGGCTGAATCCCACCACTGCATAGCATCCTTTGGAAGCATTTGTGCCACTTTGTTAATAAATAGAAATAAAATATTTGTAGTTTCAAAAAGTTCAAAGAAGCATTCAGGAAACTTCAGATCAAACCAGGCTTTTTCAACCTTGACAACTTTAAGATGTGTGGACTTCAACTCCCAGAATTCTCTGAGAGAATTGGGTTGGGGAATTCTGGGACTTGAACTCTATGCACCTTAATTTGCCAAGATAGAGAAACACGGGATTAGACACCAAGAGAGGTCAGATGACATGGGGTCTTTTGGCTTTCACAGACAGGAATTTTCTTAGTTCTCTCAAAGAACTATTAATATATGTACTCTACAAGTGTGTAGATAATTACTGTATGTAATTGCTGAGATAAAAAGGAGATGTTCAATTATGTATATACAAAAGTATTTTTGTTGTTCAGAATTAAACTGAGCAATTGTACATTTGGTATTCTGTAGGTTTTTGGGAAGCCCTGTTTGGATGGCACCTAATAAAGCAAGTGAAGAACAGAAGGAAAATATTGAAAATCAGCTAATGGCCTTAGTTCACCACTGTCTTCCCCAGATATGTGACTTCAACTACCTGAATTACACAGCTGGTGTGGTTATTGCTGCACACATCTGGAGAGTCAACCAGCTTGGAAAGGCTGTTCTAATTTTGATTTGATTAGGCCCGGGCAATTCTATCCAGATGATTGGCCTGGTTTTGCTAAATATTAAGAGATCAGGTAGCTAAGCAAGGTTTTCTACCCCTGAGTTAAGGGATGTATAGGTAGTTCTCAAATTACGACCGTAATGGATGTTGTCATGAATGCCAACATGTTGTTAAGTGAACCAAAGGTCCAAGATCGATGCAGTTTTGCTGAAAACCGGAAGTAAATGCTAGTATTTGGCAAAACTGTCATAAAACAACACATGAGAGCAGGATGCTGCAGACGGCCGATATAATGTGGTCCGGTTACCGAGCACCAAATTGTGTTTAAGTGAATGCAGGTTGTTACATAATCCTGGTTGTCAGTATCCCCCCGACAGGTCTGTCAGAACTTCAAATGGTTGCTAAGCAACTGATCATAAGTCGAGGACTACCTGTAGACCAGGGGTGTCAAACTGCCGGCCCACGGGCTGGTTTCATCATACCGGAGCCGTGCCCACCCCATTGCCGGCAATGGCGAAAAAGCTTCGATACGTCGCGTGACGTCACGAGTTTGACATGCCTGCTGTAGACCAATTCAGTAGCATGAAGGCCAATGATGCAATTTTCTGGCTGAAACTAAACAGGCCTTGCTTAGGTCACAGCATGTTTAGAGAAATACAGCTGTGATCTTCTGGGTACAGGTAGTCCTCAACTTGCAACAGTTCATTTAGTGACTGTTCAAAGTTATAATGGCACTGAGAAAAAGTGACTTATGACCATTTTTCACCCTTACAACTGTTGCAGCATCCCCATGGTCACATGATCAAAATTCAGACGCTTGACAACAAACTCATATTTATGACGGTTGCAGTGTCCCGTTTGTGACCTTTCTGACAAGCAAAGTCAATGGGGAAGCCTGAGTTTTAGATATTCTCTTCTATTGTTCTGTGTATGTTTACATAGGAATGTTATAGAATTGCCAAGTCTGAATCTCAATTCTCCATTTAACATGATACCCTACCATTAAGAAGGGAATGAAGAAGATTGAATCTGTGAGGTCCAAATGCCTCTCTGTATACAACAGTGTTCAACAGTGGCCATAATAGTAAGCACTTTATGATCCAGGTTAGGAGTGAAGAAGAGAGGACTGTAACTGGCCAGGTCCTCCAGGGTAGAAAGAGGGATTAAATAAGTTTATTGTATCCCAGGGTTTTTATGTCTAGGGTCTCTCAGGTTCAGGAAACACAATTCAAACCAGCTTTGAAAAAAGAGAATGACTGAATTCTGACTTTCTACTAAACCCTCCGCTTGTCTGGTTCTGGTTGGGCTTGTTGTGTTGACTTAATCCACTGAGGCTCCTTAAAAGACACCAAGCTAAACATTCCTATGTCTGATGAATTAGGATGCTTTACTGAAAAAGCCTTCTGAAAGCAATATTGCTGTGAAGGCTTGGGGGTGCAATTGTTTTGGTCCCCTCCCTGGACTAGAGTTCTTCCAATGGTGTAAGGGCATTGATGGTTTTGAAAGAAATATGCTAGCTAAAACTGAGTTTGAAACACTTTCTGCTTTGAGCAGAATTAACGATGCCAGGTGTTATGCTTTCCAGGGTGGTTTTCAAACTTTCTTGTCTGGTTGTCCTCCAGGATCTGCGAGGGAGTGTTGTTCATATCAGCCAGTTCTTAGGCCAGCGGTTCTCAACCTGTGGGTCGCGACCCCATTTGGGGTCGAATGACCATTTCACGGGGGTCGCCAAACACCGCAGTCCACCATTTTTTTTTGGTCGGCCATTTTTTTTGGTCGTCCATTTTTTCCCCTTTGCGATGCGCCCCGCCCCGCCGCACATGCGCGATGCGCCCCGCCCCTCTGCGCATGCGCGATGTGCCCCGCCCCGCCGCGCATGCACAATGCGCCCCGCCCCCGCATGTGCGATGCGCCCCCGTCGCGCCGCGCATGCGCGGTGTGCCCCGTCGCGCCGCGCATGCGCGATGCGGGCCGGGGTCGCGCCCGGGAAAAGGTTGAGAACCGCTGTCTTAGGCAAATACTTAGATGATGCAGCCATTGACTCCGTGGTTGTGAATGCCTCCTTCGAATCCATGAAGAGTAATAAGATGTCCAACTTCTCACTCACGCCGAAGTTCATCATGAACCAAAAGAAAAGTGCTTTCCTTCACAAAGGTGATGAAGGGATGGAAAGGGGAAGGATTTGTCATCTGGAACAGCCTCAATCAGGGTGATGTTCTAGGACAGTGGTTCCCAACCTTGGCCATTTTTAGGGGTATGGACTTCAACATCCAGAATTCTTATCAATGGCCATGCTGGCAGTGGAATGCTGGCAGCTAAAGTCCACCAACCCAGAAATGGTCAAGGTTGGGAAATACTATTTCACAGGGATGCCACTAAACTCCAATCTCTTTGCTTTCCTTGCCAGCTGCAGGGTTTTTGAGCTGTAAGACTTGGCAGGATCCTGTTCTGTCCTTCCAGTTCTCCTTTCTGAGGTTCTCATCTCATCTCTTTAGCATTTCTTTGGAAGCATTTATGCCACCTTGCTCATATCCTGTGTTGACATCAAGTGATTCTCAAGATTAGCTTTCCTCAGCCTGATTCACTTGCTTTGGACTACAGCTGTTAGGATTCACAGCACCAGTCTGAATTCTGGGGTTCAGTTTTGGCTTGTCTGCATGGGACCAGGTTCGTGAAAAACACTTAAAAATAGTGAATTAATTATAATGGGGCACAAACACATATTAACATCACACCGTCAAGCCTTCTGCCATTCTCTGGCTAAGAAATCAGTCTGAGGCATATTGTCTTCAGGACTGTAGTCACAGCTTTTTGGCTGGTGTGGATCAATAATTTGATCTACCTAGTGGTACAATGTTGTTCTTAGAAAGTAGGGTTTCAACAGTTCCTGGTCAGTAGGAGTAGAAGGGTGGAGACACTGATCCCTAGCTTTATAGTCCAAGGTTTGTTGTATTCTGTGGTGCCATGCTTAACAGAAATAGTTAAGAAAAATGACATATGAGTCTTTTCCTTTGCTGGTCTGACCATTTGGCTTCTTATATTTACATTGAAACATAAAATCATAACTGTAAAAGACAGACTAGAAATAAAAATTAAAATGAGCAACAAAATGTAAAGAGAACACCTGTCTGACCTTGATGAATATAAATCACCAGGACCTGATGGATTACATCCCAGAGTTCTGAAGGAGCTGGCAGATGTTATCTCAGAACCATTGTATCATATCTTTAAAAAATCTTGAAGCACTGGGGAACTACCAGAGAATTGGAAAAGAATTGATGTGGTTCCCATTTTCCAAAAATGAAAAAGAAAACAGACCCAGGAAATTACAGACCAATCAGCCTAACATCAATACCTGGGAAGATACTGGAAAAAATAATCAAAAAACAGATCTGTGAATATGTAGAAACAAATAAAGATGTAACTAGAAGCCAGCACAGGTTTGTTAAAAACAGATCATGCCAAACCAATCTTATTTCATTCTTTGACCAAGTGACTAAATTAGTAGACCAGCAAAATGCTGTTTACATAGAATATTTAGACTTCAGCAAGAGATTTGACTTTTGACATTTGACAACCTACTTCTTGGTAAGCTAGAAAAATGTGGGATAGACAGCATCATCATCAGATGGATTTGTAACTGGCTGACAAATCGTACTCAACAAGTAGTCCTTAAGAGTACTACATCTACATGAAGGGAAGTAAGCAGTACCACGATGTTCTGTCTTAGGCCCAGTATTCTACAATATTTTCATAAATGATTTAGATGAGGGAAAAGAAGGCGAACTCAACAAATTTGCAGATGACACTAAGCTGGCAGGAATAGCCAACACTCCAGAAGACAAGCTCAGGATCCAAAAAGATCTTGACAGATTTGAACAATGGGCCCTATCCAACAAAATGAAATTTAATGTGGAGAAAAGCAAGATTTTACACCTGGGCAGGTAAAAACCAAAGGTACAAGTACAGATTAGGTGAAACCTTGGTCAAAAACCATAACTGTGAGAGGGACCTTGGCGTTCTAGTAGACAATCACTTAAACATGAGCCAGCAGTGTGCGGCAGCAGCCAAAAAAGCTAATACAATCCTTGGCTGTATAAACAGAGGCACAGAATCAAAATCACATGAAATATTAGTACTGCTTTATAAAGCCTTAGTAAGACCACAGCTGGAATATGGCATCCAGTTTTGGTCACCACATTACAAAAAAGATGTAGAGGCTTTGTAAAAAGTACAAAGAAGAGCAACTAAGATGATTAAAGGCCTGGAGACTAAAACATATGAAGAACAGTTGCAGGATTTGGGTTTGGCTAGTCTAGAGAAAAGAAAGACTAGGGGGGACATGTTAGTAGTATTCCAGTATTTGAGAGGCTGCCACAAAGAGGAGGGGGTCAGTTTATTTTCCAAAGCACCAGAAGGCAAGACAAGAAACGATGGAAACTAATCAAGGAGAGAAGCAACCTGGAATTAAGGAGAAACTTCCTAACAGCGAGGACAATTAACCAGTGGGACAGCTTTCCTTCAGATATTGTGGGTGCTCCATCACTGGAGGAAGAGACTGGACAGCCACCTATCTGGAATGGTATAGGATCTCCTGCTTGAGCAGGGGGCTGGATTAGAAGACCTCCCAGGTCCCTTTCAGCTCTATTCTGATTCTGATATCTGCATTGATAAAACACAGCAACAAAGTAATCTTGATGACATCGTTCTTAAGAATTCTATATCAAGGGCCCTATATGGAACTAGGATTTCCAAATGCATTTCCTCCATGTGGAAGAAAAAATAATTTAGAAATCTAAACATTAAACTTTCAGGAACAGTCCTAGTTGCTCAGTTCTTCTTAAGAGCTACATGTGATCTGCATTTATCCCAAAGGGGAACAACTCTGACTTTAAGATAATAATCTTCCCCAAAATTAAGATTAAAGAGAAAAATATTTTCTATCTCTGTTTTTGTATTCTTAGTCAATTTAAGATGATTCTCTTATATATGAAGGCAAATTATTTGGGGAAAACCTCCTATTTATTTTGGGTAATGTTCTGTCTAGCCCCTCTCAGCTCCCAGGAATACACTTAACGAGGTCGTTAAGACTTGGTCAATTAGCACAGTTCACAGGAAGGCAGTTCAAGGCAAACTGCTTTATTCAACAATTTAAACAGACACACTAGGAAACTCAGTTACAACTCACTGCGAACTCCCCCAGGTCACTCCTTGGGTAAACGTTGCTCGTGACTAAGGCTGAGGCTTCCGTTTCCCTGCTAATATAGCCTCCCACACGTCACGTCCGTCTTCCACCCAACTGACCCCTTCGCCTATCAGCCCGTCGGTATCTTGGATCAATCCAGTTAGCTTCCTGTTCCACATCTGAGTCATCCTCCTCTGACTCAGCATGCATACCAAGCTCCTCGTTATCTGGCTCAGCTGCCGGGAGGGGAAAACACCCAGAAGGGCCTGCCGGTGCTGTGTCATCATCTGAGAAGTAACCAGCCTGGCCAGAGACACTCACAACACTATCCCCCCCCGCAGGCCCCTCCTCCGGGGTCCGTCGTAGGGGATGTGGTTTGGAGGGAAACGCGGTATGGAAATCCCACATTAACGCAGGAGCCTCAATATCCTGAGCATCCACCCACGTGCCAGCGGCTGGCCCACCCCCAGTCCAATCAACTAAATATTGGAAGCGGTCATCGAGCCATCGGGAATCTCGGATGCCGGACACCTCCAACCGGGAAACAGGAACGTGAGCACGGCGAGCTGTCGGGCCCAGATCAGGAGGTCGAAGCGGAGAATCAGGGTTGACAGGAACAAGCAAGGAGCGATGAAACACGGGATGTACACGAAGAGACCTAGGCAAAGTCAAACGATAGGTCACCGGATTGATGACCGTCTCCACAGGAAAAGGACCCATGAAACGTTGATCAAGCTTGCGGTGAATTCTCCCTGGAAACAAGTACTTGGTGGAGAGCCAAACCCGATCTCCAACAGCTAACGGCGGCGTGTCGCGACGTGAGCGGTCTGCAACCCTTTTGTAGTCTTCCTTGGCCTTAGTCAAGTGCTGCTTCACCATCTCGTGGACTGACTGGAGTTCTGTTAAATAGTCCTCGGCAACTGGAACGGGAGAATCAAAGAGCGTGAGCGGAAAAAATCTGGGATGATAGCCGTAGTTGGCAAAAAACGGAGTGGTCTGAGTGGAAGTGTGCTGAGAGTTGTTGAAAGCGAATTCGGCCACGGAGAGGTATTTGGACCAATCGTTCTGTTGGTCGTTGATGAAACAACGCAAATACTGCTCCAGGATGCCAATCACTTTCTCTGTACCCCCATCAGTCTCTGGGTGATGCGTGGAGGCTAGATTAACTTGGACTTGAAGCGCGGCCATGAGTTCTCTCCAGAACTCCGAGGTGAACTGGGTTCCTCGGTCGGACACTATTTTGTCAGGCAAACCGTGTAGCCGAAAGACATGTTGAATGAACAGCTGAGCAGTGACCTTGGCTGTCGGTATTCTTCGGCAAGGAATGAAATGTGCCATTTTGGTCAGCATGTCCACCACGACAAAGACAACGGTGTAGCCGGCAGAAACAGGTAGACAAGTCAAGAAGTCCATGGAAATAGCTCCCCAGGGTCTCTCCGGCGTGGGCAACGGCTGTAATAATCCCGGAGGGGCTCCTGTGGCATGTTTTGCCTGATGGCACCGTACACAGGAATTCACATAGGACTGAACATCATGGCGAAGTCTGGGCCACCAGAAAGTCCGAGACACTAAGTGAAGAGTCTTAAAGAAACCAAAATGACCTGCCGCAGGGTTATCATGGCATTGAGTCAGGATGAGACCCCGGAGTGGGCCTGCTGGAACATATAACAGGTTGCGGCAGCGTAATAGTCCCTCGGCCAAGGTCCAAGGTGAGTCGGGACCCATCTCTTGTCTCTTTCGTATCGCAAAGTCATCTAGTTGTTGCGCTTCCCGAATCTGTCGTCGTAGATCTACCGGATCGTGCACGGCTGCTATCGATTCGACAGGCAGAATGGTTCGAGGAGGCAAGGGGTCCTTGATCTGTAGATACTCAGGTTTACGAGACAAGGCATCTGCTCTTTTGTTGTACCCTTTCGGAATGTAGGTGACTTTGAAGTTGAATCGAGCGAAGAACAAAGACCAACGGATCTGACGTTGATTCAATTTCCTGGCAGATTGCAAGAATTCCAAATTTTTATGGTCAGTCCGAACTTCAACTTGGTAGCGAGCTCCTTCCAGGTGGTGTCTCCAGGTCTCAAAAGCAGTCTTGATGGCCAATAGTTCCTTTTCCCAAATGGTATAATGGCGTTCGGAGGGACTCAATCTCCTGGAGTAATAAGCACACGGGAACAGGGGGCCGCCATCTTGGCGTGTTTGAAGTAGCACAGCCCCTACTGCCACATCTGAGGCGTCGGCCTCCACTACAAAGGGACGACAAGGATCTGGATACTTGAGAATGGGTTCCTGAACAAAAGCCTTTTTGAGGGTCTGAAACGCCTGTTGCTCGGCATCGCCCCACTGGAACTTAATCCCTTTCCGTAACAGTCGAGTAAGGGGCGCAGTCAAAGCAGAAAATCTCGGAATAAATATCCTGTAATAGTTTGCAAATCCCAAAAGTCTTTGGACATCTTTTGCTTTGCATGGGGGTTGCCAGGTTTGCAAGGCTTCAACCTTGCCAGGATCCATGGCGATGCCTTGTGGAGAAATCATATGTCCCAGAAACTCAATGGTGGTTTGATAGAATTGACATTTCTCTAACTTGGCATAAAGGTGATGCTGTCCTAAGCGTTGCAAAACTCGCCGGAGATGCTGAAGATGTGTTGCTCGTGACGGGGAGTAAATCAGGATGTCATCGAGGTAAACCACCACAAATTGATCCAATAAATCCCGGAAGATGTCATTCATGAAATGTTGAAAGACGGCCGGAGCATTGGTGAGTCCAAAGGGCATGACTGTATATTCAAAATGACCGTACCTGGTCCCAAACGCGGTCTTCCACTCGTCCCCCTCTCGGATGCGAACCAGATTGTAAGCACCCCGTAGATCTATCTTGGTGAAGATGGTCGCTGATCGGAGACGGTCCATGAGATCAGGAATCAAAGGCAGAGGGTACCGATTGCGCACCGTGATGGCATTGAGCTTGCGATAGTCACAGCATAGGCGTAAATCTCCGGTTTTCTTCTTCACGAATAACACAGGAGCTGACAAAGGCGAGGAAGAAGGACGAATGAAACCCCTGGCCAGGTTTTTGTCCACAAAGTCTTTTAATGCGGCCAACTCGGGTTCAGACATGGAGTAAAGGCGTCCCCCTGGAAGTTTGGCATTTGGCAGCAAATCAATGGCGCAGTCATATGGTCTATGCGGAGGCAATTGGTCTGCCTCTTTCTCACTGAATATATCCGCAAAGTCCGCTAGGTCGGCCGGCAAGGTGATGTCAGGGTGAGATGGTAGTTGGGCTGCGCAAACGTGGCGTACGTGGTCAACGCATTGCAAACTGGGAAAGGAAACAAAGTTCTGGGACCACACCACACAAGGATCATGGGTTCTCAACCAAGCTAAGCCGAGAACTAAGGGGAAATGAAGTCCCTTGGTAACATAGAATTGGATGGCTTCTTCATGTTGTCCTATGACCAGGCGTATGGGCTGGGTCATAAACTTGATTGGTCCAGACAACAACTCACGACCATCAATTGTCTCAACCGACATAGGCGGCTTCACGGAGCACAAAGGTATGGCATGGTGACGAGCAAAAGCTTCATCCATGAAATTAGTGGTGGCTCCAGAATCCAACAAGGCGTGTGCCGGAATGCCCTGGGCATGGTTTCCCAGACATATATTGGTTGCTAGGATCAGATGTCTCGGAGGACCGGGGTCTTCGTCTGCGGAACGAGGACTGGGTTTGACGCCTGCCCGACCCAATGTTTCCATTAGGCCGGGCTCTGGCCTTTTCCCGGCAAGGTGGCTTGAAAACTGCTGAGTGGGAGGTCGAGCTGGAACAGGAGTAGGACCTGCCGTACCACGTCGTTTCTGGGGGCAGGCCATAACGAAGTGACCCATCTCTCCACAGTACCGGCACAATCCCTCAGCTCTCCGTCTTGCCTTCTCAGCCTCGGTCAAGCGAGATCTAGCTGCACCGATATCCATGGGTTCCTCACTGGCCATGGGTACAGGACGCCTCTCGGTATAAGCCGGCAACGATTGGAGAAGACGTCTGGGTGCCGGGATGGGTGGGGTGATAGGTAGGGTCTGTAATCCTCTGCGTGGTGCAGGAACTGGCTTGGCATTGCCGGTGAATGGAACCATCTGTTTGGCCAGGCGGGCATCCATGGCTTGCGTTTGCGATTCAAGAGCCAAACAATGTTGGTATAATGCAGCCAGGGTTGTGGGTATTACAGTCACTTTCAACCCATTCAGGATTTGGGCAGACAGACCATCTAGAAAGATTTCTATGAGAGCTTCATCATTCCACTTAAGTTCTTGAGCTAGGCGGCGAAACTCTGATATATAGTCTGCTACGCAGCGCGCTCCTTGACGTAGCTCTCGTATCTGCCGGGTGGCATTTTGCCGACGAAGGGGGTCAGCAAACTCTCTTTCCATCAGCTGGCAGAATCCTGCATAATCGCACAAGACAGGATCTTGTCCGTCTATTAAAGGAGACGACCACTCAGCAGCGGGGCCAGAGAGTAGACTTAAAATGAACACTACCTTCGTTTCATCCAGTTGAAAGTCTGCTGGGGTGGAGGCAATGAATATTTTACATTGATTCAAAAAAGCTGGAAATTTATTACGTTCTCCAGTGAACTTATCAGGCAAGGCTAAGTAACATCTGCTTTGTCTGGGAGGGGTGGCTGGAGCTTGGGCTGCTGCAGCTTGAAGCTGCTGTTGCAATTGTCCAATTTGTTGCTGGAGAGTTTGCACTAATTGAGACAGAGCCGGGTTATCAGCAAGTAATTGTTCCATGATGTCACTGAAAGCTCGGACTAATGTTCGTCCTTTCTGTTATTTTTTTTTGTTGTGTTTAGTCACGAGCAAACTGTTCTGTCTAGCCCCTCTCAGCTCCCAGGAATACACTTAACGAGGTCGTTAAGACTTGGTCAATTAGCACAGTTCACAGGAAGGCAGTTCAAGGCAAACTGCTTTATTCAACAATTTAAACAGACACACTAGGAAACTCAGTTACAACTCACTGCGAACTCCCCCAGGTCACTCCTTGGGTAAACGTTGCTCGTGACTAAGGCTGAGGCTTCCGTTTCCCTGCTAATATAGCCTCCCACACGTCACGTCCGTCTTCCACCCAACTGACCCCTTCGCCTATCAGCCCGTCGGTATCTTGGATCAATCCAATTAGCTTCCTGTTCCACATCTGAGTCATCCTCCTCTGACTCAGCATGCATACCAAGCTCCTCGTTATCTGGCTCAGCTGCCGGGAGGGGAAAACACCCAGAAGGGCCTGCCGGTGCTGTGTCATCATCTGAGAAGTAACCAGCCTGGCCAGAGACACTCACAACAGGTAAATACCATAGAACAGGTCTTCTCAACCTTTTCACAGATTGTACCACTTTTAGGACATGACAATATTCGAGTACCACCAGTGTTTAGCAAGGTGTCAAAAACTTGATGACTAAAAAAAAGGGGGGGTATTTTGGGTTTTACTGGTTAGATTCATTTGTTATTATAGAAATGGCTAGTTTATAATATTATGGAAATGTAAAAAGTTGAGGTTCAATGTTCATGCTTCCTTCCTACTGTAACAGTGGAACTCAGAAGTCAATGCCTTTTCTTTTCTTTTTTCCTTCTCCCCCTCACTTTCCCCTTTTTCTCTCACCCTTCGCTTGCAATCCTCCCCTCACCCTTTGCTAGCAAAAGCCTCTTGCTTGCTCTCATTCACTCACACGTTGCTCGCACAAGCTTCTCTTGCTCACTCACACATTGCTCGCACAAGCTTCTCTCTTGCTCATTCACTCACACGTTGCTTGCACAAGCTTCTCTTGCTCATTCACTCACATTGCTCGCACAAGCTTCTCTTTCACTCATTCGTTGCTTGCAGAAGCCCCTCGCTCGCTTTCACTTACCCTTCGCTCGCAAAGGCCACTTGCTTGCTCTCTCCTTTGCTAACAAAAGCATCTTTTCTTTCTCCGTTCACTCACATGTTGCTCACACAAGCTTCTCTCTTGCTCTCATTCACTCACGTTGCTCGCAAAAGCTTCTCTCGCTCTCATTCACTCACATGTTGCTCGCAAAAGCTCTCTTCCTCTTACATTGTTCGCAAAAGCTTCTCTCGCTCTCATTCACTCACGCGTTGCTCGACAAAGCTTCTCTCTCTTTCACTCACATGTTGCTCACAGAAGCCCCTCGCTCACTTTCACTTACCCTTCGCTCGCAAAGGCCGCTCGTGCTCTCCTTCACTAACAAAAGCCTCTTTCTCTTCTCTTTCTCCATGTTTTTTTTCTCACCTGTCAAAACCTGCTCCTTTTATAGCTTCTCCTCTCTCCACCCTCCTCCTCCTCCTCCTCTCTTCCGGGTGCATCAGAAGCTCCAAACAGCATGCATCTGAGTGCGCAGAGCCTGGCGCTTCTGCCGAGCCCTGCAGCTCCAGCTGGTCTCCTCCAGGCCTGTGTGGTGCCACTTTAGCTCATTCCCTCCCCCACTACACATGGCTAGGGGTCGCGTACCACCTGCAGGTGCTAAAGTACCACCGGTGGTACACACACCACCGGTTGAAAAGCCCTGCCATAGAATACTTTCTCCCACCATGTCTGACTCTAATGAGTTATTATTTTATGTTTTGGTTTCTAGGGATTTCTGGAGATTGGAAGAACCACCTGACTAAGGCACAGAGTGAATGTTTTGACCAAATCTACCAGGAACGTCTACAAGATTTAAGTGTCACTTTTCCCTGGAACAAGGACTAAATTTGCCTTTTCCCAGTTGATTCCCTCCATTACTGGACCGAATAATGACTTATCAGGATACTCATTGTCTAGTGCAAGACGTAGATTAGTGGGAACATCTATGGGAGATATTCAGAGGGTTCTTCTGAATTTCATGGGAAAAGAATGGGACTAGGTGAGGACAATCATTAAGGCCAGGAAATCAGAGCTCAGGTAGTATGTGGGATGGGATGGATTAGATTCCAGAGGTAGCCAAACTATAGTGCTGATATCTTAAGTCTCAAGATATGGTTTTGAACATACATGGTGCTGAACATCTGAATCTGGTTAGTGCCTAGATGGAAGACTAACCTACTATCTGTGAACCCCCTTATCCATGATGGAAACTGCATTGTAAATATAATATAATGAATAAAGTCCCTCAAACGCACCATTGGTTTCTGATTCCAGTTATCCTGAAGCTGTAGCCACCTGGGGTAGAACTTCAGGGAACAAGCAGAACATTTCCTGTTGCCATGACAGTTGTGCTGCTTTGTCATGGTAATAGGCTACCACATCTTGGCCCTGCCCCAACAGGAGACCAAGAGCAGACCAAGTATTTACAGTAAAGCAGGGGTGCACCGCTTTCATTAGGTCAAGGGTAACACTTGGCTACTATTGGATTGTCATGCTGGAGTTAGACTCAGAAAAGGGGGTGATGTCAGATGAAAGAACTGAGTTAATTAAGGGGGGAACCTTGAATGAATTTAAGTACTATTAGAAATTAATGTCATGCAATTAACTCCTTAGTCCTTATATATTCAAGAATGTGGATTTTAGCTAAATAGACTTTACAGTTCAGAGGTAAATGTTGAAAGGATTCTGGTGGGGGGGCACACCCATGTTTTGGGAGATACCTCTGATCCTGGGGCTGACAGTGTTACACTCCTCACCTGGAGATAGATAGGCAATGCTAAGAAAGATTCCTGGGGTGTCAAGAGGTTGCAGTAGAGAAAGGAGCAGGAAAACTGAATTATCTCAGCACAGGTGGTCCTCAACTTATGACCAAAATTGAGCCCCACCGTTTCTGTTGTTAAGTGAAATGTTTGTTAAGTGAGCTTTGCCTGATTTTACAACCTTTCTTGTCACAGTTAAATGAATCACTGCAGTTGATAAGTTAGTAACCCAGTTGTTAAGTGAATCTGGCTTCCCCATTGACTTTGCTTGTGACAAGATCACAAAAAGTGATCACATGACCTTGGGGCACAGCAACGGTCACAAATACGAGCCAGTTGCCAAGCATTTGAATTTTGATCACATGATCAGGGGGATGCTGCAAAAGTTGTGACTGTGAAAAACGCTCATACGTCACTTTTTTCATTTCCGTTGTAACTTTGAATGGCCACTAAATGAACTCTTGTAAGTCGAGGACTGCCTGTACTGGAGCTTACAGAAGTAGATGCCATTATATCACAACAGGCCAGCTTTTGATGCCTTCCTCTTTTCTCCTGCCACCTTGAGCATTTTTCTAAGGGGCAGTTGTGGTTGTGAGTTTCTGCATCTTAGACAACAGCTCTTCCCCCACTTTCAGAGTCCAGAGCTTTCACTAGGAACAAGTTTCACAAGAGGGCAGTAGAATCTATCTTTACGGATTGTCCCACCAGCTAAATCTTAGGCTGATTCATACTTAATTCTTTTTTTCCTCAGGTAACTCTATCTTGTAACAACTTTACACATAATTATTTCTGATGGCCCAGTTTCTCAGATCTTGCTTTTTGCACCAGGAAATGACTAGCCCCATGGGAGCAGTAGTTAATAAGGTCACTCTAACCATTTATTTCTGTTCTGCAGAATGTAAATCTTGAAATCCACCAGTCGACAGACTTACTTAGTTAAGCCTAGACACCCTCAGAAGCTGTTTCCTGGCCTTCAGGAAAGTCCTTACCTTAGTAGCTGAAAATCACTGTTTTGCACTACAATTGTACAACTGTACATAAAAACCTTGCTTTGTTCATTTGTTACATTTCCATTGGGTCATTCTTCTACCAAAGTCAAGGTGGTTTATCCTTCTTGTTTGAGGTAGGTTAGGTTGAGAAATGTGACTGGTCTGAAGTCACCAGTGAACCCTGAGATGGGATGAGAATTCAAACCCGGATCTTCAGATGCTCATCCAACCCTATTTCTAATTTTGAGGCAGGAATGGAAAAATTCTTTGGATTCAAATGCAGTGAAACTTTGATGACTTCTCAGGGACACCACTGGTTATTTATTCCTGAGTTATGGAATTTGCTTTGTCTGCTCTGTGCTTCCCCAAACTAGGAAACACAAACTCTAGATGGAACACCAGATAGTCACTGGTTTTGATGGAGGTAAGATAAACACAGAGATCACTGAGAAGTCATCCCAGCTCCTTGATCTGTGTTTCTTTTAAATACAGTCATGATATGTGGACTTGAGGATCAGATTTTCTTTTTAAGTATCACCATCAAGTGCCTGATATAAAATCGACTACTGGGTAAGTGTTCAAAGATTTATCTTCCCAGTACTGTATCTCAACTAGCAAAGCTCAAGTCCTTCCATGCCAAAAGTGATTTCTGAATTACCAAAACCATTTTTTTGCAATTCTTTTGAGGAAAAGAAGTTCTGAATGAAAATGAATGAAAAACTAAGAGGTAGAAATCCTCATGTACTTATTACCCAGAGATTGGTTGGCTAAACCAGTTCTGCCTTCAGCTCATCCTAGTTTTAAAACAGGTGAAAGCTTGAAATTGCCTTGCTTCCAAAACAAGAGTTCTTACCACTGCTTTGGTCTTTAAAAATGTATGTAGTTATGGCTATTTGAGCTGCATCAAATACTACCTCAGGAAGGCTCATTTTTACTTGCAGTGCTAAATTAGATGTGTGAACAGGGCATTTAACAGAGAGGGTTGTGGTGGAGTGACCAACAGATATGACTCTCAAAGAGGGCTGAGGTTGTTGTGGAGTGGGTTGTGGTGGAGAGTTGTGAAAGGATTGTGGTGGAGTGAACAGCAGATATGATTCTCACCCAAGTGTTTGTGAACAGCAGGGCCAGTTTACTCTTAAGGAAAGAAGAGGCAGTTGCAGAGAAGCAGTGAGAAAGAAATGGAGAACACAGAGTGGGTATCACATGGTCTATCTGGCACTATATTAGTTAGCAAAGAAGGCTATCCTGTGGTTGTTTTGAAGTTGGGTTGATCTGACAGTTCAATCAGATTCCAGATGTGTTCTCAAGCAGCCAAAAACGCAGAGGGCCAAAGAGGGATCATTTCTATCTTTTTGATGCCAGATTATACCACATTGGTGAGTGGGTGGGTGTAAAAGGGGCGTTGGTCTTACCTGAACGCCTTTTCTCAGCGTGACGATGGAGAATCCACCAATGGGTTAACTTCGTCTTCTGCCCGTAGACTAGTCATCCAATTTTGCTCCGGCTCTCCTCCTGGGACCTCCTTGCCCCAGTCTCGATGAGGCAAAAGCTAGTTGGCTATGTTTTCTTGTGTTGACTCCATCCTCTCCCCTCACAGGACCTGACTGGCCTCAAGGGTGGGAGTGGATTCTCCATCGTCACGCTGAGAAAAGGTGTTCAGGTAAGACCAATTCCCCTTCTCCAGCGTGACGAGTGGAGAATCCACCAATGGGACATACCAAAGCCTCACTGTCCTTGTGGGTGGGATGCCGTCTGGGCCTGTGTCCCACTCTCTGATACTATGCACTGGAGTACTCTCCTGCCAAAGGAGGCCTCCACAGATGCAAATCTGTCTAATTTGTAGTGTCTTATAAAAGGGGAAGGCGACATCCACGTCGCCGCTCTACATATTTCTTCAATCGAAGCCTGAGTTGCCCATGCTGCTGAGGTTGCAGCACTGCACGTGAAATGTGCAGTGATTCATCTGGGGACCGTCAAGGACTGTCCCCTGTATGCCTCCGCTATACACCTTTTAATCCATCTACCGATTATGGATGCAGTGACCCTCCGACCTCTTGTGTAAGAATGGAAGGAGACAAACAGTGGTTCTGATCTACGGAAGGGTGCCGTTCACTTGATGTACTGTTTTAAAACTCTGCGAACGTCTAAGGTGTGCCACTTGCGCTCCAGTTCATGGGACGGTTCGGGGCAAAAGTTTGGTAGCACCACCTCCTGTGCTCTGTGGAATAGGGAATTGACCTTTGGAACGAAGGAGGGGTCCAAATGTAACACCACCCTGTCCATGTGGAAGGTACAAAGGTCCTCCTTCACTGACAGGGCTGCTAGTTCTGAGATGCATCTTGCTGAGGTAACAGCGACTAAGAAGGCAACCTTAAGGGTCAGGTACTGTAGGTCACAGGTCCTGGCAGGCTCAAATGGAGGTAAGGTTATGGCCTGCAGGACCTTAGGTAGATCCCAGGAAGGGTATCTGTGTACCACAGGTGGCCTACTGTTAGATGCACCCTTTACAAAGGATCACACCATTGGGTGTCTGGCTAAAGTTTCGGAGTTGCTGTAGGTAAGAATAGTTGATAGGGCAGCCACCTGTCTACGAATTGTATTGGGTGCTAACCCCCTATCCAGACCTTCCGCTAGGTAGTCTAAGATATCTGGGATAGAGATGTTGCATGGGTCTAGTTGTTGCCTGTTGCACCAACTGCAATAATTTTTCCACGTGGAATCATAGATCCTGTTAGTTGTAGGCCTTCTAGAGGCCTGGAGAGTCTTAATGACTCTTTGTGAGAAGTTGTCTCTCTCTAGGAGGCTCCGCTCAAGCGCCAGGTGGTCAATTGGAGCCACTGTGGGTCTGGATGTAGCAGGGACCCCTGGTTGAGGGAAATTTGGTCGTGTGGAATCCTCCACGGTGGAGATGTAGATAGGTTTACGAGATCGGCAAACCACGGCCATCTTGGCCAGTGCGGTGCAATGAGTATTACCTCCGCTTGCTCCTGCAATATCTTCCTGATGGTTGCTTGTACCAAAGGAAGAGGTGGGAATGCATACAGCAGTCCTTTCGGCCAGTGGCCTCGAAGTGCATCCGCTCTCTCTGCTCCTGGTATCAGAAAACGAGAGAAGAACCTCGGAAGCTGAGTATTCTTTGGACTGGCAAACAGGTCCAACACTGGATGGCCGAATCTCTCTGCTGCCTCTCTGAAGAGAGCAGGGTGCAGGCTCCACTCTGAGTGGTCTATCGTTGTCCTGCTCAGGAAGTCTGCCTGGCGATTGGCTTCTCCTGAGATGTGCTTGGCCTTGATGGAGGCTAGGTTGTTTTCTGCCCAGGTTCCCAGCGCTTGTGCTTCGTTCATGAGGGCCCTGGATTGCGTGCCTCCTTGTCGGTTGACATGCGCTTTGGCCGCCACGTCCGTGAGTATGAGCACGTGTCGATGCACCACTACGCTGTGGAAGTGATGGAGAGCCAGGTATATGGCTCTGAGTTGTAGCCAGTTTATGTTGTGCTTTAGGTCTTTCTTTGACCATTGACCCTGCGCTGTGATTGCAGGTGCGCTCCCCAGCTGAATAGGCTGGTATCCATTGTAAGGGTGACTCGGTTGGCTTCCCTGAACAAGTGTCCCTTCCCCATCGCTGTGGAGGACCACCACTGGAGCGACCTCAGGACCTTTGGTGGTACCTTCACTCTTCAGTTTGAGGAGCCTATCCCCACTCTTTGAAACGGAAGTAGGAACCACTGGAGCTCTCTGGAGTGTAGCCTTGCCCAAGGTACGATTGCGAGGCATGACACCATCTTTCCTAGCAGCTGTGAGAGTGTAGCCAGCGTTGAGGACCGTTTCCTGACCAGGGTTCGAATGCTGCGTTGACGGTCCTGAGAGAGATGGACCGTGCACTTTTGTGTGTCTATGACCGCTCCCAGATGAAGAAGACGGTTTGAGGGAATGGTCTGACTCTTCTGAAAGTTTACTGAGAACCCGTGGTCTTGAAGGGTTTTTGAGAGTCAGTGCCAGGTCTGACTGCGCTGTCTGGACCAATGAGGATTGGATGAGAATGTCGTCCAGATAGCATTGGATGTGCACCGGAATTGTTCTCAAGTGTGCAGTGATTGTTGCCAATACCTTTGTGAACACCCTTGGAGCTGAAGAAAGTCCAAAAGGTAGGGCCCTGTATTGGAAGTGTTGACCTGTGTGGTAGAACCTGAGGAACCTCCGGTGGTCCGGAGGTATGGGGATGTGAAGGTAGGCCTCCATCAGATCTATGGACGTCAGAAGGTCCCTATTCCTGATGCTTGCTAATATTGAGTGAAGGGTTTGCATTTTGAATTTTTTGTACTCCAGGTGTCTGTTCAGACTCTTTAGGTCTAGTATTGCTCTCCACCCCACCCCCCCGAATTCTCTGGGACTATGAATAGGATGGAATAGAATCCTTGTCCCCACTGACCTCTTTCTACCGGTTCTATAGCCTGAATGTCCAGGAGGTGTTGGATGGCCTCCTTGGTGAGATTCTTCTTGATTAGATCTTTTGGAGATGGGCAAGGAATGAACCGGTTCGGGGGTGTTGATAGGAATTCTAGGGATAGGCCGAATATGATGGTATTTAGGACCCAGAGGTCCATGGTGGTGGCTTACCATTTGTGAGGAAAAAAGGCTAGCTGGCCACCAATGGGGGGCCCCGCCGGGCTGTCACTTGGATCTGCGGTAGGGACGCCCCCCGGCTCCTTGAAAGGGCCGCCTTACTTGGGCCTGTTGTCTGAATCTGTCCGTTATTGTTTCTCTCACCTTGATGGTCCGATCTGGGCTGATAGGGATGGGAAAAGGTCCCCTGATCCGTGCCTGCATCAGGTCAGAATGCCGCTCTGCGGAAATAGGAGGGAGCTCTCCTCTCCATCCTCTTTGTCAGGTGGGCCAGGATCTTGCGTTTGTCCTTATTTTCAATTAGATAAGGGTCAAGCACCTCGCCAAAGAGCCGGCCGCCCTTATAGGGTGCTGCTGCTAAACACCACTTAGCCTTCATGTCCACTCTCCAATGCTTGAGCCACAGCAATCTGCGTGCACCAGTGTTGTACACTATTGCTCTGGCAGAGAAATTGGTTGCGTGTAAGGATGAATCTGATATGAGTTCCGCTGCCGCCACTAACCTTCTTAAATTATGGTGAGTTTTCTCCTCCACTGGGGGAATACTCGACTGGAGTTGGCGCAGCCAAAGAAGAGATGTCCTGGTGAAAAAGGACGTAGTGATGTCTGCCTTGATTGCCCACGCCGAGGCCTGGTGTGCCCTGCGGAAGATGAGGTCCATCTTCTTGTCTTCTGATTTCAGGGCCTCCGCTGCATCCCCGGCTATCGGGGGTGGAGAAAAGAGGGTTGCAATGGGTTCATCTATTGTTGACACTTCTATTATCTCTGATAGTGCCGGATCTATGTTGAACATTTTCTTGTCTGCCCCCCCCATTGGGAGGAAGGAACCCGATGCCCCCATGTTGTTCTGAACAGAATCAAAGAAGAGAGGTGGGCAGGGAACAAAGTGTTGGGTATAGGTGGGCTGTGAAAACACTTCGTTGTTTGTGACCTTACTAGTTGAGGGATTGGTGGAGGTTCCTTTCTGCGGAATCGGAGGCCTCTCGATATTTGCAGTGCCGCTGGCCTTATGTAGCAGCATCTTGAATAAGGACGGATTAAACAGGCCTACAAACGGAGGAGGATCTGGAGATACATCCTCTTCATTGGACAGTCTCTGATCCGTCAGCTCATGGTCCTCCGCAGGAGACCTCCTGCCTCTGGAAGACCTAGAGGAGGAAATAGAGTCTTGGTACACAGAGGCCTCCTCTTGAGAAAAGCGGGAGCTGCCCCTAGAAGCCACAGACCTTGTTCTGGAACAATGGTGTCTTGAGGAGGCCATGGCCTGTGCGACAGCCTGAGATATCAGGGATTGAAGGTGTTCTGAAGACATTGCTCCATGAATATCTGAGCGACGGGT
Organism: Bothrops alternatus; assembly: GCA_034064705.1. NCBI lineage: Eukaryota > Metazoa > Chordata > Lepidosauria > Squamata > Viperidae > Bothrops > Bothrops alternatus. The sequence goes on from JARGCV010000115.1 coordinate 1,867,501, forward strand.
GCCTGCTTCTGAACCCAGATCTCCAGGCCCCTCGCTTAGGGGAGAGCTGTTCCCCTGTTCCGTATCGGCCTCTGTTTCCAGAGGTTCCTGGCTGGGCTTCCTTGTGCCAAAAATTTCCTCCTCCCTGTAATTGGGTGGCTCTAATTCGTCTTCAGTGGAGGTTTGCCTCCTTTCAGCTCAGGAGAATTGTCTCTCTAGAACCTGGTGACGTCGCTTAGCCCCCCTATCTGCTGCTTTGGAAGGCCTTTTGGTTGATATTGCCTTGGCCTTGATCTTCCCAGTCACCTCCTACTTGGATGATCTCTGTCCTTTATGAGCAGGGGGGCTGGTGGTGGCAGGTTCCTGTGCTGTTTGAACTGTGCTGGTATCTGCCATTCTTAACTGGAATGATTTACAATTCCGGTCTGGTTCAGGGTAATTGTGAGCTGATCTATGTCTTGTGCTCTTCAATTATTACTATTATTATTACTATTATTATTTTATTCTATCTTATCTTATTTTATTTTATTTTTTCTTTTTTATTATTATTATTTTTACTTTCTTATTTTTTTTAATTTTTATTCTTTTATTATTATTATTCCTATTATTATTCCTTGGAGGTCTTTAGCTGATTTAGGGTAAGAGCCTTCGAGAGCTGTGATATTCTTCTGCAGCTCACCAGCTTCGCGTGTGTCCTATTGTTCCCACGCGGCTCTCCGGCTTCCGTATGATCCGCGGGAGGTTTAAATTGCCCGCTGATCAGCTATGCTAATGAATTCTGAATCTGCTTCGGCTATCCTGTGGGAGGATTGGGTTGAGGGGGGAAAGGAGATTGTCTCTCCCTTTGTTCAGGGTCACACTTGGTGACCGGAAAATGGTGTCCGGTTCCTTGTTTGTCCGGCGATCGGCTGGGCTCAGGCCAGCCTCGTGGTTAAGCTGCGATCCGGCAGCAGAAAGGGCTCAAATGAACAGCCATTCGTTCTTTGCAGTCCCCGCCCCAGGATTAACCAAAAAATCAGAAATATACGACCTTAAAGAAGAATCACTTCAGGAGTCAAGAATTCAGTCTAATCGAGCTCAAGACTAGTCGAGACTGGGGCAGGGAGGTCCCAGGAGGAGAGGCGGAGCAAAATTGGATGACTAGTCTACGGGCAGAAGACGAAGTTAACCCATTGGTGGATTCTCCACTCATCACGCTGAGAAAAGGCGCACATTGGTCAGTGGGTGGGTATAAAATAATATTTTATCAATTGTTCTGGGAGACTAGTAGAAGGGCATTATATAATTTTTTTAAAGCCAAAGGCCTATGGCCGTAGAGCTGGTATATTAATTTTGTACTTGCAATGATCGCCTTGAGTTTTGGTAGATATTTTTTTATCAGGATCTCCAACACCCAGCATAGTTTGTGCATAGAGTTTATCCATAAACAACTCTCCATGGAGCTGTTACAAGGAATCTTAATTCTGAACTGAGTAGGGGTTGTCATTGAAAAACTATGTGAGTCTGCATATCTGCTCAGAGTTCTATCTAGGAAGCATGAGTAGGCTTTCTCTGTATAGGGTAGGGGGAAGGCACACTTTTGCTTGTGTGCATGCATGTATGTGTGTGTGTGTGTGTGTGTGTGTGTGAGAGAGAGAGAGAGAGTGTGTGTCAGAATCCAATTATATTTCATTTCTATCTACCTACTCTGATGAAAACCCAATTCTTACTCTATTCTGGATTCTGTCATACTACAAAAGGGGAGGAGGGAAAGCATGGGGGGTTTATGACTCTCACTTCCTTCCTCAACTACAAAGTGACCGTTTGTGGATTCTCATCGAGAGAACTAACCATAACAATATGGCCATCGCCTTTCATCTCACTCCCCTTTGCCGGCAGTGAGGAAAAGGGGGTGGGAAATACAATGTCTGGGATCTGGGAAAAGAGGATGAGTGATCGTGCCGACAGAGCGGACAACGGATTGAATTGCCCGGAAGAACTGTGGGGTGGGGGTTGCTTGGGAACACTTTAAAACATTGAATGGTGGGAGAGGATTCCCCAGATCCTGTCTAGCATGCTTACAATCAGCTTCTCTTAATAAAGATCCCTGTTGGAAGAGACATTCCAAGAGTTCTGTCTTCTTAAGATGTAAGATTACATTAGACAGGATCTGCAAAATTAGTCCACCTGGAAGGGAGAACCTTGCCGGGGGGATTTTGCAAAAAATACCATGTCAGACAACGGAGCAGAGAAGGGAGAAAGCTCCCCAGAGAGGGATCCACTGCCCTGACTGAAAACCTGCCAGATGTCGGGATCTGAGAGGTCAGATTCCTCAGGAGAAGAGGTGGTGGAGACACATGACCACAAACCTCGGTGGTCAATGGGCGTTGGAAAGAAAGGCGAGTGGGAAAAGAAATCAAGAAAGGTGACCCTGAGGCCAACCAACCAGAATGGAAGCAGGAGATGGGGAAATCCCTCTATGCAAGCAAAGAGGAAGGAAGCTGGGCACCACACTTGAGCTGGATCCTAGAGAAAGCTATCGACTTGATGAAGACAACCCTCAGCTCCCTAGGAGAGGAGAATTCTGAGACCCGCGGCTGCACCAGCTCCTGGAGCCGCAACTGGAGAGACACTGAGGGGGAATTGGAACCTGCAGCCCCAGGGATGTCCGCTGATCCAGTAGTCCCCACTCCCCGCCGACCTGCAGATGGTGATCTGGATGGAAGACAATACCACCGACAACGAAGGCAACGATCCATTCAAAGACTCCCGCCACTGGACGCGAGATTCAAGGTGGAGCCGACATGCTTGGGGTTTTTCCTAACCCAAGTCCACAGCTACATGGAGGAATACAGGCGGCACCTCCCTAGCGACAAAGCCCGTATCCGGATCATGCAATCTGCTCTGGATGGGCCAGCCGCAGATTGGGTGGTGAATTTGCATGACTCCAATGCCCCAGAGCTCAACGACTTCAACCGGTTCATGTCCTCAAGAATTCCGTGCCAATGCCAGCAAACTGAACTGGCCGGAAGACATCCTCCTTAGCCATTTCAAAGACGGACTAAATTATGACCTATATGATGCTTGCCTGCCCCGAGGGGACCCACACCAACTCAACGAATGGTACGTCCTGGCAGAGGAAGCAGAGATCGACCTACTGAAGAGGCACCGCCGAGGAAAACAATGGAGCCGCTCACCGCCTGAGTTGACACGTGAACCAGTGAAACCATTGGCTACGGCCAAGAAGCAAATGGGGTGTTTCAAGTGCGGGAGAGAAGGGCATCGGGCTGTAGAATGCCGCTCAAAAGACCCCCAGCACAACCCAGACAGATCACCGGCCAGCAAATCCGGAAAGTCTCCAGCTAAGCCAAAAGAACCTGCCATGAGAATGATGGAGGCTGTGGAATCCCCCACCTCTGCTCATTAGGGGGAAAGAACTCCAGCCTACACCACAGGGCCGGGAGATGCCTCAGACGACAGGTTGGAGGGCGAACCCCTGGTAAGTGGACCCATTGCACCCATCCTCAAAACAGTGACTATATTAATTCCCTCCATGCCCGAAGCTGTCAAGGTGAAAGCCTTAATAGACTCTGGACTTCTGGTTCCGGATAGCGGCGCTCGCAGCTGTGCAAGGAGATGGCTCTCCTTGCCAGCTGATTCTCTGCTGCCGGTAGACTCTTAATCGGGTCGAAAAGCTGCCCTGTGGGGGCAGCTACCGGTGAGGAGGTCCTCATTGTCCTTGGGAGAGCGGCAGCTTCTTCCAGGGACCGAGATTGCTCCTTTGGGCTGACGGTGGAAAGAACGGCCAGTAAAATGGCCGTTCACCTAGTCGCTGCAACCAGAAGTCAGAAGAACATCTAAGCACAGGAACCACCGTGGCTGAGCCGGATGAGATTTTAATTTTCCCTCCCTCTCTTGGTTTTTTTTTTTTGTGCCTGTAAAAAGCACCTTTGAAATGATTTCCCTACTCTAAGAAGGCGGCGTTTGTGAGTGTGGGGAAAAGAAGCTTGGACTGAATTAACTTAAAGTGATTTTTTTTCCTATCTTTTTTTCTCTTTTTTCCTTCACTTCGAGGTCTTGGAAAATTTTGTCAGTATTGAATCTGCTATTGGGTTTGAATGCTTCTTTTTTCTGTATTTCCTGATCTTGTTTATGAGATTCCTGTTTTCTGGGAGAAGATTTTACATGCTACTGAGGACACCTTGTGGAAAAACTTAAAATTGCAACTTTAATTAGTGACTTAAAATTGCAACTTTTTCTTTTGAGGATTGGATTAACCTTGACTTTCAGATTATCATAAAGGGGAAAATACAAAGAAGATTAACAGCTGCACTGGTGGGGGTGGACACTGATTAAATGTTCTCTGAACACAGCCCCTACTAAATGATACAGATTGTTTTTGATTATCTTTGAAATGGAGCAACCCTTGGCTCAACTTGACTATAAACTTATACTGGAAAAACTTTGTGAAGCTACTGATGAAATACGTTTGCAAATAAAAGAATTTACGATGGAAATAAAAAATAGAAATCCTGCTCTGAACTTCCAAACTGACTCCCAGACTTCGTCTGAGTACTCTATGGGTCAAGAAATAATAGAAGCGGGATTAACTAAAGGTAAAGAAGATTCCACTTTACTCTATACGCAGGCTGATGAGTTCTCTGAGGAATTAAAAAGGACTATAATTAAACCACTTACAACTCTAAAATTAACAGAAATGGACAGACAAGCCCAACGAACTGAGAACGATGCTAACTTGGATAAACAACTATTAGGTACAAAACTGGACGTAATTGAGCCGGCTACTCAACAGTTTCAAACGTGGAGATTGGACCTTGTTAAACAACAAGGGATTATTTACAAGGGAGCTAGGTTCCTAAAACAGAAAAGAAGACGTCTCTGTTTGATTCAAAGGACACGACAAGATAAAAAAAATGACTTGCTTATGGATATAGTGGCCTTGTTATGGAAACCTGTTTGGCATAAAAGGAAAGCTAGAATAAGATTTAAGAATGTGATTGAAGGTTTTATGTAATGATTTTAAAAGGCTTATTAGATATGGATCGATTTATGGCTTATGACAGTTAAATAAAATGTTAGACTGAATAAAAATTAATTAAGGGTCTGAACTTAATAAGGTGTTTATGTATTAATATCTTTTGGATATAGTAACTTTGAGGAGGTTAAAGAAATGTGATACTGATATTGAGGGATTGATTATAAAGTATAATAGAAATAGAAAGGTATTGTTTTTTACTTTGCTCTGTTTTGTTCTTTGTTCTTTTTTTCTGATATGAACTAATATACTTTTTTATATATACATTAGAACTGATGGTTATTTTGTAATGGAAGAAGAATAGGGAAAAATAAGAAATGATATTAATAAATGTTTATTGAATATGTTAAGGAAAAAGGTAATGGAGAGACTCCCAAAGTGCTAATTATGTACTTAGATTAGAAATATGGAACATAGTAACTGAAATAAGTAAACTTCATACAAGAGTTGGATTTGTGGATCTATTTAGATGAAAGGTTATTGAGGATTGATAGGATTGACCTAGTTGTATTGAAATATATCAATTTTAATATAATAAGTTATTAGAGGGGAAAGAGGGGGGTTTTCTGTTTTTTTTCCTTTCTTTTCTTTTCTTTTTTAATGATTTAATCTGATTTTTATGGGTATGACTTTGTTGTGTGGATAATTGATTGCCCTGCCACCACGTTGTTTCGTAAGCACTTGTTTGTAAAATGAAAAAAACAATAAAACTTGTTTTTTTAAAAAAAAAACCTTAATAGACTCTGGCTGCACCCGCTGCCTCATTAGCCCAATGCTAGTGGGGAATCTGGGCATTCTGTCGAGGAGGCTAGAACAACCAATCTCATTTGGCCAGTTAGATGGGTCCATAGCAGGGGGGGGTGCCAGCTACCCTAGCCATGTTACCAATCCACCTCTCCCTGGGCAACCACGAGGAAGACATAACGTTTGTAGTGACCCCAGGCATGGAATGCCCAATGACCCTAGGGATGGAATGGTTAAAGAAATGGAACCCCTGGGTAAACTGGAGGATGGCAGAAATCAATTTCCCGAAAGGGGACCCCATGGACTTAAAACCCCAAGGGGATCTCCCAAAATTAAGAATGGAAAAAGCATCCATGGGAGAAGAAAAGGGGCTACCAGAAATACCAGAGGAATACAGAGATCTTGCTGAAGTTTTCAGTGAGGAGAGGGCGGATGAGCTTCCCCCCCACCGACCCACCGACTGTGCCATAGAATTCAAACCTGGGGCAAAACTCCCAAAGCCCAGATTATACAACATGAGCCCAAAGGAGAAGGAGGAAATGGAAAGATTCATAAAGAAAAACCTAGAAAGGGTGTTCATTGAACCAGCCAAGCCTAAAGTGGCCACCCCGGTCCTCTTTAGATAGAAGAAGGATGGCTTTTTACGCTTATGCGTGGATTATAGGCTCCTGAATACAATCGGTGAAAGCAACCTATGCCCCTTACCCCTCATGAAGGACATGTTATCACACCTCTGGAAAGGATTTTTTTTTTTACTAAACTAGATCTACGGGAAGCGTATTACTGCATGAGAATTAAGGAAGGGGATGAATGGAAAACCACATTTAACTGCCCAATGGGGTGCTACCAATGCAAAGTTTTGCCATTTGGATTACAAGGGCCCCCTGCAGTATTTATGCAATTAATCAACGAGGTACTAAGGGAGCACCTATTTAAGGGGGTCCTGGTTTACTTAGACGACATCCTTATCTTCACCGAATCAAAAGAGGAACATTTCAACCTAATCAGAACGGTTTTAAAGACTGCGAGCTGCCCACCTATATGCCAAACTCTCGAAATGCGAATTCCATCAGGAAAGGATAGACTACCTAGGTTATCGCATATCCCCACAGGGCATTGAAATGGACCCAGAGAAGGTCAGAGCAGTATTAGAATGGGCACCACCCCACACAAGAAAGCAACTGCAAAGTTTCCTGGGCTTCGCAAACTTTTACTGCCAATTCATCCCCTCATTTGCCCAGATAGCCCTGCCCCTCAGGAACTTACTAAAAATGAAGGGAGCATCCTCAGTAAAACCTAGCCAGCCACTAACCTGGACAATGGAGTGCCAAGCAGCATTTGAGAGATTAAAGAGACTTTTTTCTGCAGAACCAGTATTGAGGCACCCAGACATGGATAAGCCCTTCATAATACAGGCGGATGCAAGTGATGTGGCAGTGGGGGCTGTACTATTACAAGAAAACAATGAAGGGGTATTGCAACCCTGTGCATATACATCCAAGAAACTCACAGAAACGGAACAGCGCTGGCCCGTGTGGGAGAAAGAGGCATACGGGATTCGGTGGTCATTACTCACCCCAAGCAAGCCCGCTGGTCCCAGCATTTTCACCAGTTCCAATTTACACTCAAGCATTTGCCGGGGGGAAAGAACTTCCTGGCAGATGCACTCTCTCGCATGCCCCAATATAACAGCACGTGAGCCACCGACTCTAAACCGATGATGGTTGAATCACAACTGGCAGCGCCAGTAACCACCAGAGCCCAAGCTAAATTAAAACCACAGCTGGGCAGCCAAACTGGAATTGAATTCCGGAAAAGTTTGGAAACAGATGAATGGTTCCAGAAAAATAAACATGTGTGCACAATGAAAGATGGACTGCCTTGGGTGGGGGAAAAGTTATATATACCAACCACCCAAAGGGTCACATTCATGCAGCTTTGCCACGACACAAAATCAGCACGGCATTTTGGATTTGTAAAAACATTACACTTAATTAAATGGCAATTTTGGTGGTCATCCATGAAAAAGGACATAGAAAGTTACGTGGCCAGCTGCCCAAAGTGTGCAACTGCAAAGAGGTTGCAAGGGAAATCGCCCGGACTGTTACAAACAGTGGCAAATCCCTCAGCCCCCTGGAGGGGAAATAGTCATGGATTTTATAGTGGAATTACCAGAAAGCAATGGGAATACTGTCGTCTGGACGGTCACGGACTTTTTTCCCAAACAGGTGCACTTTATCCCTTGCCAAAAGATTCCCACCGCAAAAGCCTTAGCAAAACCTTTCGTGCAGCATATTTACAGATTGCATGGGGCACCCCAATGCATCATATCTGATAGGGGGGTGCAATTTACGTCTGCATTTTGGAAGGAATTTTTATCCCTCTTAGGGACCACTCAGGGACTGACATCTAGCCATCACCCTCAGTCTAATGGTCAAGCGGAAAAATCGAACTCAGTACTTGAGCAATATTTAAGATGCTTTCTTAATTTCCAGCAATCGGATTGGACGGACCTACTCCCTTTCGCAGAAGTGGCTTAAAATAATGCAGTCCTCTCCAACACAGGTTACACTCCTTTTCAAGTAGCTACCAGTCAAAGTTTCAACCCCATGCCAGAACTAACCCCAAACGAACCAGCAATCCCATCACTGAAAGAATGGATGGAACAATTACAAAACACCTGGCCAATAGTTAGAAAAGCCCTAGATGAAGCTAGGCAAGCATACAAAACACAAGCAGATAAAAAAAAGGTCGAACCTACACCATTCATTATAGGAGAAATGTTGTACTTATCTACAAAATACCTAAAATCCCTACAACCCTGTAAAAAACTTGGACCAAAATATATAGGGCCTTTTCCAATTAAAATAATTATAAACCCAGTAACAGTAGAATTAGAACTACCCAAAAATCTTAGGCAAATACACCTAATTTTCCACTGCAGTTTGCTGAAAAGAGAACAACAGTCACCCTTACGGCCAAAAATCCCCCCACCACTACCCCCAATCATGGTGGAAGGAGAACAACACTTCGAGATAAAGGAAATCCTAGACTCTAGGAGATATCATGGGACAACTCAATACCTAGTAGCATGGAAACACCTCCCCACCTCACAAAATGAGTGGGTCCATAAACGTCATGTCAGAGCCCTGAAGATGTTAAAGAAGTTTCATACAGAGTATCCTAACAAGCCAGACTAACTTTTATACCTGTTTTGTTTTCTTTACAGGTGGATCTCTCTTATTTTTAAGGGGGGCAGGATGTCAGAATCCAATTATATTTCATTTCTATCTACCTACTCTGATGAAAACCCAATTCTTACTCTATTCTGGATTCTGTCATACTACGAAAGGGGAGGAGGGAAAACATGGGGGGGTTTATGACTCTCACTTCCTTCCTCAATTACAAAGTGACCATTTGTGGATTCTCATTGAGAGAACTAACCATAACAATATGGCCATCGCCTTTCATCTCACTCCCCTTTGCCGGCAGTGAGGAAAAGGGGGTGGGAAATACAACGTCTGGGATCTGGGAAAAGAGGATGAGTGATCATGCCGACGGAGCGGACGACGGATTGAATTGCCCGGAAGAACTGTGGGGTGGGGGCTGCTTGGGAACACTTTAAAACATTGAATGGTGGGAGAGGATTCTCCAGATCCTGTCTAGCATGCCTACAATCAACTTCTCTTAATAAAGATCCCTGCTGGAAGAGACATTCCAAGAGTTCTGTCTTCTTAAGATGTAAGATTGAGGTGGGTCCTTACAGAGAGAGAGAATGTGAGAGTGGGGTCCTTGGTTTTCTGAGATTGGTTGTTTTCTTGCAGAAAACAAAGCCTAATTAAGCAACCACCTAGAACACTCTCACTAATACCGACAGGACAAGCCACTTGTATATAAACAGACAATAAAACCTGTTTCCTTCTAACACTAATGATATAATGTAGTAGGATAATGAAACATCTGCAAGGAAAAAAAAAACAAGTTCAGACAGCACCAAGGACCCCACAGTTCAAACCTCAGATATAAATATTCTCTTCTATCAATATGTGAGAATTGCAGAGTTTCCTATCTATGCATGCATATGCATGATGTACAGTATATGGGTGTGCATGTAAATATAAATATATTCCTACTTCGGGCTTGCAGGCCCACCCCACATAGATCAAAAAAGGGGGCAGCACTTCAATCATGCAGTTGCAGCCACCAATTTTTCTTGGTCCTTCTTGAATATCTGTGTGACCATTTCAACATGGTGTGAATTGGGCCCTGCCCCTTAAAGGTGACTGATTAAGCCCTTGCCTCAATGAAATAATCACTCCAAAGAAAACAAAGCTTGTTTGGAAAACCAGTGTTTTTCTTAAGTTAATAATACTCATCAATATTCAAAAGGTGGGTTCATTTGGCAATAAAAATACTCCCTCTCCTGTTTTACAGTTAGGGCTGTTGAAGGCCATTTAGAATGAAGTGATAAGCACAGATCCCTTATTTTACTGGTTCTCTCAACAACACCCCCCCCCCCCGGAAAAAGTAGGGAAGGAGATCATATTTGTTTTCCACCCCAGATTCTCTCAAGTTTTACCCACATTAAAGTTCCAAGTTAACTCTTCTTAAAAAGAACAATTGAAGCTTAGAGTTTGTGGGGTTACACCCATGTAATGCAATTCCCTCCTCTTAAACTTCCTGAGATTCATGGCATTTTAAAGTCTTGGAGAAAACTATCCCACTATAATTTTTAGTCCCAAGGCTCCTGTGGGTCTCAGAATGTCCCCCCCAAACATATTGGGGTCTCACCAGGATATTATAAGGATGTTCCTCTGCATTTCTGAGGAAACATTCTAAGGTGCATTCAGTATTGGGAATACAACTGTCTGCCTGATACAGTTTAGTTCTGTATATAATTTGGGGTACATTGCCTCCACCTAACATTTATGACTGATAGAGATTTTGAATAAATTTGATCTCCAGAACAGACAGCATTGCTTTAGCAGGGAGGCAATGCAAAGATTCTAGTCCTCACACTCCTGGATGCTCCTGCCTTCTTTAAATATTAGGCTATAGCATTGGGGGAGATGTGCCATATTCTGCAAATGAATAGCCCTCATTTCATTGTTTAAGCTTTTGGCAACCCAACCCTATTGTGATCAGAGTTTTCCAAACACCCCAAGGCAAGAATTCCAGCCTGGTTCCCTGGTACCCCACATGTTGCCTTTCCCACAATGGAAGCTGTGGCAATCATTCAGAGATGGGAGGTTGTAGCTTCCTCAGTTGGACACTGCATTTTGAGTGACAGACATTCAGGAGCTTGCAGCAAAACTACATGCCTGGTTTGGGAGGCTGTGTTCCATCAACTGCAAAAAAGAAGAGGAAGAGAGATGAAGAAAAGAATTAGCAACCACTATCTCCTTTGTTTCAGCTGCATTCTCTAGGGCAGGGGTAGGCAACCTTGGCTCTTTTATGACTCGTGGACTTCAACTTCCAGAATTCCTGAGCCAGCATGGCTCAGCATGGAAACCTCTCCCTTTCTCCTCAGCATGGCTGGCTCAGGAATTCTGGCAGTTGAAGTCCACGAGTCATAAAAGAGCCAAGGTTGCCTACTCCTGCTCTAGGGTTAATCTTTCCTGCTGCCTGCCCCAATCTTGGAAAATAACTTCCTTGCTCATCTGTCAGGGTGGCTTTAATTTTCATTCTCCCACAAAGCAGGAGAGTGGACCGAGTGACCTAAGTCGCTCCTTTTAATTTTGTAAGTGTATACTTTCTATTACAAAGATTACATTAAATGCATTTGGGCCTTTACCCCTCTGCTGTGCCCCCCCTCTCTCCCATTTCACAGGTTTATGAAGCCTTGCAGAAGTGCGAATCTGTGCATACAGTGGTGACATTCGGAAGCAAGCAGATTTTGAGAATCATTTTTCAGAAGATTAGCAGGAGGGTCTTTTATTTACTTTAGGAAACCAAAACCCAGCCCAGTGGTAGTTCTTTGTGGGGCAGCCCCGCCCCAATCCTCAAGCTAACTGTTCTGACCTCTGAAGAGGCTGGAAGAACGACTGATTTGTGTGTTATTCAGAAAAACACTTCAATAGTCTAAAAAGGCTTGGATTGTTTGCAGTGCAGTGAGCTGTGAAAACCCAGCCAGTGCAGCGGTTCTCAACTTAAAGATGTGTGGACTTCAACTCCCAGAATTCCCTAGCCAGCATAGCTGGCTGGGGAATTCTGGGAGTTGAAGTCCATAGATCTTCAGGTTACTAAGGTTGAGAAACACTATCTTTATGTATTGGGTAACCAGGACAACACAATATTCTAAATGAGCTTCTTTATCAAATCAACTCAACATCTCTGTTTTGTTAACTAAGGCTAAAGACTAATAATAACAAAGAAAAAGCTGACTCTGATTTATTTGTTGATAAGTTTGACTTTTCCAAAGCTGTGTCCTTCAGAGCATACAGGCAGTCCTCAACTTACCATAGTTTGTTTAGTGACTGTTCAAAGTTACAACAGCACTGGAAAAAAAATGACTTATGACTGCTTTTCACACATACCTGTTGCAGCATCCCCACGGTCACGTGATCAAAATTCAGACACTTGGCAACTGACTCGTATTTATGAAAATTTGCAGTGTCCCGGGGTCACGTAATCCCCTTTTGTGACCCTTTGACAAGAAAGTCAACGGGGAAGCCAGATTCACTTAACAGCCGTGTCACTAACTTGACAACTACAGTGATTTGCTTAACAACTGTGGCAAGGAAGGTCATAAAGTGGGGCAAAGTTCACTTAACAAATGTCTCACTTAGCAACAGAAATGTTTGGCTCAGTTGCGGTGATAGGTTCGAGGACTACTTGTATCACAAAGCAGGAGTTCCTTCCTGAAATGAACATCTCACTGGTTCATCCCTTTCACTCTTCTTGCTCTGGCTTAAAAAAGAAAGGAAAACTGACTAACTTGGGGTAATTTCACTCAAGCCCCTGCACTTGATCCAAAGAGGTGCCTTCTTCTAGTGCTTATAAGCATGACAGGAAAGCTTCAGCAAGCCCAAAACATCATGGTCTTTTAGTCCAGGAAAAATGGGAGGTACATCCATACTGGGATAAGGAAGGGGGTGGTGGTGGGAACTGGCCGTTCTTCCTTTTCTTTACAGTTGTCAAGAAGTTTAAAGTTTTGTTTGTTTTCTTGTGCTTGCACTCCCATGTGTGCAACCATATATGCACACAAACAGCCTACTTGCAGCCTCTCCTGTTCTCCTACCAGCCTCCCGTCTCTCTGCCATTTCCCCGCTTTAGGTCATTTTCATAAGGCTGATTTAAAAAGAAACAAAAGTGAACAAGTTAAAGAAAAATAGATAAAAATCTCCAAATGGTTCATAATTTTCCCAGTATAGCAGCCTAGGATGAAATGGACATGGAGGATAATGATTAATGACTGGAGACGTGGAGGTGTGCTTGCCACAGCACACACTAGGTGCGTGTTGGCCTAGAATGAAATGAAGTACAGAAGGCAAATGACCGGTTGTCCCTTGTCCCCCCCCCCTTTTGTGCCAACAGGGGTTGGAGAATGCTGCCTTCCTGGTGGGCTCAGGATGGCTAGAGGATGATAGCCCTTCATGGCATGGGTCCAGGCTACTTGTAGAAATGTCTCACCCCACTGGGATTACCCCGTACCACTTGTGCCAGCAGAGGAAGCCTGAATATTCCAGGAGGGCCTTCTCTGCTGTTGCTCATGCCCTCTGGAACATCTTGCCCTCCAATGTGCCCTCCTATCTTTTCATAAGGGCTTAAAGACCTGACTCTGCCAGATAGTTTGGGGCCCCAGTGGGGGAACAACAGAGGTGGTTGATTGAGTAGTAACAGATTCCCCCCTCCCTCCCCTCCGCCGCCACCCTCCCCATGTGTCTTTGTTTTAATGTTTGTTTTTAACTTTTTATGTTTTAGCTTATATGTAACCCTTAAGCCTCCCAGAGTTGGATCTATGACAATTCATTCACCACAGCCAACTTGCTTTGGCCAACTCGCCATGGGACAACTGACTATTATGCTAATATCAAAGAAATAGTGGAACAGAATCATTAAAGAAAGAATGCCAAAAAGGGACAAAATGTAAATGACAAAAATCAAAATATGTTTTAACTGTTTTAAATAATCAAATTGAACTGTTGAATTGTCCCGCAGCGAGTTGTCCTGTGGTGAGTTGACCAATGCGAATTGTCTCCTAGCGAGTTGACTGTGACAAGTTGCCCCATTCCGCCAGAGTTACCCTATGGTAAGATGGGCGGCCAATAAATATTATAACCAAACAAACAAACAAATATTATATTCTAGTGGTTGGTCTTTGCACTAGGCAAGAAGGACAGGTGGATAAGTCCTAGGCCTGTTGTCACTGGTCTCACAAAGGCTTTTGAAATCTGACAGGTTTAGTTCTTGATGGGGCAGAGTCATCAAAACATTCTATACTACAGGGGCCAGCAAATTATTTCCCAATTGTTCTTATCTTCCGACTGGGATAAACCATTTTACTTTCCCAGTTGAAGGACAAAATAGACTCCCCCCTTCCCAGTTGCATTTATAAGCCAATTGGATTGTCTGTTCAAGGTGACAACATTGATGGTGACATGGTGACATCTGAGAGCAGCAGTTTAGCTTATATGTTTCAGGGCACATCCCATAGTGTTATAGCTCAAGATCTGGTCTGCAAACATATGGATGACCACTAGGTAGTACTAAAGTGTCAAGAGTTTTTGCATCTTTTTCCTGCCATCTGAATATTTGCAGCCCAAATACAGTAGCTATATTTGTATGAAAGCTAGGGGGAACTCAGATTGCTCAACCCTAAGACTCCCAACTTATTTTGCATTAGCCCCTACCACTCAACCAAATAAGGGACTTGAGAGGGTAAAAAGGAAAAAGATCTTCCAGTTTGAGCAACTTTAGGAAAACTTAAAAAACAAGAGAGACTCAAAATAAAGAAGTGGAATGGGAGTGTAGTGGAAGAGCTCTTAATATGGGATTCCTGAGTCGCATACCATGTAGCCTGTAGGAGGCTCCTTTGCAATGTTTAGTGGGGCGCCGTGGGTCTCGGTTGCCCCGAAGGCTTCGGTATAAAAGGGGCTGGAGAGGTCTTGAGTTGTCACTCATGCTCCGGAAAATTTGAGAAGGGAGGTTCTGACTGAGAAGACGAAGGGAGTGAATCTGAAGAACAGAGGGATGGGAAACAAGTGCTCAGGAATGGTGGAGGACACCAGGACAGCAATGGAGTCAAAGAGAGCAGGGGAAGGCAGGGAAATGACAAAAGGGAGGTTAAAGAGAATTTGTCCAGCATTGATGGGTCCTAGGAACCTACCTGAACGGAGGTAATATTGATGGGATGGTCAATGAGAATCCAGGTGACTGTTTCGTAGCATGGAGGGGTTGGCATGGATCCTTGGTAAGTGATAAAACCAAATGTATCTGGATAAAGGTCTTCAAGGCTCAGATCGTGTAGAAGATAAGCATCATCTGTTGAAATAGGTATCATGGCTACTTTAAGAAGGTGGGCAGAATTCTGCTAATAAAATCCATTTAGTTACTGGTTGTGATCTTTCTGATACTTCCAAGAAACTAATGAATTGGTTAGACCTTGGTATCTGAATATAGATCTTTTTAACATTCATATTTAATTGTTTTTTAATCTAGGTGAAATGTTAATATATTCTGCAAGTCCATGTATGATATGCCATATGCTAAATAAATAAATACTAATGAATAGCCCATCAAAAATAGCAGTCCTACCAAGATACGGGGTTAGATAAAATACTGCTAGGTCCAGAGAAAAAACAAATAAAGAATATTTATAAACACCTGTTGGAACATAAGCTATATGGGGAGCAGGTTAAAGAAACAATGGTGACGTGGGCAATAGATCTAGGATATAATATAAATATGGATCAATGGCAGCAAGTATGGGAGCGAAATAACAAAATCACATTGGCGACATCATATAAAGAAAACCTGTATAAGATGGTTTACAGATGGCATCTCCCTCCAGCCAGATTAGTCAAAATGTATAACGGATATTCTTCTATGTGTTGGAAATGTAAAAAAGAAAAGTGTACCTTTTTTCATATATGGTGGACATGTAGAGAAGCACAGGTGTATTGGCATATGGTCTGGGAATGGGCAATAGAAATGACTAGGCAAAACATTCTATACAAACCTGAGGCATTACTATTAGGAATATTAGAGAAAAATGTAAATAAAGAGGACACATATTTAATTATTCACGTGGTTACGGTGGCAAGAATACTATTTGCTCAAAAATGGAAAGCAATGGAAGTACTGAGTGAGGAAGAACGAATAAAGAAAATTATGTATTGCGCAGAACTAGATAGGTTAACTAAAAGATTAAAAAATCAGGAAGAAACAGAATTTTATCGAATATGGATTAAATTTTATAGATGGAGGGGAAAAAAATGGAGGTCACAAATAAAGAGATAAGTTAAGATAGAGACCAGAAATGTATAGTTTGTATATAGATATATTATTTGTAATTAATGTACAATATGGACTGAGATGTCAGTCAAAGACGATTTACCATGTTCAATGTTTTTAATCCTTTTTTTTCAATGTATTCAATAAATTTTTTTTTTAAAAAAATAGCAGTTCTACTATTTGGCCACAGAATCATGTATTCAAAAACTTCATGCTGTCATATTCAACAGTCTTTTCCTCCCTAAATCTTTTGTTGACGTAAAGAAGCTACTGGATACAGTCAAGCTTTGCTAACATCAATATTCCAAGAGGAATCCTTGTGTGTATTAATTCCCACTTAGTCCCCTCCAGTCTTAAAAAATTCAGTTTTCAACTCTCAGCCACTTTTGCAAACAGCTTCCTTATATGATCCACATCTTTCATACTTGCTCCACTTACTCTTATAGGAGATCCGGGTAATCGTTTCTCGGTTTAACAGCCTGGTCAGGAAAGAGTTAGGATTTGGTCCAATCTGCAAGTGGAAATCCATCCAAGGTATTGTTCCTTTCTGCCTAAATTCCCATCTCCCCTTGCCTATTCAAGCCCCACCTGATGCCCCCTTGCAGTTGCAGCAATGCACTTACATTGGCAAAGATAGAAATGACAGCTAAACCATTGGGATTGCGTGAAGCCTCGGAAATATTGGGGTAGAGTTCTTGATTGTAGTGGATCAACTGCACCTAAGGGAAAGGACAAAGGAAAAAGTGATTCTTTCCAATTCAGTTTTACTTAGTAAAAGTAATGTTACAAATGGCTTTGGAGCCAGGTTCTTCCCTATTACATCCACCCAGCTCACCAGGATGGAAAGTCAGGGTATGTTATAGGCCCCATCTAGTAGAGTTGTACATCTGGTGAAACCACGAAAAAGGGCCTTCTTGGTGGTGGGCTTCTCTAGGGAACATCATTCTTCCCGAAGTATGATTGGCCCCCACCCTGTTGCTTTTCCAAAAGTTCCTGAAGTTGTGGTTTTGTCAGTGGGTCTGGGCACCACAAATGGAGATATAGCCCATCAAGAGGTTGATTTGATTGTGTTGTTGATGACACGGGTAGGGTGGGGTTTTGTGGTTTTTTATGTTGTGAATTTTTAATGTTGTGAACCACCCAAAGTCACCTGTGAATGAGCTGGCTGGCCATATAAATTTGCTTAATAAATAAATATTTATAAATAAGTAAATATTTATTTACTTTGTTTGGCTGTCAAATTCAATTCAATAAGCTTCAGAACTGTCAAAAATGTATATCTCTTCTTAAAGCATACTTCTTGAAACATTCGTTTTTGTTTACAGTTTTGCTTAATACAGTTATTGCAAACAATTCTTCCTAATGTGGTACATTTTTGTACTATCATGGTCTGGTATTAAAAGTTCTCATTAGATGAAGACAAGGAGCAAGAGGAAACAAACCACATGCAGCTAAGCCCAACAATAATTCTGAGTTGATTTGTGGTACTGCTTACCCAAAATTGTGAGATAAATTTGCATTCTAATACAAGCAAAACCAATTTTTACCTCAGTACCAGTATATATACACTGGCCTTGTTTGCATAACCTATTTAAATGACTGAGACTAATGGGTAGCTGAACACTACAAAGTAGTCAACTGCAGAGCTATGGGAGATTAATTTTAGCCCAAGAAAGCCCTGATGTTGTTTCAAACTCAACTAACTCTTCCTCAGCTGAGTCACACAAACAAAAAAGAGGACTATCAGGAGGTAAGCTACCCTCTCTTCTTGCTCGCAACAGAGAGGCAAAGTCCTAGAGTGGCCAATGTAAAAAAAGGACTTTTCTAGGATTCTCCCTCCCTCTTTCTCCCTCTCTCTTTTCTTGCCACCCTTGCCATCTTGCGGATTTTGACCACTCTCCCCCTCCCATTAACACCCCTGACAAAACTTTAAGTAAATCTGCAGAGGACCCCTTCAGTGGTGTTGCTCCTGTTTGAACAAGCGTTGTATTCACCTCAGCAGAAAAGCTGTCACCATCTATCTGGTGTTCTGAGCCAAATCCATCTTCACTGCCAAAATGCAGCCGTATTTCTTGGAGCCGGTGACTGTATGGCAGAGGTCCTCCTGAAACATTAACCAGCTGTACTGGATCTGGACGAAAAGAGACATGTCGGCCTGTGTTGTACATGGTTCCACTAAACTGCAGGAGGAGACAATAGTGACAATAGAGGCTGTTTCCACACAGTATCACTTACAGGGTATTCAGATAACTTTCCAGTTGCCATCCCAGCATCTTCTGCAAAGCTTTTCCTAAAAAGGGAAGGTCAATGATTGGAGAGAAGTTCTTTACCAGTGCTGGATCAAAAGGGAGCATTGTCATCATCACCTATTTCAAGGAAGCAGGCATAACTCTCTTCCTCAGGGGCATTAATCATCTTCCAAATCCAACTGTTTATCCTACCTCTAACAGTCTGAAGAAGCCAGGCAGCTGGTCAGCTGGCAGCTGGTCAGTTTCCAGCATCAATCTGCAAAGTTGAAGACTTCCAGATCAACTTGAAGACCATGTCCTACTGCCTTCTACCAACATGGAATGAACACGAGCTGACTTTGTCAGTGAAATGTTTAGCATACTTGTCGTGCGCTCCCAGAGGGCATCTTCAGTCCTATCATGCCCCCAAAAGGTTGCCTTAAAGAGGGCCGGTTTAAGGCATAGCCAATTCACCACGGCCAACTCACTACAGGACAATTCACTGAGGACAATTCAACAATTCAATTTAATTATTTAAAATAATTAAAAAATTATTTTAATTTTTGTCCTTCACATTTTATTTTGTCCCTCCTTTGGCATCCTTCCTTTACTAATTCTGTTCATCTACTTCTTCAATATTAGTGTAACTCTTGTCCTGCAGCCAATTGGTTGTGCCACTTTTATCACCATATGTGGGGCCCTGAACACAACCTCATTTTCTTGTTTTCTGACACCTGCACTTCAGCCATCATTTCTGCTGCTTCACCTCCCAGAGTTCCTTGATGACCATGGAGCCCTGCCAAGCTGTGGACTGAAGAGAGGACTTACTTATATAATACCCTCATCTCCTCCATATTCCAGACATTAATGAGGGACATGACTGAACTGCCCTCCATAGGACTGTTTGCAGGGGGGGCGGGGAGAAACTAAGTGCCTGTTGGAAGCCGAGTGGATCTACAATACAGGTGACAAACTCAATCACGTCACGTGATGTATCATGATGTATCGTGACTTTTTTGCCTTTGCAGAGCCGGGGTGGGCGTGGCCTGCGCATGACGCATCTGGCCTGTGGGCCGCCAGTTTGACACCCCTGATCGACAATAATAATTATTACTATTACTGATGATGATGTCATCTATTAAAAATCAACTCCTTCCACACTGTTGAAGGCTAATGCTCCTTGCAACCTGTTTGCAATCTGTTTCACGGTCAGGGACATGTAAAGTAGCACTTTCTCTACAGATCAACTTCCTTCTATGATGTTTGTGTTGACAGCTGAACTTTGTTTGGTTACAGATCATAAAATGGGTGTCTAGGATAATTTTGCTGCTAAACAAACCCAGTTTATGGTTCACCATGACCTCTGAAGAGACCCAGTGCCCCTTGAGATGTGACAAAAACAATCCACAGCATTCTGGTGAGGGCAGAGAAGATGTAATTCCTTTCCCTGACTGGGAAAGAAAACTGGGATAATTGGACTTACAAAACTCTCCAAACCCTAAACTTGGGTTTAACAAAATGCAGTTGCTGTATTACATAAAATATTATATCAAAAATGTTGGGCTTGGAGATGGCTTCCAGTTCCGCTTCAGCCATTCAAGGTCCCTGGGGGATTTGGGGCCAGTCCCTCTCTCTCAGCCAACGTGCCTTATAGGATTGTGATTGTGGGGAAAAATAGGAGGGAGTGTTACATATACTGCCTTCAGCTCCTGAAGGAATGGCAGGATATACAAATAGTCCTCGACTTACAACCATTTGTTTAGCGACTATTCAAAGTTACAATGGCATTTTAAAAAATGACTTATGACCAGTCCTCACACTTATGACTGTTGCAATATCCCCAGAATCATGTGATCAAAATTCAGGCACTTAGCAACAGGCATGTATTTACAACTGTTGTAGCATTCTGGGGTCCTGTGATTGTCGTTTATATCCTTCCCAGCTGGTTTCCAACAAGCAAAGCTAATGACTCTGGGAAGCCAGATTCACTTAAGAAACACAGGATTCACTTAACTGCATTGATTTGCTGAACAATCAGGGCAAAAAAAGATTCTAAAATTGGGCATGACTCACTTAACAACCGCCTTGCTTAGCAATCAAAATTCTGGTCTCAATAGGGTTGTAACTCGAGGACTACCTGTATTTCCCCATTATTGCTGGAATGCCATTCTTTCCCCATGGCCTATTTCCAAAGAAATGAACCTTGGAGCAAACAAAGCATCTTTAGGAATTCTGAGTCCATGGAGGATTGGGAAGGAGCGGATATTCCCAGGACCTTTGCTCACCACTTTGGGGATTTAGCTGAGGAGGGCGAAACAAAAGGGTCGATCTTAGATTTTGTCACCAAGTATGGTAATATGAGAAAATCTGGAATGAATCCAAATGTTTCAATGTTGAGTGAAGTTACTTGCACTTAGGTGCTCCAGAAATTAGCCATTAGTGCAACTCATTTTTTTTTTTTTTACGATAATAGCTGCACTCCTGGTCACCGATGCTTGCAAGGATAGCCTTCCCCAACCTGGTGCCCTCCAGAAGGCTTGGAGAGGCAATGCCCGATAACAGCCTCAGACAAGGAAGGCTGAGCTGGGAATTATTTTCCATCAACCTTAGAGACCAGTGTGTGCATCCAGACACACCTTTTTTCCACCAATGCTGAGCCGAAGTGGAGGGAGGAAGGGATCAAAAATCATTTGACTTGTGTTGACATCCACAGGAGACTGGCATTTGCCAATGGCACAGAGGCTCCATGCTGAATTCACAAGACCCCAGAAGGGAGGACCTAAAGAGAGAGCGAGAGACCGAGAGACAGAGAGACAGAGAGCAAAAGAGAGAGAGAGAGAGAATGAGAATAAACATATTCTCTCAGCCAAGGAAATATTTTTATCCCTGGCTCTCTAGGGTGCAATTACAGACAAGGGAGAGTGGAGAGCCATTCAGCAAATGCACCTCTGTGTATGTGTTTGTGCGTCTGTGTGCATTTGTTTGAAAACAGCCTCCAATATGTGTGGGTGGGTGAAGGAAGATTACAAGCACTTCAGTGTGTTTCCTCCTCCTCTGGTTGCATCTGTGCACATAGCTAATAGAAAGAACCACAATACAGAAGAGAAGCTGGATGGAACTGCAAATCAATGTAGGATTAAATCCCATGCACTGAAGGACAGCAATGGGGCAGGGACGCTGGAAATGGCCACAGCCTTTCCTGAAGACCTTCCTGCATTTGCAAACATAAAATCAGTAGGGCAAACATATGTCTCTAATTCCCAGGATCATTTCTGAGTTGCCCTAGGAGATATTCCTGAATAGGCATGATATTGTTGTAGCTGTTCTTGGGTTGTCTCAGACACTCCCAAATAGATACTCCCAGTTCTGCTGACTGCAATGTCCATCCTCCCCAGCCCAAGCATCATAGGAGCCATAAGCCACCAGGATGGGCAAGACTGTGTTATTTTGATAGAATGCAAAATGTCATCAGGTGGTGCATTAGAATCAATACACACAAACTGTATACACTGAAGTAAGTGTGTGCCTGCACAAATACAGAGCTTTTTAGTATCCTCCTTCTCTCTGGGGAAAATGTGTATGGACGCCATTTAGTCAAACTATGTTTCTAGGCTGTCTTCCCTGGGCATACTTCATTTTTGTACGTGTGTTTGCCAGCTTGTTTCAGTCTCAGTCCCTCAATGGTTCTGGCAGATATTTGTATCCTCATCTATACGTGTACACTTAATTATTTATTTTTTCCCTTTCCAATCAGGGCTTTTTCCACATTCCCCCAGGCAGATCGAGTGGGTGGGGTGATGGAAGAAGAGAACCCTATGGCTTTATGCCCCACACTCACAAGCCCACCCCATCAGCCCAGCCACCCACCCAGCCACCCATCTACTGTGACTGTTTCTCTTCGCCTCCTGTTCGCTGCATTGCTGGAACAAGCAAGGGAGATATTAAATATTAATGCAGCCTCTTGCAGTTGCCAAGCTGAGCCCAGCCCCCACCTTAGCTCTGCACTGTGTACAGCTGCGGCGCAGTAGCGCTCTCCCCCAGCCGCGTCCCCCTCCCTCACAGGAAGACCACGTTTCTCTTCCTCTTCCTCGGCACCACCACCCTTGGGACTCTGCACGGCATCCCCAGCCTTCGACAGACAGAGGGGGTAACTGGTGAGACAGCTGTTCTCCTCTGGCCTTCCCTTCTAATGGGCTGCCTAGAAGGGGAGCCAACATCCCGCGCTGAGGAAACCCCATTCCTGAGCTCAGAATAAATTATGCAGATGTGCTCCAATTTGCGTGGGCTAAACCTGCCTAAATGAAATGGGGAATTGGTTTTCCCCATCACCATGTTTGGAAGTTTGGAAGAAGCCAAGAGCCCTGGAGGGGAAGGAGAAAGGGAAGGTGATTTAATCCTGGCTGAGAAATGAGATGAGAGGGAGAAAAGCCATCAATGCTTCCAAACAGAATGGTGAGAAACCAACCAACAGTCCATTCCTGATCAAGGGGAGTATTCCCTCACACCCAAAGGAATCTGTGGGGTCCCAAAAATCAATATTGTGGTCACCACCACCATGTAATCAAAATATCACTCCTTTTTTATGTCTGTGGCAACTGTAGCATAATATAAAAGCATATGATTATGGCCACCATCTTAAATTTGTTGTCCCTCTCCCTGCACAAACACCCCTGCCTGCACCCCATCCCCACTATTATCAGATGCTGATTGCCCTTGGACACACTCTTTTATGTCAACTGATGAGAGGTAGGCACGCCTTCCTATTAAATAAAGGATGTGTTGAATTTATTAAAGGACCAATGTGAAAGATTGTGTTGGTTCTGACTGAGATACGGCAAAAAAGCAAACTTTGAAAATTGGGCTTAGGAATGTCATCACAGGAGCAAAAATTCTTAACTTAGAATATGATCCAGCAATCCTTTATCAGCCTGCTGGTCTGTCATCTCTCTCATCATACATTTGGTCATTTTCTATATACTTCAATTTTGAACTATCTGCAGATATCAAATTGCCTGCCAGGTCAGAGGATTTTAATCTTTCCATTTGGTCTTCTTTGTGACAATTCCCCATTCTCCCCCCCCCTTTTTTTGAGATATGTTTAGATGGATCAGGGTAAGGGGTCATTTCTAGCAGTGATGCTAAAGGTTTGCAGGCCAATGTGATAGGCCTTATAGTGGCCTACTGCATCAGCAATCAGAGGAATGCCTCATTATCATGGAAGCATCCCCCAGCTTGGGCATAAATAGAACCATTTCCCCCAAAATAAAAATAAACATTTAAACTAATACAGTCTGTCTTCTTGGTCCCTTTAACCTTCTATAATGGCAAGTAAAGCTAAAGGGATTTTTTTTTGTTTTTTTGAGTCAAGGTTGACTCCTAGTGACTTTATGGGAACTGCCCTATCAATATCTTGGCAATGATACTGAGGTGGTTGACCATTGCCCTATCTTGGAAGCCTTTTTTTGACTTTCCAGACTAGCCAAATTCCTTAGAACAGGGGTCTTCAAACTTAGCCCTTTTATGACTTGTGGACTTCAACTCCCAGAATTCCTCAGCCAGGCTGGCTGAGGAATTCTGGGAGTTGAAGTCCACAAGTCATAAAAAGGCCAAATTTGAAGACCTCTGCCTTAGAGTTTCCTAATAGTCTGTTCCGCAAATACAAGCCAGGACCAACTCTGCTAAGCCTTTTGAAATTAGCCAAATTTGGCTTAGTGCTGCCCCCTAGCTAAGCTTTAAAAATGTAAGAAGCTCCTTTAAATCATTTTAAATGATTGGGTCATTTGTCCCCAAACCAAGTAAAACCCAAATGTGTTGGTCTACATTTCCCAAAATTTCCACGCCATCAGGGAATCTTGGAAAGGATTGTCCAGCACATTTGGATGGCACCATGTTGGAAGTAACATCAGAGTTTCCAGCGTAAGTTTTCTTGTCAATCACTCTTTGAACCTTTTAGCTGGATTTCTGAATTCAAAGCAAGTGTTTTTTTGCTGAACCCTCTTTGAAATTATCAGTCAAAAGGAGAAATATCAGTTCAGATTCAGCTGCTGATCTTTACAATAGCCTGTGGCTGTAAACCATATAGCATTGGTCAATAGGATGTAGTAAGAAAAAAATAAAGACATGTATTAAACATGAAGGATATTTACTGGCCCCAATACATGTTTCGGTCACAAGAAATGTCTCCCTCATGAAGAGGTCACAAACCCAGAAGGAACATCTAGGATGATGGCATCTAGAGGGCATCTAAAGAAGACAAGCTATTCTTTGTTCTTTGGAGTGTTCTCCACTACCACTATCCAGGCATGGAGAATTTTGTACCTGGCACAAAGCTTCCGTGAAGTGTTTCCTTGTATGCCCACCAGTCCTCGTAGGTCTTTGCAGGAACAAATTGCACTAGAAAAGGAGGAAGGAGAGGAAGATGGATGGAGAAATGGTAAATCAGCAAAGGCAGTTGGTGAGAGGACAGGAGCAAAGAAATGGCTTATATTTTTCTGTTTATCACCTCTTGTCATAAAGATTATCTAAACTTCTTTTCCTTCTCTTTGTCCTTCCTGAATAGACTGTCCAGAACTCAAACTGCAAATGCTGAAATGTTAAGACAATAGATAGATACTCAGACTGGCAGGCTATATCCACAGCCACTGGAAACCTGTAAGATGAGAACAAATCAAAGCTGCTCCTCAACAGTATGGAATATGGAGAAAGATACTTCATGTGCTCAGAGACACTTTTGCCTCTCCTTCGGTGCCATTTCTTCAGGTCATGCCCTGAGGCTGAGACAGAACAGCACAGTCTGGGGAGCAATTTAAGCTGTTTCTGATCAGGTGTTGGAAAAGATGCATTTACAGTAGATGGATAAAAAGCGAGAGTGAAGGGAAAGAATGTGACAGAGAAATTTCCCCCTCAGAACAACTGATTTTATCTCCGATTAACGGATGTCCATAAATGAGGGGGCAGACGCACTCCCCTGCTCACAAATATGAATGAAAAAAAAATTGTGCATGTATATAGATAGGGACAGAGGTGATGAAGAGTTACTCCTGACTGGGATTCCACTGGGACTGGCTTCATCCTTTTGTTCCAGAGAAATCCCTTTCTTTTTACAACAAGCAATTCAATCTTTCTCCCCCCCCCAGCAAAAAAAACATTCCAAGCCAATCTCTCTCACCCCCTCCCCACTTTCTCTCTCTCTTACCAGCCATACAAGTTGCTCTCAGCAGCACCAGCCCCGGTGCTCCCAGCAGGCAGAGCCCCCTGCCAGGTCCGGTCCACATCCTGGTGGGTCAGGAGGGGGCTTAAAGCCTGAGCGGCCCCCTCCTCAGCATCCCGCGGCAAAGACCCCGTTCACAGGCTCCGGAGAGAGGCGGAAGTCGAGCCTCCTGGCGGGCGGCCCTTATGCGCACCGCGAGCGAGCCCTCATCCTCGGAAGCCCCCTGCCCTTTCCATGCCCTCTCGCTCTCCCGCTCCCTAGGTCTCTTTCCTCGACGCCTCCATCTTCCTCCTCCCGCCCTTTCTCCCGGGGATACCACCAAGTCCCCTCCCCCCGCCGCCCACGTCAATTAGATGCGGAAGATGCTCGGGTAGCGTCCGGGGAGGCGAAGGAGCTCCGGCCGTGAAGAGTTTGCACACCCGGGGTAGGGGTGGGTGGAAGAGCGGGTGGAAGAGCTCCTCCCCCCCAGGCGCCGGAGTGGCGGGACTGCCCGCTCCGCGGCTGGGGTCGCTGGGACTGGATCTGGAGGGTGGCGGGAAGGAGACGCTGCTGCCCGCGAGGCGTCCTTAACTTTACTTCTTTCTCGCTCTCTTTTCTTTTCTTTCTTTCTTTCCCACCGCCTCTCCCTGCCTCCCAGCGGACTAGCCTCTTCCGTGCTGCCCCCTTCTTTCCCCGGCTTACCTTCTGCTTTCCCTCCCTCTGCTTTTCTACGTAGCTTTTCTTTTTCTACCTGTCTTTCTCTCCCCCTTTTTTTCTTATGTTCTCCCCCTCACTCTTTCTCTTCTCCTTCCACCTTCCCTTTCTCTGCAATCGCTCCTTCAGTCTCTTCTCTGCCGTCCTCCTCAGCTGTTCTTCTTTCTCCCCACTTCTTCTTATAGATGGTTGGTTTCCCTGCCTTATCTCAGATCTCTCCCCCCTTCTCTCTCTTTCCCCCTCTTTTCCTCTCCGGCTCCCCTTCTCTTACTCTTCCGTCGCCTGTTTTTTTTCTCTCTTCCTTCTCTGCATCTCCTAGCCAAAGCCGCTTCCCCCCTCCTCCCCCCCCCACTCCTAAAATGCACAGATCTTCTCTCCTCTCTTTCCCTTCCTCACACCCAGGGGACCCGAGGAGATGCAATAGAGAGAGGGAGGGGAGGGGAGGGAGATCTTTTAAGGTGGATTGAAAGACCGGTGGATTCCCCGAAATTGGTGATCTCAACTTACCTTGATGCAGTGAGATAACATTTCTCTTATCCATTGTGTCATTCCAGGGGAGAGGCTGAGCTGTTCACCCAGCAAGATACCACCTTACTCCATTGTTGCAGAAAAGGACTGGGAAAGATGGGTGAGAATCAGGCTGCAGCCCTAAAGGTGGTGTCCAGCTGATTCACAGGAACATAAACTAGAGGTCACCAACTGTCCAAAGAGGCTGAGAGTGGTGGCCAAACTGCTCAGGAGCCAAATTGGTCCAGAGGTCACCAACTGGAGATCTCTGGACCAATTTGGCTCCTGAGCAGTTTGGCCAACACTTTCAGCCTCTTTGGACAAGTTGGAAGCAATAGAAGATCTGGGGTGAAAATGGAATCTCTAGCAAAGGATAAATTGACATCTCCAGCATGTCCATCACTTCTCAAAACCCTTGCAATATGAGCTTGTGACATTTAAAAAAAAGATGTTATCACACCGTTCCATTGCCATCTTGTCTTTTTTAAAACCCCACTCCACCCTAGGCTACCCCTGACCCATTCAGGTAGAAAAAGATTCTTGGTCCTTGGTGCTCTCTGAGCTTGGCTCTTTTCTTGCAGATGTTTCATTATCCAACTAGGTAACATCATCAGTGCAAAACCCATTCCTTCTAGCACTGATGATGTTACCTAGTTTGGTAATGAAACATCTGCAAGAAAACAGACAAGCTCAGAGAATATCAAGGACCAAATTTTTTTTCTGCCTGAATGGGTGGGCTAGGGTGGAGTGGGGTTTAAAAAAAAAGTCAAGAAGTCAACTGCAACTGTGTGATAACATCTTTTTTTTTAAATGTCACAAATGTGTAGATAAGGCAAAACAGCTTCTGAGGAAAGTGAATGTACTACCGTAGGAAGATGGTGGTCTAGGGCTAGGAGGAGAGGCAGACCAAAGTGGGAACGAGCGGGACAGTTTTGAGAAAAAGGTGAACTTTGACATACTTGCATACTTTTTGTGCCTAAAATCTCAGTTCCTGTTGAATAAGACTGCAAACTAGCATCTCCTTTCATTGTGCCCTAAAATGGACATTTGCTTAGGGATGCATTCTGCCCTAATCAATAAAACAAATCTTTTTTGTTGATTTATAATTGCCATACTTAATGAAGCTATATCATGAGTGCCAAAGAAATGTTACAGGTAGTCCTCAACTTAACAATAGTTCGTTCAAAGTTACAGTAGCACTGAATAATGTGACTTAAGACCGTTTTTCACAGTTACGACCTTTTCAGCATCCCATGGTCATTTGATCAAAATTCAGATGCTTGGCAACTGGTTCATATTTATGATCGTTGCTGTGTCCCAAGGTCATGTGATCACATTATGCGACCTTCTGACAAGCAAAGACAATGGAGAAATCAGATTCACGTAACCAGTGGGTTACTAACTTATCAGCTGCACTTAACAAGTATGGCAAAAAAGGTCATAAAATGGGGCAAAACTCACTTAACAAATGTCTCACTTAACAGTAAAACTTTTGGGCTCAATTGTGGTTATAAGTTGAGGACTATCTGTATTTTGTCATCCTCAAAATACAGCTAAGCAACAGCAAAGGGTAATTTGAATTAAGAGTATGAGAAATCAAGCTTTACAAGTATGAATCCTAGATCAGTCTACATGCTTATTTATTTAATCTGTATTCTTTTTTCCCTTTTCTCCATGGAGTTCAAAAGAGTCTACAGATGAGTGCACAGAGCATAGTAGGCTAATGTGGTTGGCTAGTTTGTGGCTCAATATTTGTTGCACCTTTATGGCTAGTGGTTAATTTACAGTTCAGTGGGTTGTGTGAATCCAAACAATTTATTTAATGTAGGAAAACAGTGCTGTCATCCACAATTTGTTTCAATTAGTTCATCCAGATGTTTTGCTTGCCACAGCTGAGGACCTTCCTCATGATATAGATTCCATCTCATTGCAAGCTTCCTATGAGGCAGGTTGAAACTGATCCAAGGTCTCCTGAAATAAAAGTTGGACTTTGTCCAACATCCTGAAAGAAAACCTCCCATGTAACATTCTAGGGCAGTGTTTCTCAACCTTGGCACCTTGAAGATGCCAAGGCTGAGAAACACAGTTCTCAGGCTTTCTGGAGTCAACCAGCTTAGAAATTCAATGAACAAACAAAATCACTTGCAGGCTATTTCTTTCAGGGAGTGGAAGACCTGGACACGAAAACATCACCTTCATGGAAGATCAAATGCAGGTATTTTGAAAGACTGATATTCCCATTGATAAGGCAAGAAAACCTAAGATACGTTCATTCCATGAAGATTCAGGAGGGCTAACAGATTTAGGGGTCAATTGTTTGTATTGTGTGAATTGCACCGTGTAAAGCAGGGGTGTCCAACCTTGGCAATTTTAAGACTTGTGGACTTCAGTTCCCAGAATTCCCCAGCCAGCATGTCCTGCCCATGGCTGGCTGGGGAATTCTGGAAGTTGAAACAATCAGACATTTGGGAAGGACAGAAAAACCCTGACTGGTAGTGGATTGTGAGTCTCTTAAGGTATCTCCCTCCTTGCCCCTTCAAAACTTTTACAGTTAGTCCTCAACTTATAGCCTATCAGAAAAAGGAGATTTACAACCTGGATCTGTTCGTCCCCCTGTGGTCTCATGACTGCACTTTGGGCACTCAGCAACACAGCTGCATTTACGACTGTTTGCCACATCCCATGGTCACATGACCATGTTTGATGATGGCCAAACTGACAATTGACCACCACAATGAACACTGTAAATTCAGGTGGGTCACATGATTGACCTGTTTTACAACCATTACTACTCCTGTTTGTAATGGGCAAATGCCATTATGATTGTAACCTGAGGACTATCTATAAGTCCCATAGCCAGGGCAGGGTTTTACCCGTAAGATTATTGACCTCTCAATATGGCTGTGAGGAAGAGCACCCCTCTTTCTCATATACATACAGATAAACAATGTATCTTTTATCCTCACTACAACCTGTGAGATAATTAGGTTGAAAGTTGGAACTATCCCATATGAGAAGGACTGGCAGAACCTGTGGGCGGTGTTAAGAGGGATCAGCCTAGAATTCCTACATAGTCACAAGCAGAATAACAGAATAACAGAGTTTGAAGGGACCTTGGAAATCTTCTAGTTCAACCCCCTACTGAAGCAGGGGGCCCTATACCATTCCAGACAAATAGCTGTCCAGTCTCTTCTTAAAAGCCTTGTGTGATGGAACACCCACAACTTCTGAAGGCAAGACTTTCCACTGGTTAGTTGTTCTCACTGTTAGGAGATTACTCCTTAGTTCTAGGTTGCTTCTCTCCTTGATTAGTTTAAATCCATTGCTTCTCATCTTGCCTTCAGGTACTTTGGAGAATAGGCTGACCCCCTCTCCTTTATGGCAGCCCCTTAGATATTGGAACACTGCTATCATGTCACCCCCTAGTCCTTCTTTTCACTAGATTAGACATACCCAATTCCTGCAACCGTTCTTCATATGTTTTAACCTCCACCCCCCTAATCATCTTTGTTGCTCTTGTTACTAAGTCTAAATCCTTGAATTCTATTGACCCTTATCTAACTCTTAGTAGGTGCTAAAGGTTGAGAAGATTCCTGTGGATTGGCATGAGTAGCAATAAATCAGTTTAACTGGACCTTCACATATGGACCTGCTCTTTCGTGCTTGACATATCCCAACCTTATCCATGAGCTAAAAGAAAATTTGAATCAGGGTTTTCTCAGTCCTAATCTCATTATAATATGGGGAACCTATAATACTCCCCAAAGAATGGGAGAATAGCAACTTCTACCATATTCTTTGCTCATGTTGCTTGGGATAATAGGAGTTATAGTCCAACATCTTAGTTTTGCCTACAGCTGCTCTAATGAAAACACCATTACATTTTAGTTTTCCCTTCCAAGTGGTGGAATTTAATTTGACAAAACATAATGTTTTCTGCTGGTGAGGTATGATTTCATTTGGGGCAGGCAATTGCTGATTGGGGGACTTCAATGCAAAAGTGGGAGAAGGAAGTGATGCTCCTGTAGTTGGAAACTTCGGATTAGGAACCAGAAATAGTAGAGGTGACAGATTTGTAGACTTCTGCAAGGAACATAGGCAATGTGTGATGAATACTTTTTTCAAGTTGCCAAAAAGACGCCTCTACACTTGGAGATCACCAGCAGATACATGAAATAATGTAGTAAGGAACCAAATTGACTATTTTACAATAAACAAAAGATTTAGAAACTCAGTAAAATCAGTAAAGACATACCCAGGTGCAGATGTACCATCCGATCATAATCTACTACTTGCTGAAGTCCAGCTGAAACTAAAAAGGATGAAAAACCTGAACCCTGCTAAACCAAGAATCGACAGAGACTTCATCATTAAACATGGAGGTAAGATTAAAGAAGAACTAGAAAATCATTTAAGGGAAACCAACAACCTGAATGATGATGTAGAAGCGAACTGGAATAAGTTTAAAAATGCAATAGTAGAGGTAACAAATTCAAAACAGAGAGAGGGGTACCACAAGAAACAACAGTGGATGACGGAGGAAATTCTTCATCTCATGAATGAAAGATCTTATAAAAATAAAAACAAAGAAAAATACAATGAATTGCAGAAAACAATTAGAAGAAAAATTCGACTGGCAAAAGAAAAGTGGTTTGCAAAGAGATGCAAGGAAATAGAAGAGACAGAACGTATACATGATAACTTCAATTTACACAAAAAAGTGAAAGAAGCAGCAGGCCTCTACAAAAAGAAAACCAACAACCTAGTTGACAAAGAGGGGAAAATTATCTTAGATGAGGCTGAAAAACTAAAAAGATGGAAGGAATATATTGAAGAACTTTTTGAGGACACTAGGGATGATATAGATATGAGAAGTATAACAACTGGACCAAATATCACTATGGAAGAGGTTGAACATGCAATAAAAATAGCAAAAATGAGAAAAGCCACAGGACCTGATGAAATCCCAATAGAAATTTTAAAATTTCTGGAAGACAATGGGAAGAATTTTTTACTGCAGCTCTTCAATCAGATATATGAAACAGGAAAGATACCAAATGATTGGCTAAAATCAACCTTTGTGACAATCCCCCAAAAAATAAATGCAAAGAAGTGTACCAAACACAGAACAATAAGCTTAATGAGTCATGCTCTGAAAATATTCC
The DNA here is from genome assembly GCA_034064705.1 of Bothrops alternatus. NCBI lineage: Eukaryota > Metazoa > Chordata > Lepidosauria > Squamata > Viperidae > Bothrops > Bothrops alternatus. The sequence continues at coordinate 1,899,517 of JARGCV010000115.1, forward strand.
TGAGAATAATTCACACAAGAATATACAACAAAATTGAAGAGCGTCTAGGTAACACACAATTTGGTTTCAGAAACAATCTTGGTACACGAGATGCACTGTTCAGCATTCAGTACAGCATTGTAGAGATGTCAATCACAGTGTTTACGTGTGCTTCATTGATTTCGAAAAAGCTTTTGATAAAATAAGACACAGCAAACTATTAGAAATCCTGAAACAAGGGGGACTAGATGACAAAGACATCCAAATAATAAAGAATCTGTATTGGCATCAGGTAGCAAATGTGAGACTAAGCCAAAAATACTCAGCTGATGCAGAAATAAGTAGAGGGGTCAGACAGGGATGTATTCTGTCTCCACTGTTGTTCAATATCTACTCTGAGTCAATCTTCAACGAGGCACTGGAGAACATCGATGCTGGCATCAAAGTAAATGGTGTTTGGATCAACAACTTAAGATATGCTGAGGATACAGTTCTGCTTTCCAGTAAGCATGAAGACCTTCAGCTCCTCATCAACAGAGTCACAGAAATATCTCAAAAATACGGCTTACATAAGAAGAGCCATGCTGAATCAGGCCAAAGCCCATCGAGTCCAGCATTCTGTGTCACACAGTGGCCCACCAATTGTACATGGGGATCTTGAGCAGAAAGAGAAGGCAAAACCCTCCCTTTCCCTTGACCCCCAACAAATGGTACTCAAGGGAATCCTGCCTGCCTCAACCAACATAGAGGCGGCACATGGACATCCGTTTTAATAACCACCGATACACTTGGCATCCATGAATCTATCTAACCCTGCCTTGAAGCTGTCAAGGCTGACAGCTGTCACGACCCCTTCTGGAAGTGAATTCCATAAATCAACGACCCTCTGGGTGAAGAAATATTTCCCTTTATTTGTCCTCACTTTCTTAGCTATGAGCTTCAGGGAGTGCCCCCTTGTCCTGGTATTGTGTGATAGAGAAAAGAATTTTTCTCTATCCACCTTTTCTATCCCATGCATGATTTTATACACTTCGATCAAGTCACCCCTTAAACGCCGTCTTTCAAGGCTGAAGAGACCGAGGCGTTGCAATCTGGTTTCATAAGGGAGGCGCTCCATTTTCTTGATCATTCTTGTTGCCCTTTTTTGCACCTTTTCCAGTTCCATTATATCCTTCTTGAGGTGCGGTGACCAGAACTGTACACAGTACTCCAAGTGTGGTCTCACCATCGATTTGTACAGAGGCAATACAACACTTTCTGACTTATTTTCGATTCCCTTCCTAATCATGCCAAGCATGGAATTTGCTTTTTTTACTGCTGCTGCGCATTGGGTTGACATCTTCATCGAGCTGTCCACCAAAACCCCAAGATCCCTTTCTTGGGTTGTCTCAGAAAGTTTGGTCCCCATCAGTTGGTAAGTATAATTGGGGTTCTTTGCCCCGATGTGCATAACTTTGCACTTGTTTAGGTTAAAATGCATTTGCCACTTTGTTGCCCACTCACACAATTTCGAGAGATCCTTCTGGAGCTCCCGACAATCAGTTTCACTTTTCACAACCCGGAACAATTTAGTGTCATCAGCAAACTTGGCTACCTCACTATTAACTTCTACATCCAGATCATTGATGAATAAATTAAAAAGTAAAGGTCCCAAAACTGAACCTTGGGGTACACCACTTCTCACTTCTTTCCATCCGGAGAATTGTCCATTTATTGCCACCCTTTGCTACCTACAATTTAGCCAGTTACCAATCCAGGACAAGACCTGTCCTCTAATTCCGTGACTGGAGAGCTTTTTTAGGAGCCTTTGGTGAGGGACTTTGTCAAAAGCCTTTTGAAAGTCAAGATATACAATATCAACTGGGGCCCCTTTATCTATGTATTTATTTACACCCTCAAAGAATTCTAACAAGTTAGTAAGACATGATTTGCCTTTGCAGAAACCATGTTGATTTTCTTTCAGCAATGCCTGTTTTTCTATGTGCCCTGTAATTTTATCTTTAATAATCGTTTCCATCAGTTTGCCTGGAACTGAGGTTAAACTGACTGGTCTATAGTTTCCTGGATCACCTCTGGATCTTTTCTTGAAGATCGGGGTTATATTTGCTTCCCTCCAATCCTCCGGTACAGTGCCTGATCTTAGGGAAAGATTATATATTTTAGCTAGAAGCTCAGCAATTTCACACTTGAGTTCCTTGAGAATTCTAGGGTGGGTGCCATCTGGACCCGGCAATTTGTTGACATTTAGTTTAGAAAGGCATGCAAGAACATCTTCCTTGTTTATCTCTATCAGGTTTAATTCTTCTATTTCCCTCCCTGGGAAAACTAATTCAGTGGCAGGCAAATGTTCTCTATCCTCCTCAGTGAAAACGGAGGCAAAGAAGTCATTTAGCCTCTCAGCAATCTCCTTGTCTTCTCTGATTATCCCCTTCTGACCATTGTTATCACGTGGCCCAACTGATTTTCTGGTTGGGTTCCTGCTTCTGATGTACTTAAAAAAGGTTTTGTTATTATTTTTAATATTCTTGGCTATATGCTCCTCAAAGTCTCTCTTGGCTTTCATGACTATCACCTTGCATTTGGTCTGCCAGAGTTTGTGATCCCTCCTGTTCTCCTCGGTAGGAAGAGCCTTCCATTTCTTAAATGAGTTTTTCTTCTTTCCGATAACCTCCTTTACCTCATTCGTAAGCCATACTGGTATCCTCTTGGACTTTCCAGTCCTCTTTCTTCTTTTAGGAATGCATTTTATTTGAGCCTGCTGTAATGTATTTTTAAACAGTTTCCAAGCATTTTGGAGGGATTTGACTTTTTTATTGTTCTTTTTAGTTTCTTCTTTACTATTTTCCTCATTTTGTCAAAATTCCCTCTGTGAAAGTTTAAGGTCTCTGTGTTAGTTTTCACTGACGATTTGCTATCCATGGTGAAGTTGAAGGTTATTGTGTTGTGATCACTGGTTCCTATGGGCTCGTGGTTCCTATTGCATCATGAACCAAATCCTGTGCGTTAGTTAGAACCAAGTCCAGGATCCCCTTTCCCCTGGTTGGTTCCATGACCATCTGCTCAAGGGAATAATCGGCTAACATGTCGAGGAACCTTGTCTCTCTTTCATGTGTAGAACAAGAATTTACCCAATCTATTTGGGGATAGTTGAAATCCCCCATTATGACTACCCTATTTCTTTTTGAGGCCTCCTTAAATTCATTTTCCAAATAGCAATCTGCCTCTGGAGTTTGGTTGGGAGGGCGATAGCAGATCCCTAACGTCAGATTAGTTTCCTGTCCTGGGATTTTTATCCACAATGTTTCTGTGGGTGAGTTTGAATTTTCTTGAATTTCGAGTTCATGAGATTCTAACTCCTCATTTATGTACAAGGCCACGCCACCACCATTTCTCCCTCTCCTGTCCATCCTATACAATTTGTAACCTGGAATCCTTGTGTCCCATTGGTTATCATCTGTCCACCAGGTTTCTGTTATGCCAATAATATCAATATTATTTTCCTTCACCAAGCATTCCAATTCCCCTATTTTTGCTCGAATGCTTCGAGCATTCGTGTACAGACATTTATATGTACTTTTCTGGTGCACTTTCAACTTTGACTGTGGATTTTGACTGTAGAATTTGGTTGTAGAATTTGTAGATGGTCTACCATGTCCTTCTGCTTGACTATTACAATTTAGTTTTCCTGTTGACTCACCAATGTGTGCATAACTTCCACCCTCCATATTAGGCAGTGCGCCTTCTCAAACCGGAAGCTGCCCAGCTCCTGTCGACTTGCCCCTACGAATCAGTTTAAAAGCTGCTCTGAAACCTTTTTAATATTAATCGCCAACAGTCTGGTTCCATTATGGTTCAAGTGTAACCCGTCCCTTCTGTACAGGTGTGGCTTGTCCCAAAATGTTTCCCAGTTCCTAATGAATCTAAACCCTTCCTCCTGGCACCACTGCCTCATCCACGCATTGAAGCTCCTGAGCTCTGCCTGTCTAGCTGGCCCTGCGCGTGGAACAGGTAGCATTTCTGAGAATGCAACCTTGGGGGTCCTGGACTTTAATCTTCTACCTAGCAACCTAAATTTGGCTTCCAGGACCTTCCGCTTAGCTTTCCCAATGTCATTGGTACCGACATGTACCACAACAGTTGGCTCCACCCCAGCACTGTCTATCAGCCTGTCTAGATGCCTCGTGATGTCCGCAACCTTTGCACCCGGCAGGCAGTTTACCATGCGGTCAACGCTTCCATCACAAACCCGTCTCTCTATATTTCTAACAATCGAATCACCCACTACAAGAAGCCCCCCTCCCACCACCCGCGGAGAAGTATCCTCGATGCAAGAGGATATGGGCACATCCTCCAAGGAAGGGGTCTCAACTAAGGGAGCCTGTCCCTCTTCCACAGATTGATGTCCTCCCTGCCCAAGATCTCCATTCTCCAAAGCAGCTGGAGAGCTGCTCAGCATGGAGTGGGATGCTCCTGCTGCATCCCTGAAGATCTTCTCCTGCCTCGCTATCTCTCTCTGCTTCTCCAGGTCCGCTACCTTGGCTTCAAGGGAAAGAACCTGTTCCCTGAGAGCCAGGAGCTTATTGCACCGATCACACACCCAAGACTTCTGTCCAGCAGACAGATAGTCATACATGTGACACTCAATGCAAAACACTGGGAAGCTCCCCTCCGTCTGCCAGCTATCTATCTCCATTTCTTGTTATTGTATGTTTGCTGTTATTATTATACTAATTATTATTTTTTTAAAAAACTGCTTTTTTGGGTTGTTCAAATTTTTGTTTTGGTCTCAGTTTACTTTTTGGATTTTTTCTTACTTGTTTTAGGATTTTATCGCGTGCCGTCAGGGGCGCGATGGATGCTTAAAAAGGTGAATTTGTAATTAAACAAGAAACCCCACAAACTTACCAGGGCTCAGCAGGTATTCTTTCCAAGGTTCCTGCCAAGTTCCCTTCTCCCTTTTTATTTCCTGTTTTAAGTCCTTATTTGAAAAAGCTCTGCTTAAGTAAAAGCAGCTGCCTCTCTGCTTCACAAGGAAGAGTGAGCTGTTTGCTCTCAGCTACCAGGGATTAGCCAGCAGGGGGGCTGCAGCAGAAAGCTCCACCCCCTCCAAGCCTGTGCTGAGGGCAAACTTTAGAAGAAAGGGGAAGGAGAAACCCTTTTTTGGCTGCTAAAAAAAAAGGTGAATTTGTAGTGAAACAAGAAACCCCACAAACTTACCAGGGCTCAGCAGGTATTCTTCCCAAGGTTCCTGCCTAGTTTCCTTCTCCCTTTTTATTTCCTGTTTTAAGTCCTTATTTGAAAAAGCTCTGCTTAAGTAAAAGCAGCTGCCTCTCTGCTTCACAAGGAAGAGTGAAGCTTAACACCTCAAAAACCAAGATCATGGTCAGCAAACAACCCGTTAATTTACCACCAATAAATTCAGAAGGAACACCACTAGAAAAAGTTGAAAGGATCACACACCTCAGTTCTAATTTACATGAAAGCTGGGACATGACCGTTGAAGTAAAGACAAGGATAGAAAAAGCCCAAACAGCATTCTTTAAAATGAAAAAGGTCTTCTGCAGTTACAACATAAGCCTAAGACTGAAAATCAGGCTTGTCAGATGCTATATTTTTTCTATCTTGTTCTATGGAGTAGAGAGTTGGTCTCTGACAGAAGGCCACCTGAAGAGACTAGAAGCATTTGAAATGTGAATTTACAGGCGGCTGTTACGTATAAGCTGGGTTGACAAGATCAGAAATGAGGAGGTGATAAGCCGCCTGGGAAAGCCAAGGAAAATCATCAAAACAATTAAAAAATGAAAATTAGAATATTTCAGACATGTGATGCGACACCCAGAAAAATACGGCATACTCCATTTAACCCTCCAGGGAAACATTGAAGGCAAACGAGGTCCAGGCAGAAGAACATCGTGGCTTCAAAATATAAGGGATTGGTTTGGACAAAACTCAGCAGCACTTTTTCGTGCGGCTGATAAAAACAGGCTCGCCAACATGATTGCCAACGTCCGATAACGGATATGGCACAAGAAGAAGAAGAATTGCTGATAAAACCTCTACAATTTTCCATGTGAAAACCTTTGAACAGATGGTCTGTACATATTTGTGCAACTTCTTTTCCATAATAGGATTTTAAAGGAGGAGGACTGAAAGCAGGTAAAACAGCAGCGCCTCTATCATGTTGCTCAAAATAAGTTTGTAGGCTTGTTAGGGCCTAAGAAGTGTCTTCATTTGTGGTTTTGCACATTGAGACTTGACCAAGATATTCCCTCATTAGCCTCAGAGATTAATTATCTATGCTGCATTGTTCTGTGGCAATGACACCATTGCCACAGATCGGCTGAAAAGTGGTGATGTCCAGGTTAGAATGGACCAGGTTTGTTTTAATGAAGTAACAAAAAGTTTGCTGTTAAGCCAAGGTTGAAATCCCATCTTGGAAGCTAAAGTCATCAAATTTATAAGGCTTTTGCTAATAATTTCAGTAGGTTTCTCTTCTGTCACGTTCAGTTGTAATGTCACCTGATCTCATTTAGCTGTGCTGCAAGAACCAGCCAATCAATTTATACATTCGAGGTTATGGTTAACTTTTTGTGCACATCCAACTACTGTGGCTAAATTTTGTGGCTTAGCACAAGGAGTAAAGCCAACTATGGTTTGTTATTATAAACATTTTATATTAAATGTTATAAAGCTACCTAGAGTTGATTGGTAGACAGATGGGCAGCATACAAATTTAATATTTATTTAGCCTATGACTTGGTTTTTGTTGCCAGGAAAGCCTACCAGGCAGTCTGGCTGCCAGCAGTTGCTGGTTCGTTTAGTTCACGCTGTCACCCCCATAAACTTAATAAATAGGTGAAGCAGGCTAATATGGCTTGTTCAAGAAGCTACCGTATGATTTAGGAACTCCCAGCCGTTTGAGGTGGCTACACCCCATAATGGTGAGCATCCGACCGCATGTTAAGAATCCCACAGGTCAAGTGGCAGCTGTAGGGCTTAGAAAGACGGACTACTGGACGGGGTTGAGTTTCACATCTCGCGGAAAAAGTTTTACTCCTGAGATCTCCTTTCCCGGCTTCGCCACATCAGATTTATCTTCCGATGGCGCGGCTGGGCCCCCTCTTTGCTGCCCTTCGGGCCACCTGGCCATCGGAGACCTTCTGCCGGTCAACTATTGAGCCGGACATCTCTAAGAGGATTTCGCCACCTTAAAACCAAAAAAACGACGATCCCCGGTTAGGAGGCAAAGCTTGAGAAACGTCTGCGAAGGGAAGTCCCACCCAGAACCCCTGTATTGGTTATCGCAAAACCGGGACGCCCGAGTCCGGTGGGAATGAAGTGAAATTTAGTAGGTTATGAAAAAGGAAGGGCGGAGAGGCACCGATTTCGGCTTCGCGACGATCGGGGGGGGGGATCGGGGTTTATTAGGAAGAGACTGCAAAGGTGGGTTGGGAAAAAACCGTGGCAGAAAAATCGGATTTTCTTTGGAGAACACGTCCGTCTGGAGTCCAGAGCTAAAGGGTTTGTTGCGTGGGGGAGGCAGGGAGACACCACCACCCCAAACACACACAGGCATTTAAGACAGCAGGAGCCGTTTGTATAGAAGTCAAAAGTGAGCTTTACTGGGAATTATGCATAAGTAAGGATGGAGTGAAAATAAGTTTTTTCCAGGCAGGGTTTAGAGCTGTCCGATAAACAGAATTCCAGGCTGTTCAAGATTTCCTGTCCAGAAAGGGGGAAAGATAAGAAAAAAGCAAATGCACCTGTTGAATGTCTACATATTGCAGCCTTGTGGTGGTGGAGGAATTGAGTCTTCCGGCAAATGTGACCAAATTCTCACTTTATTTACTTTTAAGCAGGAGAGAAAAAAATGATTTTCAATCAGCCTTAATGGCTTAAAGCACTATGGAGTTTGTAAGCCACAATGTACAAGCTGTAATTTCTGAGTGCACACATTGCACATTGCACTAAGTCAACCCAAACTAGTTACATAATGGCCTAGCGCAGGGGTAGGCAACCTCGGCTTTTTTATGACTCATGGACTTCGACTCCCATGCTGGCTCAGGAATTCTGGGAGTCGAAGTCCATGAGTCATAAAAGAGCCAAGGTTGCCTACCCCTGGCCTAGCGTGTCGCCTAAACCAAGGCAAAGTGAAGCTAGCTACTTGGATTGATGTAGTGCTATCTGCTCTAATCTTATCTGGTTCATGTGTAAGTATCTTTTAGTGTTTGTGTGCCTCTTAGTTGACACTTTGTGGTGTGTGTGAAACCTGCTTCGGTACTCAGTGGTCTAAATATCCAGGATAAATATGATGGGGCCATTTCTGAACATTCTTGGTAGCAAAGGTTCAGTCATATGAAATGTTTACATTTCCTACAGTCTGGAAGATGATTGGCTGGGAAAGATTAAGATGGGTCTTCAAACCAGGCATGCTGGCTGAGGAATTCTGGGAGTTGAAGTCCACAAGTCATAAAAGGGCCAAGTTTGAAGACCCGTGGATTAAGAAGTATGCTTTAAGTTGGCCAAAGAGTGCAGAAATCACAAGGATTTCTTCATGATACCTGCAAGCAGTTAGGAAATCATACAAGCCTCACCATGCTGTGAAGACCAAGAATATCCTCTCCAACAATTCTTCAAAGCTTAAAATTCTTTATATATTTAGGTAACTATTAGACAACCCATGACCCCATTGGGTCATCCTTTCTGAGTTATTTCCTTACCTAAACAGAAAAAATATAATCACCATGTACAGAAAAAAAGTAATGGAAGTGGGAAGTAATGGGACTTCCAATTTCCTACAGGCTTCCCCTATGACTTTGTTTGTAGGGAACTGGCAGGGAGTGTCAGAAATCATATTACTTGGCTGTGGCTGACCATTGCAATATAGCAGCAGGCACAATTTTGCAAATACAACTGGTGTGAAGATCCTTGAAATATCAATTGCATGGGTCCTGGTTTTTGTATGCATTCTTTAAGTTAGTGGATTTGAGCACCTTGGTTTAAAAACCTTTGCACTATGATGCAACATCTGGGCTTATTAAAGGTTACAAACCGACAAACAGGCAGGTTTAGTAGTATATGGGTATTCTGTTCTTTATACATAGGTTTGTGTCATTGTTTCAGATTTTCATATGCTCCTTCTAAAATGTTATTAATTCTGGGTAACTTCTTTGAAATGTAGGAGGATTCAGTGGTTAGTAGACAGGCTTATGTTTATGCTGTTCCCAAACAAGATATATTCACTGCATGGAATCATATTAGCCAATCCAGAGAATGGCTCTAGATGGACCTGCTACAATTTTACTGGTAGGAAACATTAATTGAGAGGCATTAACAAGAAACCAAACCAAACCAAACTAATCATAAAACCCCTGTGGAGTGAAGGGTGGGTGGGTTTTTTTTAAAACTCCCTCATTAGTCTACTAGCTCACTCTCAGCTGCATTTTACTGCATATATAAATCAAAGATATTTGTAGGAAAATGAAAAAAAATCCTGTATTTAGGTTTTATAAAAAAGGCAGAAGTACTGAAGAGGGAAAACGGGGTTGGCTGCTGTACAAAGGGAAATGGTTTGGGCATCTTAGTAGATTGCAAGCTAAAGAAGAGCCAACAATGTAGCGTGGCTGCTAATAAAGTTATTGCAATTAGATTACATCACCAAAAACACTGATCAGATCATGAGAAGTAATTGCTCTGCTCAGTCCTGTGTTGTTCAAGTGCCCCATTGTAAGAAGGGTTTTGATGAACTGGACAATTACCTGAAGTGAGTGGGTGGTGGTAAATAAAAATGACATCAAAAGAAGATCTAACATTAATACTACAAAGAAGCAGAAGGTGAGATATATACCTAATCTTCAAACAACTTCAAGGTTAGTCCACAGAACATAAGTGGGCTCCCTGTGGTTCACAGGCCAGCTGCAGACCCAACACAATCAGCCTCTCCCTAAAGAGGCCAACTTTTTTTTTTTTTTGTCCCATCCAGACCTTCACTGCCTTAGAATCACATCCCTGCAGCTTTTAGGAGCAATAAAGAAGGGTAAAAATAGCCCAGTGATGACCAAGATGGAAAAGTCAAGTTCTCTGTTCTACAGAGGAAGTCAAGCACTGTGGGCAAATGCAGGGAAGCAGATTTTAGTTAAACAGGAGCAAGAATTTCCACATCATAAAAACTGCTTGGTGGTGGAATCTACCACCTTGGTTGGTGGCCAGCTCAACTATGATGAGATGCTTCAGCTGAGGATCCACAGTGTCTTCCAATTCTGATTTAATCTGCAATGATTTGTTGGCACTTTACAAGTTACAACTGAGAAGTAAACAGGAGGTCTGGATTTTTCTGGAAGGCAGAAGTTTCCAGCAGGTTAGATTTAGCTTGCCAACATGTTTCCTTGGCACAGAACCCTATGTCTTTAACATCTTCTTCAAAGATGAGCTCTTAGATATCTCCCTCTTTCTACTGTTATTCCCAAAAACACAAAAGCAGATTTACAGTGGGTTTGTTTGACAACCTTGGTGGTGGTGGATGGGAGTTGAACACTTGGCTTTTATTGTTATGGAACAGGGGTGTCAAACTTGCAACGTCACGTGACGTGTCGTGACGTATCGTGACTTTTTTCCCATTGCCGGCAATGGGGTGGGCGCGGTTTCATCATGACACATCTGGTCTGCGGGCCAGCAGTTTAACACCCCTGTTGTAGAACATTTCTGTGAGTTAACTGATGGCCCATAAGAACGTAAATGGACCAATAATTGAGATCCAGATCCTGATAGCAGAGATTTTGGTTGTCTGATGAGAAAGGAATATTTGTATGCTTTTCTATGCCCTAAGAGACTCAAAGCCTCACCTTTAGGATTTCTGTAGTTGTATCTGGTAATAGCTCTCTTTTCAGAAGAAAAGATAGTACCCCTTTAAATTGGAGACCATCAGCCTTAATATGTGTGTGTGTGTGTGTGTGTGTGTGTGAGAGAGAGAGAGGGGGGGGGATTATAGGACTTGTCCAATAGCAAGCATCTGGAAGGCTGCAGGTGGCCCTCTTCTGCTATAAATGAATAGCAGAGGACCCTTGAATGGAGGAAAACTCTCCATCTGGAGGGTCAGGAGTCCTGAGCCCTCTAGTAGTTACCAGAGAATTCAAACTGGAGGGGGTGAGTCAGATGATTGGATTCTTTTGAAAAACTGAGTTTTGCTGGTATGGAGCCTTGAAAAGGCTGGGAGCCACTGATGTACAATAACGTTACAGAAAGATGGTAGCGATGCAGATTTCTTCTAAGTCTGGATTTTACTTATTATTTTCTGTCTATCTGTATGTGTGGAAGGCAGGGAGAACTGTGACCATATACATGTGTGACCTGAATTTCACTGTCCTGGCTCTCCTCCCTTTTCAAAGGACAAAGTCTCTTTTTGTGAATTTTTCTCAATAAAAGCCAAGGTTTTCTCTCTGAACAGCCTGTGCCACAAAAAGGAATGGCACAAAAAGGAGGCTGGAAGACAAGGAGAAGAGAAAAACAGGTTTGGTGGAGTTGTAGAAGCCGGGAGGCAAACAGTAGATTTTGAAGAAGCAAGGAAGGAAAACTTTGGAATTGCATTCTTCCTCTTTCCTGTTAATTCCATCAGAGGGTTCTCTCTTTTCCAGGGACAGAGAGTTAAAAGGATGTTCAGGCTTCTGTTTTTACTTCCTTTGTGTCTTTTTCCTTCCTCCATAGCAAAACAATGGCCAAACGGATTGTCAAGTCTATTCAGTATGGAGGAATCTCCTTTCCAAGCATTGTGCATAGTGAAGAGAGTGTTCGCTACGCTCACCGGTGTTTCCAAGTACGGGATAGTGATGTCTTCAATGTTATGTACCCCAAATCTGGTGAGCCATACAAGTGCCTATCCCCTGCTTCCCTGGAATTTGGGGGCCCAGGAAATATATTAATTTATACTTTCATGGTTTGCTCTAACTCACTTTTCTCAGAGTATATATGTCAAGGCACCATTTCATGTTTTAGCAGTTGTGTGGACAGATAAAATTATAATTTCTAGAACTTTTCCAGAAAAATTACCAAAGCTAGCAGTTTTTGAAGTGCGTGGAATCAGAATCTTATAAGCATAGATGCCTTGTTGAAAAACTTAAAAAAAAAAAAGATTTTGGATGTATGTTGGAACTATTTGCGGTTCTGTCCATTGTTGACAGGATTGCCTTAAAACTATGAGACAGAAAGAGAACAGGCACTTGAACAACGTGCAGTACATTGCCTGTCCTCTGTCTGTCCATCTGTCTGTCCATCCTTCCATTTTTTTTTGTCCATCAAAACTAGTGACTCAGTTAATGAAGTGCATATATGTGGGGAAACTCCAAATATTGAAATAATACCTGGGATTTTGTTTAATTAGTGCTACTTCTTGTGAGTATGGTTCTGCTGGATCATTTCAAATCCTAGACCTGGGGCAATTTCTTCCACAGCTCCTACAAAAAGCTTTGGTAGATATCTTGAAAGACGCCCTGCACACATTCAGTGTAAGAAGTATACAATCTTCTTGTCTGTTTTCAGGAACAACTTGGATGCAAGAAATTCTTACTTTGATCTATAGCAATGGAGATCCCACATTCTCACAGTCAGTCCCTTGTTGGGAACGGGTGCCCTGGGTTGAACACAAGACAGCAACCCAGTATTTGGAGAACCGACCCTCCCCTCGGCTCATTACCTCTCATTTGCCTGCAACAATCTTTCCAGAAAAGTTCTTCTCTTCGCAAGCTGATTCCATTTGTACATATACTTGTGGGTGTGCATATAGAGAGAATATATTGATGCAATAAACAACCCATGGATTGTTTAACAATGGATTCAATTATGAGATTCAATCTGGGTTGGTCACCAGGACTATGTCAATGCTGCTAATACTGCTCCCTCCCTCCTAGCTTTTCAAAAACTCTTAAAAACACATTTATGCAGGCAGGTTTGGGGCGTGTGAGTTGCACTCTGCCCCGGGGCCTCTGATTGTGACTGTGTGTTGTATGAGTGGAAATAGTTTTATAGTTTTTACATTGTTAATTAGTATTTTAATTGATTTATATTATATTTTTGTACTTGTATTTTTGCTGTGAGCCGCCCTGAGTCTTGGGAGAAGGGCGGCATATAAGTCAAATAAATAATAATAATAATAATCTGTCCTTTTTGTAAGGGGGGCTGGATGTCAACGCTGCTAATATTGAATATTCTTGCTTTGACAAAATATGCAGAACTGTGTGGTATTTTTAGAGTTAATTCAGATGACAGAGAAAAGGGAGGGGAAATAACAAAAGCCCGGAACGGAAATGACTCTCTGCCCTCTGGGCTAATTGGAAGATGTGACTTGTGACTGCAAGATAAGGGAGGGGTTTAGCAAGAAAAGTTAGATGCCAGCAAGAGGAATTCAGATTCTGGCATAAACCTCCATGATGTGCCGTCAGTTTGTAACACTGTTAATAAGGGCTTTAGGATAAACATGCCTGGAAGTTCTTTGAAGTGTTTCATTAGTCAGAACCATGACATCATGCCAGAATCTACAAATTTTTCAAACCAGTTAAGGGGTCCCGAACTCCAATCACTATTCCTAAACTAAGGGGTAGACTGATAAAGATTCGGGGAAGATCTCATTATGAAAGGGGAGAGATGGCTTGAGGCCAGCCCCTCAGCAGCAGCAGCTTCCCCAGGGAGTGGAGCGGCAGCCATCCAGCCGGGGGAGAAAGAACTCTGGCAGATCTCCCAGCTGGGAGTAAAGACTTCAAAAGCAGAATGGAGAGATAACGAAGCTTTGGGTGAGTCACCGGAAAGATTTCAAACCCCAGATGTGAAAAGCAGAAATCGATTCCTGCAGAGAGAAGCCTACAACCCCTCCCTCGTAGACCAGACCCTGGTTCCCCCGGCCAGGAACTGCAGTCCTGAAGACAGAGGGAGTCCCAGACTGAGGCCTCTGCAGCAATGGGCAGATTGGCACCCCCCCACAGGTAGATGATCAGCAGCAGCTGAGCATACCACAGCTAATAGAGGCCTTGCAGTGGCTTGGGTGATACAGAAGCCAGGAGATCAGCAGCTGGTGGGAGAATGACCACAGCAAGGAGACTAGCCACAGCCCCGAAACGTGCAACCCCTAGGTATAAATCTGCAGCCAGGATGGGGCCAGCAGCGAGGAGATTGGCCACAGCCCCCAAACGTGCAACCCCTGGACACAAATCTGCAGCCAGGATGGAGCCAACAGCAACAGCCCCAGTGGGGGCCACAACAGCCTATAATGGCACCCCCTTTCAAAGCAGCCTTCGATGGGGACCCAGAGAAGCTGGTTTTTTTCCTCAACCAAGTGCACTCTCATATGAATTGCTGGACCTATCTCTACCTGTACCCGGGGGCCATGGTCGATGTCATTGCATCCAACCTAGAGGGAGAAGCATCCGAATGGCTGAATTATTTATATAATGAGCAAGCCCCCGAATTGGAAGACCCCCAACTCTTCCTCCTAGGGCTGAGGGAAAGATTTGAGGACCCATCTATTGGTCTTAAAGCAAGAGAACAAATCCACAAAATAAAACAAGCCGGCAGGCCTGCCCAGGAGTACGTGCGGGAATTTCACAAGATAGCAGGCCGAATAGAGGGGTGGCCTGAACAATCCCTGATCCAATACTTCACTGAGGGATTAGACCAGCGGTTCTCAACCTGTGGGTCGCAACCCTTTTGGGGGTCGCAGGAGCCTTTCACAGGGGTCGCTTAAGACCATCAGAAAACACATATTTCCGATGGTCTTAGGCAGGGCTTGTCAACCGCCTTCTCTCCCTCCCCCCCTCCGCTCCACCTCACTTGTTTGTGGAAAATATGCTGCTTGGCACCAGTCTGCACGAACTCTACCAAATGTGCCCTGCAGGGGGTGCATGAAGACCTCAGGCGCAGAGCAAGGCCCCGCCCTCCCCAGAGACTCATTGTGCAGCAACCGGATTGACTTCTTCTTGTGCACGCAGCGAAGGTCAGCGAAGAGGAGGCCGCCGCAGCACCCAACTCCTGCGCCCGTCAGCTGGCGACCCCCGAAGTTGCGCTTGTCATCCGGGAGGTCTGGCGATGGCCACCAGTCTCCTTTGCCACCCCGCCCGTCCTCGTCTCCTCCTCCCCCCATTCATGTCGAGCCCGCTGGGGCTTGACAGGGAGAGAGGGAGGGAAGGAGGAAGGGACTCCTCCTCCTCCTCTCCTAAGCTTCAAAGCACGATCGACTTCCCAAGGGCACCACAATCCTCACAAAAGCAGGGGGGGAAGCAAAGGGGCGAGAAACCTCGTGGCGGGCTCAAAGGAGCACCTGTCAGCGTTGGTGACAAGAAATTCCCCACAAACCCAGGGAAGGGGTGGAGAAAAGGAGCCCCCTTTGGGAGGAAACCGCCACCTTCTTCTCCTTGGCTTTGCGCTCTTCTGTTCCTCGGCAGCCGGGCTGCCAAGCCTCTGCTGGCTGGAACTTCCTTTCCTTCCCTCCCTCTTGGTCTCTTCCTCCTTCCCTTGTTCTCCCATTGTCCCTTCCTTCCTTTTTTCCTTCCTTCCTTTCCTTCACCTACCTTTGTTTTTCCTTCCTTTCTTTCCTTCACCTCCCTCTTTGTCCCTCCTTCTCTCCCTCTTTCCCCTTGTCCCTTCCGTCCTTCCTTCCTTCCTTCCCTCTTGTCCAGGATCGGGGTGAGCCTGTACAGCTGATCTGCGCTTCTGCAGAGCAGCCCAGAAGCGCAGATCAGCTGTAGCTGCTCTCCTTGGCTCCTGCCCAGCAAACTTGCTCGAGCTTTGCTAGAAAACATGCCGCTTGCTAATTTAGCAGAAGCGTGAATCAGCTGTAGCCCGGCGCTGATCCTGGAGCTTCTGCTAACTTAGCAAGCGGCATGTCTTTCAGCGAAGCTGAGCAAGTGAGCTGGGCAGAGCTCTCCTCTGCCTGTGCACAGGCAGGTTTGGCATGTCGCCATGGCCACCAGCAGCAAAGCCCCCAGCCACGCTGGCAGCATATCCCCCTCCCCTTGTCCCTTCCTAGGCATGGAGGGGGGGAGGAAGGAAGGGACGAAGAGGGAGGGCAGGAAGGGACAATGAGAAAGGGAAGGAAGGAACAATGGAAGGGAGGGAAGGAAGGGACAAAGAGGGTAGGAAGGAAGGAAGGAAGGAAGGGACCAGGGGAGAGAGGGAGGGAAGGAGGAAGAGACTAAGGGAGGGGAAGGAAAGGAAGGAAAGAAGGAAGGAAGGGACAATAGGAGAGAGGGAGGGAAGGAGGAAGAGACTAAGAGGGAGGGGAAAGAAAGAAGGAAGGAAGGGACAATGGGAGAGAGGGAGGGAAGGAGGAAGAGACTAAGAAGGAGGGGAAGGAAGGAAGAGACAATGGGAGAGAGGAAAGGAGGAAGAGACTAAGGGAGGCGAAGGAAAGGAAGGAAAGAAAGAAGGAAGGGACTATGGGAGAGGGAGGGAAGAAGGAAGAGACTAAGAAGGAGGTGAAGGAAAGGAAGGAAAGAAGGAAGGAAGGGACAAGGGGAGAGAGGGAGGGAAGGAGGAAGAGACTAAGAGGGAGGTGAAGGAAAAGAAAGAAAGAAAGAAGGGACAAGGAGAGAGGGAGAGAAGGAGGAAGAGACTAAGAAGGAGGTGAAGGAAAGGAAGGAAAGAAGGAAGGGACAATGGGAAAGAGGGAGGGAAGGAGGAAGAGACTAAGGGAGGTGAAGGAAAGGAAGAAAAGAAGGAAGGAAGGGACAATGGGACAGGAAGGGAAGGAGGAAGAGACTAAGAGGGAGGTGAAGGAAAGGAAGAAAAGAAGGAAGGAAGGGACAAGGGGAGAGAAGGGAGGGAAGGAAAGCAGGCACCCACCCCAGTCCCATCCCAGAGACCCACAGATTTCGCCCCACAGGCACTCTGCAACCTGAGTGATCAGCTGGCCACGCCCCCTGGCCATTGATCACGTGACCCTGAGACACTGTGAACATCATAAGTATGAATCAGTTGTCAAGCATCCGGATGCAAATCACATGACCCTGGGGATGCTGCAACAATCATAAGTGTGAAAAATGATCATAATTCGCTTTTTCAGTGCTGTTGTAACTTCAAACAGTCACTAAGTGAATTGTTGTAAGTCGAGGACTACCTATACTTTCCCATTTTTTTCCTTTTTTTTGGTCAAGTTTTTGATACCCCCCAGCCAGCTGGATGGGGGGTTGGGGGTCACCACAACATGAGGAACTGTATTAAAGGGTCACGGCATTAGGAAGGTTGAGAACCACTGAATTAGACGATCACCTCACTCAGGCATGCATCTATCGAGCCATACCTGATCAGCTGCACGAATGGTACCAGGCAGCAGTGAAGCTAGACATTCGGCTCACCCGTTATAAGAAGCCTCCCCCACACGAACCCAAGCAGCAACCAGAGCTACCCAGACAGGCTCGTCAAAAGGTTTCATGCGAAATACCCCAACAAACCAAAAACTAGTCATTAACATATGCTTTTGTTTACATTACAGGATCTCCAACCTTCCCTTTTTAGGGAAGGTTGTTGAGAAGGTGGTGGCACTCCAACTCCAACGGTCCTTGAATGAAACTGATTATCTGGGCCCTCAGCAGTCTGGGTTCAGGTCCGGTTACAGCACGGAAACTGCTTTGGTCGCGCTGACCGATGATCTCTGGCGGGCCCGGGATAGAGGTCATTCCACTATCCTAGTGCTTCTTGACCTCTCAGCGGCTTTCGATACCATTGACCATGGTATCCTTCTGCGTCGGTTGGAGGGGCCTGGAGTGCGGGGCACCGTTCTGCAGTGGTTCACCTCCTACCTCTCTGGCCGGTCACAGTCGGTGTTTGCAGGAGGTCAGAGATCGGCTCCGAGGTCTCTTCCGTGTGGAGTCCCTCAGGGGTCTGTTCTCTCACCTCTGCTTTTTAACATATACATGAAGCCGTTGGGTGAGATCATCCGTCAACACGGGGTGAGTTGTCATCAATATGCTGATGATACTCAGCTCTATATCTCTACCCCGCGTCATTACAGCGGAGCAGTGGTAGTGATGAACCAGTGCCTGGAGGCTGTTGAGGTCTGGATGGGTGCCAACAGGCTCAGACTCAATCCTGACAAGACGGAGTGGCTATGGGTTCTGCCTCCCAAGGACAATTCCATCTGTCCATCCATCACTCTGGGAGGGGAAGTTTTATCCCCGTCGGAGAGGGTTCGCAACTTGGGTGTCCTCCTCGATCCACAGCTAAGTTTAGAACACCATCTTTCGGCTGTGGCGAGGGGGGCGTTCGCCCAGGTTCGCCTGGTGTGTCAGTTGCGGCCCTATTTGGACCGGGAGTCACTCCTCACAGTCACTCATGCCCTTGTCACCTCGAGATTCGACTACTGTAATGCTCTCTACATGGGGCAACCTTTGAAGAATGTCCGGAGACTGCAAGTAGTCCAGAATGCGGCCACGCGAGCCGTCTTGGGTCTCCCAAGACATGCACATATCACTCCAGCCCTCCGTGAGCTGCACTGGCTACCAATTGGTCTCCGAACACAATTCAAAGTGTTGGTTATGACCTATAAAGCCCTTTATGGCAATGGGCCAGGATACTTGCGGGACCGTCTTCTGCCCCATGAATCCCAGCGACCGGTTAGGGTGCATAGGGTTGGCCTCCTACGGGTCCCGTCTTTTAGACAATATCATCTGGCGGGACCTAGGGTTAGGGCCTTCTCTGTTGCTGCCCCAGCCCTCTGGAACCAACTTCCCTCAGGTTCGTACTGCTCCCTCCCTCCTAGCTTTTCAAAAACTCTTAAAAACACATTTATGCAGGCAGGTTTGGGGCGTGTGAGTTGCACTCTGCCCCGGGGCCTCTGATTGTGACTGTGTGTTGTATGAGTGGAAATAGTTTTATAGTTTTTACATTGTTAATTAGTATTTTAATTGATTTATATTATATTTTTGTACTTGTATTTTTGCTGTGAGCCGCCCTGAGTCTTGGGAGAAGGGCGGCATATAAGTCAAATAAATAATAATAATAATAATCTGTCCTTTTTGTAAGGGGGGCTGGATGTCAACGCTGCTAATATTGAATATTCTTGCTTTGACAAAATATGCAGAACTGTGTGGTATTTTTAGAGTTAATTCAGATGACAGAGAAAAGGGAGGGGAAATAACAAAAGCCCGGAACGGAAGTGAATCTCTGTCCTCTGGGCTAATTGGAAGATGTGACTTGTGACTGCAAGATAAGGGAGGGGTTTAGCAAGAAAAGTTAGATGCCAGCAAGAGGAATTCAGATTCTGGCATAAACCTCCATGATGTGCCGTCAGTTTGTAACACTGTTAATAAGGGCTTTAGGATAAACATGCCTGGAAGTTATTTGAAGTGTTTCATTAGTCGGAACCATGACAGACTAGAGGTTTAGTCTTTTGAGTTTTTGGACTCTTGCTGGAGCCCATCCTCCGGGAACTTCTGTCTACACATTGTAGTAGAGAGAAGTTCCCTGAGGATGGATTCCAGCAAGAGTCCAAAAGCTTGGAAGACTAAACCTCTGGTCCCGGTGATCGACCCAGATTGCATCCTGCAACATTATTGTGGGACACGTATATTTGCCTTCATTCTTGAATTCAATTATGTCTTTAGTAAGGGACAATTGTAATTGTAGTTTACAACCATGTTGTCAAGGTTCCGACTAATGGAACACTTCAAAGAACTTCCAGGCATTGTTTATTCTAAAAAGTCTTTAATCATATGAACACAGTGTCGGCACAGCATGGATGGATGCCAAGAACTGAATTTCCCTTTCTTTGCACATAACATTCCAGGCTATTCCCCTCCCCTATTTTGCAGTCATAATTCACATTTTCCAATCAGCCTGAAGGGCAAAGATTCACTTCTGTTCCCTTCCTGTGCAGTCCTTACCTTTCTCCTCCCCTCCCACCATCATCTGAATTAACTCTAAAAATACCAGACAGTTCTGCATATCTTGTCAAAGCAATAATATCCAATATTAGCAGTGTTGACATCCGGCCCCCCTTACAAAAAGGATAGGTCCTGTATGTGAACATTTATTTTGGAATTTTTGTTTACCCAATCACCACGGTGTGTCTTAAGTACTTTTTGTTAAAATTATAAAACCAATAAAATATTTTTCAAAAAACAAAACAAAAACAAAAGCATATGTCAGGGAGTATCTCTTGGTTTGTTGGGGTTGCTCTGGCTGCTGCTCGGATTCAGGTGGGGGAGGCTTCTTATAGTGGGCGAGCTGAACATCTAGCTTGACCGCTGCCTGGTACCATTCTTGCAGCTGATCAGGTACTGCTCGATAGAATCAGGCCTGAGAGAGGTGATCGTCTAATCCTTCAATGAAGTGATGGATTAGAGATTTCTCTGGCCACCCCTCTATTCGACCTGCTATCTTGTGAAATTCTCGCACGTACTCCAGGGCAGGCCAGCTGGCTTGTTTTATTTCGTGGATTTGTTCTCTTGCCTTGAGGCCAAGGGATGGGTCCTCAAATCTTTCTCTCAGCCCTAGGAGGAAGAGGTGGGGGTCCTCCAATTCTGGGGCTTGCTCATTATATAAATTTTTCAGCCATTCGGATGCTTCTACCTCTAGGCTGGACGCAAGCACATCGACCATGGTCCCTGGGTCCGGGTATAGATAGGCCCAGCAATTCAAATGAGAGCGTACTTGGTTGAAGAAAAAAAATCAGCTTCTCTGGGTCCCCATCGAAGGTTGCTCTGTAAAGTGGTGCAATTATAGGCTGTTGGGGCCCCCACTGTGGCTGTTGCTGATGGCCCCATCCTGGCTGCAGATTTATGCTCGGGTTGCATGTTTGGGGGCTGTGGCCAATCTCCTTGCTATGGTCGTTCTCCCACCAGCTGCTGATCTCCTGGCTTCTGCACCACCCCAAGCTGTTGCAAGGCCTCTATTAGCTGTGGCAAGCTCAGAGGTCGCTGACCATCTACTTCAGTGGTTCTCAACCTTCCTAATGCAGCAACCCTTTAATACAGTTCCTCATGTTGTGGTGACACCCAACCCCCCATCCAGCTGGCCGGGGGGTATCAAAAACTTGACCAAAAAAAAGGGAAAAAAATGGGAAAGTATAGGTAGTCCTCGACTTACAACAATTCGCTTAGTGACTGTTTGAAGTTACAACAGCACTGAAAAAGCGAATTATGATCATTTTTCACACTTATGATTGTTGCAGCATCCCCAGGGTCATGTGATTTACATTTGGATGCTTGACAACTGATTCATACTTACGATGTTCACAGTGTCTCAGGGTCACGTAATCAATGGCCAGGGGGCGTGGCCAGCTGATCACTCAGGTTGCAGAGTGCCTGTGGGGGGGAATCTGTGGGTCTCTGTGATGGGACTGGGGTGGGTGCCTGCCTTCCTTCCCTCCCTTCTGTCCCCTTGTCCCTTCCTTCCTTCTTTTCTTCCTTTCCTTCACCTCCCTCTTAGTCTCTTCCTCCTTCCCTCCCTCTCCCATTGTCCCTTCCCTCCTTCTTTTCTTCCTTTCCTTCACCTCCCTTAGTCTCTTCCTCCTTCCCTCCCTCTTTCCCATTGTCCCTTCTTTTCTTCCTTTCCTTCACCTCCCTTAGTCTCTTCCTCCTTCCCTCCCTCTCTCCCCTTGTCCCTTCTTTCTTTCTTTTCCTTCACCTCCCTCTTAGTCTCTTCCTCCTTCCCTCCCTCTCTCCCCTTGTCCCTTCCTTCCTTCCTTCCTTCCTTCCTTCCTTCCTTCCTTCCTTCCTTCCCTCTTTGTCCCTTCCTTCCTTCCCTCCCTTCCATTGTTCCTTCCTTCCCTTTCTCTTTTTTTCCCAATCTTTTTATTAGTTTCCCCCCCCCATATATGCAAATTTTTCCAATCAACAAGTTGTCTGAAATTTGCTAAACTAATACATATTGCCTTTATGGACCCCCTTTTAGAGATCCGGTCCTTGCCCCTGGCAGCACATATTTTGAACTTGTAGACTGTGGATTAATGGAGCAGGATGGAACATAGGGGTTTTTTCCCCTGCCCGGATCATTTAATTCCATCATCATCCTCGTTATCACTGTCACCCTCATGGAATTATGGAACTCTGGAATTTTGGATTTTTTAGATTGAACTGCCTGGTTTCTCCCTGGACCCCATCGATGTATTTTATCTGACTGGCTCCCTACTTGAGATCGACTCTTCTTGCATTGCGAGATTTCCCCCTCTCGCAATCATGGCCCTCTGCTTTATCAAGAGCCCATCTCGAGGATGGACTTTGGAGTCCTGAGAGATGGCATGCGTCAAACAAGGGGCTTTGGGGTTTTTTAAATCGTTTTTTAATGAAAGTTTTAAGGGAGGGTAGAGGTGGGGAAGGGGTTTTTAGGGCGGGGGAAGGAATTGTTGGAAGGGAGCTAGAAGACAGGCCAGGCAACGGAAGGGGACGTAGTCCTGTGGGTTCGGATGGGGAGCTGATTAAGGCTGATCTAGTTCCAATTAGTACCGTAAGCGGGAGGGGCAGATATGGCGGGAGCAGGGGGCCGTATTATAATAAGGGAGCGCATACCCACTGTTTACGAGTGGTCATGCGCTCCGACCCCCAAGGCTCTACCTGTTCTCGGGGTTATTCAGAACCACAGGGCCCGGGCTGTAGGCTGATGTTGTGCAATGCCAGGTCTGTGGTAAATAAGGCCCCCCTCATTCAAGAATAATTTCAGAGGGGGGAGCAGACCTGGCACGTATAACGGCGACCTGGTTGGGTCCGGAGGGCGGTGTCCCTCTGTTGGAAATGTGCCCACCAGGTTTCCTTGCTTTCCATCAGCCGAGAGCTCAGGGCAGGGGTGGGGGAATGGCGGTCGTGATTAGGGAAGATTACAGGCCGAGGGAGGTCACTGTTCCTCAGACGGCAGGCTGTGAATCCCTCCTGGTGAAGTGGGACCTTGGGGGTCCGAGGGCGGTGTTGATTACGTACCTGGCTCCCTGCCACGTGTCAACCTCCCTGCTCGAGCTCCTGGACGTTATCGCCGCAGTGGCGGTTGAGGTTCCCAGGCTAATAGTCATGGGTGACTTCAACCTGCCATCTGTGGGTGGGATGTCCGGGGAAGCTCGAGAGTTCATGGCTTCCATGGCAGCCATGGACCTGACCCAGGTAATTCAAGGCCCCCCACACACAGGGGGGAACACGCTTGACCTGGTTTTTGTCTCTGGACAGTGGCTGAGTGGTCAGAATATAGGGGATATCGTTATTGAGCCCCTGTCATGGTCTGACCACTCTCTCCTTCGCTTGGACTTCCTGACCGCTACACCCCACCGCAGGGAGGCAGAACCAGTGAGATGGTACTGCCCCAGGCGGCTGATGGAGCCCGAGTGGTTCCAGGCAGAGCTTGGGCCAATTCCTGAGGTTTGGATACACGACTCGGTCGAAGAGTTGGCGGTAGCCTGGGATAGGGCTGCGGCCAGTGCTCTAGATCGGGTCGTGCCTTTGCGGCCTCTGATTCGACGTACGTCTCGATCGGCCCCTTGGTATAATGAGGGGCTGAGAGAGATGAAACACTGGAAAAGATGCCTAGAGAGCAGTTGGAGATCGAGCCTTGCCGAATCTGACCGAACACTAGTAAGAGACCATATTAGGTCCTACCTAGCGGCGATAAAAGCAGAGAAGTGTTCTTACCTCACTGCTCTTATCACGTCATCAGATAACCGCCCAGCCTCCTTGTTTAGGGTGACCCGCTCCCTCCTTCATCAGGAGGTGAGAGGAGACCCCTTAGAGGGTAGAGCTGAGGATTTCGGGAAATATCTGCATGATAAAATCGCTGATACAGGAAGGCTTTGATTTCAACTGGGTATGTCCGGTGGGAGAGACGGAGTCTGGTCTTGAGACTGTTATCTGGGCTGAGTTTGGCCCTGTGACTCCCGAGGACGTGGACAGGTTGCTCGGGGGACTTAGGGCAACCACTTGTTCATTGGACCCGTGCCCCTCCTGGCTGGTGTTGGCATCCCGGGAGGTGGTACGAGGCTGGTTCCAGGCAATTAGTAATGCTTCTTTGAGTGAGGGTGTCTTTCCTGCCACCTTGAAAGAGGCGGTAGTGAGGCCCCTCCTTAAGAAGCCTACCCTGGATCCAGCTGTTTTATCAAATTATCGTCCTGTCTCCAACCTTCGCTTTCTTGCGAAGGTTGTCGAGAGCGTGGTTGCCCGACAGTTCCCGCGGCACCTGGAGGAATCGTTATACTTAGATCCACACTAGTCGGGCTTCAGGCCTGGCTACAGCATGGAAACAGCATTGGTCGCGTTGGTGGATGACCTCTGGCAGGCCCGGGACAGAGGTTGTTCCTCTGCTCTGGTGCTATTGGACCTCTCGGCAGCTTTTGATACCATCGATCATGGTATCATGCTGCAACGGTTGGAGGGGTTAGGTATGGGGGTTTTATTGAGGATGCTCCCTTTGTTTTTAGTAAGTTTGTGAGGGGCAGGGCTATCTGGGCAAATGAGGGAATGAATTGGCGGTAAAAGTTTGCGAAACCCAGGAAACTTTGCAGTTGCTTTCTTGTGCGAGGTGGTGCCCATTCTAATACTGCTCTGACCTTCTCTGGGTCCATTTTAATGCCCTGTGGGGATCTGCGATAACCTAGTTAGTCTATCCTTTCCTGGTGGAATTCGCATTTCGAGAGTTTGGCATATAGATGGGCGGCTCGCAGTTTCTTTAAAACCGCTCTGACAAGGTTGAAATGTTCCTCTTTTGATTCGGTGAAGATAAGGATGTCGTCTAAGTAAACCAGGACCCCCTTAAATAGGTGCTCCCTTAGTACCTCGTTGATTAATTGCATAAATACTGCAGGGGGCCCTTGTAATCCAAATGGCAAAACTTTGAATTGGTAGCACCACATTGGGCAGTTAAATGCAGTTTTCCATTCATCCCCTTCCTTAATTCTCACACTTCGGGCATGGAGTACTCCAAGTGTGGTCTCACCATCGATTTGTACAGAGGCAATACAACACTTGCTGACTTATTTTCGATTCCCTTCCTAATCATGCCAAGCATGGAATTTGCTTTTTTACTGCTGCTGCGCATTGGGTTGACATCTTCATCGAGCTGTCCACCAAAACCCCAAGATCCCTTTCTTGGGTTGTCTCAGAAAGTTTGGTCCCCATCAGTTGGTAAGTATAATTGGGGTTCTTTGCCCCGATGTGCATAACTTTGCACTTGTTTAGGTTAAAATGCATTTGCCACTTTGTTGCCCACTCACACAATTTCGAGAGATCCTTCTGGAGCTCCCGACAATCAGTTTCACTTTTCACAACCCGGAACAATTTAGTGTCATCAGCAAACTTGGCTACCTCACTATTAACTTCTACATCCAGATCATTGATGAATAAATTAAAAAGTAAAGGTCCCAAAACTGAACCTTGGGGTACACCACTTCTCACTTCTTTCCATCCGGAGAATTGTCCATTTATTGCCACCCTTTGCTTCCTACAATTTAGCCAGTTACCAATCCAGGACAAGACCTGTCCTCTAATTTCGTGGCTGGAGAGCTTTTTTAGGAGCCTTTGGTGAGGAACTTTGTCAAAAGCCTTTTGAAAGTCAAGATATACAATATCAACTGGGGCTCCTTTATCTATGTATTTATTTACACCCTCAAAGAATTCTAACAAGTTAGTAAGGCATGATTTGCCTTTGCAGAAACCATGTTGATTTTCTTTCAGCAATGCCTGTTTTTCTATGTGCCCTGTAATTTTATCTTTAATAATGGTTTCCATCAGTTTGCCTGGAACTGAGGTTAGACTGACTGGTCTATAGTTTCCTGGATCACCTCTGGATCCTTTCTTGAAGATCGGGGTTATATTTGCTTCCCTCCAATCCTCCGGTACAGTGCCTGATCTGGATGGTCTGGACGACCGTTTTCTCATCCTGTCTGAGAGTTTTACTGGGTGCATGTTGATCTGGCATGTTGATCTGGAGCTGGAAGCATAAAGCGTTCTGGTCTCTGTGGCATCAGGCTGTCTGGACAAGCCAAGAACTCAGGCTTTTTTAGCCAGATCAATTCTGTCAACTGTGAAGCAAGAGTGGGCCACTTGACTTGGTCCACAAGGTTCTTGTCTGTTGGCACATGTTGCCATTGTTCAGGGCTTAGAGATGTTTCAATCTTTTCTACTCTATTGCCTACATAGACATAGAAGTGTCTGCTTTGTTTGCAGATGTAGCTTGACATCACCTTGCTGTCTTCGTAGAAGGTGGTGGACTGTAGCACAAGGCACAACGTCTTCATTGTCAGCTTGGTGAGTTTTGCTGTCAATATGGTACCACAGAGTTCTAACCTTGATACGTTGTGGCCTTGTTCTATTGTTAGTCTCGCTTTTCCGAAGACGACACTGAGACTGCAGCTCTCCCCGCTGTAGACTCTGATGTATCTTATGGCTGCATTCAAAATGACGCAAGTGTGGCTCTCCCCGCTGTAGACTGTGATGTATCTTGAGACTGCATTCACCTTCGTTGACACATCTCAGGAAGCGTACAATTCTTTCTTTTGTATGGTGGCGGGTGAGCTGGAGACATACATGCGTTGCGCATGTATGCTTTGGAGACAACTTAGGAGTGTACTCCACAACTCCCAGTTTTGTTTTTGTTTTGGCAGACGCAGCCTGTCCCAATGTGTAGTGCTTTGGGAGAACACGCGTAACTGCAGAAATTCTTTGTTCACTATGGACAAGACTGAGTCATTGTGACTTTCACTTGACTGGAACACTGTTGCTTCCAAAACGGGTTTCGTTCTTCTTGGCATGATTTTAGGTGGGAATCTCTTCCATTGCTGAGAATGGAGGTTCTTGAGATAGTCACCTGGGTTGGGGTTTGCGGCTTATCGACACATATCATCCCTCCTATGGCCCATCTGAGTTCTGTCTTAATGGCTACTGGGGTTCCTGGTGGACCTTTGATTCTTTCATCAGAACCAATGTACTCCGGGGCGTCTCGTCCCACCATGAGTAGGATTTCAGCTTCAGGTTCTAGGGGAGGGATTAAATTGGCTATGTGTGCTAGGTGAGGTATTTTTCTTGCCGCCTCTGGTGTTCAAATTTCACTGTGAACATCTGGTAAGGTCTCCCATTCCAACACTGATGGCAATAGGAACTGCGAACCTCCGTCTATCAATTCTATGCGAAGACCAGAGATTTTCCTCCCTGCCGTGCACATTGGTACTATGCACATATTTATTGCAAAATGCTTTAGTTCACTCGGGAGGTCGAAGAGGTTGAAAAAGGCAGGCTTAGCTATTGTAACCTTCCTGTGTGCATCTAGTATGACATACATCTTTACAGCCTTTTCTGGTCGCCCGTCGGGGTAGACTTTTGCTAGACAGACGGGGGAGCATGAAGGAGGGCACGGTGAGCCACCACATATATCTGTGTAGTACACCCCGAACGGTTCTGGGTGCTCTGTGGAATCCCGTGGAGGCTTTGTCGTCGTGGGAGGAGTTGAGGTTGTTTGTTGTGGCTTCTCAGAGGGCTCCTTAGAGTCTAGATGTAAGGCTGCCAGGTGCTTGTCACTGTTACACAGGTGGCATCTCACCTTAGCTGCGCAATCTTTGGCGATGTGATCCATAGAGTCACAGCACTTGAAGCATATCCTATGCTCTTTGAGCAGGGCCTTTCGATCATCCAGGGACTTTTCCCCAAATTCTCTGCAATTGTTTAGAGAGTGTGAAGATTTATGAATTGGACAAGTCAGGCCTTTTTCTGATAGGTGGGGTTTGGAATGAATGCTCCTCGGCATTTGCGCATCTGAAGTCTTCTTTGGCCAGGCCGTGATCTCTGTTCTATACACAGAAACAGGGGTTTTACCACGTGAATTTTGGATGGGACCTTTGGCTGCATCAGAATTTTGACTGCTCCACCTGGTCGGTGGAAAATGTGTTTCTCTGATGGAGAGGTATTGGGGATCATTGTATAGTTCTGCCTGGTCATTGACAAATTCCGCAAGAACAGCAAAGGGGCGAACTCCATTTTGATTCTTTTCCCTATAATCGACAGAGACCTCGATCCATTTTTCACATAGCTGCCATGGTAGTTTTTGGACGATAGGGTTTTGCGACCTGAACTGGTCGAGACAGGCTAGTCCCGTCAAGGTAGGATCCTATTGTGCCGTCTGTAGCTGTGTAAGGAGGGACAAGAATTTCTTCAGCTGGCGAGGTTCGTTGATTCTCATTCTAGGGAATTCGAGAATGTGCTCCAGGAGTGAGGACTCTGTCACTGTAGGTGCACCGTAGTCATTATCGAATGCAAGCCAAGCTATCTTAAGGCCGATGTCTGGTTACCCAGATGGGATGCGAAGATGTCCTTCACTACATTTGTGGATTCTCGTCCTAGCCAGACTGTCAACTGCACAAGCTTCTCATCTGGCCCAACCCTTTCATCGAGGATGGTGCGGTTGAAGATGTACTTCCATAATAAGTACTCCCTCCCTGGTTTGTTGGACAATTTTCGCACACCTCTGGCTGCCATGTCCAACCTTCTTCCACCGAATGTTGGAGGATACATCAGTCCCATGTGTGGGCTGTAGCCAGGCGGAGGTGGTGCGTTGCTTCTGAGAGCGGGGGCGTGTGCCATGTCTGGCTGGTTACTTTCTTCAGCGTGTTGGCCACTGAGGGTGTTTTGCCATGGCACGTACGAAGGAACTTGTGGGTTTGGTCTGAACTCCTCTGCCCTTACATTGAGCTGAGGAGACCTGACTTCTTGTGTGCTTACTTGTTGGAGGGTTTCTTGTCTTTCAGGTGGTGCGTTGCTGGCTCCCTGGTAGGCTGGCACAGCTGGTGGTCTAGATTCTCCTCCGTGGTCAGGTCTGGTTGTGGTTCCTTGGGATGCCGTTTTCTGTTGACGCAGCAGGGACTCTAGTCTGGCTCGAGTTCTTGCAATCTCATCCCCTAGCGGCAGCTCTTCCTGCTGTGGGGCCGTTGCTGCTGCAGGTGGACCTATCCAGTTACCATCAGTGGTTTGATTCATTGGGTTTGACACATCTGGCTGTTGAGATTCTTCTCCTCGTCTACTCGGTCTTGGGGGGCTTGTAGATGGCTGTGGCGCTCTGACCTGCTCACGTTGAAACGCGCTCTGGTTGTCTACATAGGCCTGCACACGGCTATGCTGATCTTTATTCTCCAGTTGTTCCCAATTGGGCAAGAAGGCGGTGTGTTGGAATGTTCTTTGAAGGCCTTTCATTCTTGCCATTTTATCTGCCACTTGTCTTTGGCTTTGTATGAGCTCCAGCTCGTCTTGAGTGGCCTTTAGTTTGGCCTTGATTTGGGCTTCTTCAGCTTTTTGTTGCACTGCTTCAGCTTCTCGTTTGGCCTCCAATTGAGCTGCTTCAGCTTCTTGTTGCGCTGCTTCAGCTTCTCGTTTGGCCTCCAATTGAGCTGCTTCAGCTTTTCGTTTGGCCTCCAATTGAGCTGCTTCAACCTCCACCGCTGCCAATTCCTTCTTTTTCCGCTGCTCCTCTTCTAACACGCGAAAGACTGCGTTAGCAGCTTCAGCTTCGATGTTTGCTTGCTCTGCCTTTGAA
This sequence comes from Bothrops alternatus, assembly GCA_034064705.1. NCBI lineage: Eukaryota > Metazoa > Chordata > Lepidosauria > Squamata > Viperidae > Bothrops > Bothrops alternatus. Next base: position 1,928,962 of record JARGCV010000115.1, read on the forward strand.
ACTCGGGATGCTTGGCTATGACGAGAAGATGCTTTTGAATGGCAGGAGGTGCCTGTAACGTGAGATTGTTGTGACACGCTGGAATATGCCTGGGCTCGTGGTGAGTTATGGTGAAAGGATAAGGTTTTTCCAGAGGCATGAGATGGACCCACATGTGATCGCTGGGATGGTGCATGCGAAGGGCGGGAAACTTCGGACTCGGCCCTCTCGACTGGTGTGTCTTTCATGTAAGGCTTGGGCTCTGGGTGAGGTTTTAAGCTTTCTAGAAACTTATTACGCTCTTTGTTTTTTAGCTTGAGGCTTTGCATCATGCTATCAACTGCTGGGTCTCCTAATTGCACCTGAATCTCTTCGAGGTGGCGTTCGGAGTCCATCCATTGCAAGAGAGCATCTTCCTTATCATCTTTCAATGAGTGTGCACATTCGAGGGAGAGCCCCTCCTTAGGCACTTGGTAGAGTTTGTTTAATTTCTCCCAGTGTCTTTCATGGTGCTTGTAACTCAACTCCCATCTTTCCATCAGAGGTGAGTGCATGGCTTCTGTGGGCTTTCTTTGTTGCCTCAGGTCATAGGGCACCTGTGATGTCCTTGATCTCACTGAGGCTTGAGCATCAGCCTCTGTGTACAGGTCAAGGTTAGCTGATTGCAGCATTTCTCCTTGGCTGGCTGGTTGGGGTGTTTCATCTAGGCTGGTTGGTTGTACCCCTTCTTCTAAATCAAGGAGACACTCCGCCATGGCTAGGAGAGGTTCAGTAAACTTCCTAGCTATTTTGAAGCGAATTCGGTGAACTTTGCTCTTTAACCACTAGGGGTCGCTACTTGCAGATCAGCTACTGGGGTGCTGTCTGTGGGTGGAGGCACCACAGGGTGCGTTCTCCTGTGTGCATGGGTGCTTCAGTGCAGTTCACCCTTTGACCACTAGAGGTCACATCTTCCAGGTCAGTCACCAGGGTGCTCTTCCTTCGAGGTTCACCCTTTGTCCGCTAGAGGGCTTTCTTTGTGCATGATTAAAGGCTTGTGTGGAGTTCCTCCTTTAACCACTAGGGGGAACTTCCGGTGGTGACATCAGGGCGGTGCGTAGGCAAGAGGACAGTCTCTGTCCCTTAACTCCGATCTTTCTATGATTGGAGACCCTTCGGGAGCGCAGAAAAGTCTGGAGGGCTACGTGTGAGAAAGGGTGAAGCCGGAAGAGTAACGAGGTGAGAGGCAATCACCCGTTACAACAAAGGAAACCCCCTAAACCCAGCATGGAAATTTCTGCCATCAACAGATGGCGGATCTGAGGCCCTGACAAAATCACAGAGGATGCGGAAGCAAAGAAAAGTTTAACAGACTGTGTTAACAAATGAGTTCAAATAATATAAAATATCTCTAAGGAATAAGAGAAAAGTCTAATAAGATCTACGTGTCTATTAGGGTGGGTGTGGAAAGGAACCTCAACCGGTGAGGGAATCCTCAATGCAAGCGGCGACCCGGCGGGAAGAGCCGTGAGTTGACAGATTTAACAACCAGAGGATTAACAGGAGGGAGACATAAAAGAAAGAAAGACCTTGTGGCAAATGTTTGAGCACAAACACGAGGAAAGACGGTGGAGGATTAAGGAAGAAGAAGTTGAGAGACGGTGATGAAGTTGGAGCTGGTAGAGCCTGTGAGACGAGAGAAGTGAAGGGAGAAGATTGAGAAGCAAAAATAAAATGGCGATTTAGAAGGAACGGAGGAGTGACTTTGTAAGAAAGTGGTTGGAAGAAAGTTGGAGACAGACCTGAACGTGGTGAGGATTCGGAAAGCCAAGGAGATGGCGAGATTACGTGTCTAAGTGCGAAAGAGAGAGGCACGAAGCAAAAATCCAAAGGGTGAAAGAGACAGCGAGAGGAAGCGACAGGAGAAGAAGGCGAAAAGAACGGATTGACTGCAAGAGAGGCGAGATCGGAAGGAAAACCCGGAGCTTAATAGGGACGGGTCTTCAGCCAAGAGAGGCAAGAGAGGAGACGAGAGTGAAAGGAATGGATTGACGAGATCAGAAGGAAAATCAGGAGCTCGATAGGGACGGCGTCTTCAGTTAAGAGAGGTGAGAGAAAGTGAATAGGATTGAATACGGTGACAAGCGTGAGCGGAAGGGAAGGAGATGATGAGAGGACGGGGCACGACGTTGGAAGTGACAGAAGCGTGGACAAGGCTTGGAAGGCAAAGGAGACGATGAGAGGACGTGATAAAGAGATAAGAACGGACTAACGATTGTTAATTTATGATTGTGGAAGTAATTTGGACTTTTAGAAAAACTGTGTGATAAGTAAGAAAGAGTAAAGAAAGTGAAGAGTGTTAGAGAAGGTAAAGAGAGATTGTGAAAACTGTGGTAGTGGAAGAAGTTTCAGAGGAGTTGATGAAGGGAAAAGAAAAACTAGAAGTTTAGAATCAAAATAAAGTTAAATAAGCTGTTGGCTAAATAGAGGGATACTTAGAAATAGAAAATATTAGAGAAGTAAGTGATAACTATGGCAACACTGAGGACAGGAAAAAACTGTGTCAAGTCTAACACTGACACCCTCATCTCCACCTAGTCAAAGAACACTGGAAGGAATGTTTGGCACAGAAAAACAGAGTGTTATAGCTAATATGCAAACCATGCAGACAACACTTCTTACTATTCAAGAAACAATGCTAAAAATGCAGGAGACAATATCCAAAAATCATGTAGAAATGAGAGGGGATATGAATAAATTGGATAATAGAATTGAGATGATTCAACAAACAATCAAGAAAAATGAAGTAAGAATCCAGACAGTAGAAGTGGGGTTGGATAAGGTAGTGAAAAAAGTTGATGTATTAGATACAGAAATGATGGCAACTAACTTCCGGTGGCTCCACTGGCATCGCCATAGCTTCCTTCAGAGGCTCCGTTCTCCCGGGATCTGTCAAGCCGCAAAACAGTGAACATCAGCTGTTTTTTGCGGTGAAAAATCCCCCCTTCGGGAGAAGAAGGGGTGAAGAGCATCGGGCGTGGGTTGAGCTCCTCTAAAAACCCCCTGAAAAAGTTTTCAGGGGGAAAGAGTGAGAGCTCCCCAGGCGCTCGAAGACGCTCCAGCCCAGGACGCTTCTGTCAGCAGACAGAAAAAGACGCCGCAACCACCCCTGCGAAGATAAGTATCTAAGAGAGATCTATATGCAGGCGGAGTGAATGCAGGAGATCTATATTGCATGTAACTTTCTACATTCTACTTCTGACCACAATTACTATTACAATCAACATAATGTATGGCGATCGCTTTCACTGTAAAGTGAAAGTGACTGGAAAGTGAAAGTAATTTTTTTAGAGCAAAGCCAGAGCGATCGCTCAGATTTAAAGTTTAAAATCCTATAAATTTCAACTAAATTTAGGATTTGAAAGATGATAAGAAGGAAAAAGAAGAGGAGAAAATTTTGGCAATACATGTGTAAAAAACTTTTTATTTAAAGTAACTTCTTGAGAGTTTTTATAAAAAGTGGACTGATTACAGAATGGCTGCCAGACAAACTAAAATAGCATCTGCGAAGGTGGCAGTATCTTCTCCGGCTCAGCCCTCTAAATTACAAGCAAGTAGCTTTTCTGCTCCCCAGCTTCTTCAACATCTATACAGCCTCAAGCCCCCCTGCCTACTCAATCTCCTCCAGAAATGTTCACTATGAAATTTTAAAAGATGGGAAGAAAGTTCTTTTGATGGGTATATATGCACCAAATCAACAACAAGGAAAATTTTACAAGTTAATACATAAACAGTTAATACAATTTGATTATAGGTCTTGTATTTTAATGGGAGATTGGAATGGTGTTATAGATATTGGTTTAGATAAAAAGAAGATATTACCAATTCCTCAAACATGTTCTAAGTTGCCTAAATCTTTTTTTGATATAAAGGATGATTTTGATTTGATAGATATATGGAGAGAAAGAAATGGTAAAGAGCAAGAATTTACTTTCTTCTCTGATAGACATCAGTCATTTTCTAGAACTGATTTTATATTAACTTCAAGTGATTTTCTTTTTAGTTTAAAGAAGGTGAAAATCCTACCTAAAGTTTTAACAGATCATAATCCGGTTTGGATGGAATTAACGGAAGGACAGAGACCCAAAAAATCTTGGAGACTTAATGAAAACTTGTTTAAATATGATATAAATGTGAATGAATGTAAAAATGTTATGAAGGAATTTTTTATGCTAAATTTGCATAAGGACACAACAATAGAAATGGTATGGGATGCTAGTAAAGCATACATGCGTGGGATTTTAATTGCTTTGAATAAAAGGTATAGATGTAAACAAGAGGAAAAAAGGAAGGAGTTAGAAGAGGAAATAAGAAAGAAAGAGCAATTATTAATAAAGAGACCAGATGATAAAAATATTAAAGCGGGGATTAAGGTTTTAGGGAAACAATTTGACTTGTTGATGGCAGACCAAGTTGCTAGGAATATACAATATGCAAAACATAATACATTTTTTAATTCTAATAAGCCTGGCAGGTGGTTGGCTTATACATTAAGGAAAAAACAAAAATCCCACATAATCGAAAAAATAGAATATAAAGGGAAGGAAGTGTTTCAACAAGAAATTATTAAGAAAGCTTTTTTAGAATTTTATTCCAAGTTATATGCTGAAGAGAAGATACAAGAGAATGAGATAGATACTTTTTTGCAAAATGAAAATGTATTGGTAATCAGCAATGAACAAAGAGATAGATTAAACGCATTGATTACATCAGAAGAAATAATTTCAGTGATTAAACAATTGAAAATGGGAAAATCTCCTGGGACTGATGGGTTAACGGCAATTTATTATAAACATATTCAAATGGAAATGGTGGAACCTCTTAGAGAGCTATTTGTTAACATACAAGAGGGTGGTCAGGTTCCACCTTCATGGAAAACAGCCTATGTTTCTTTAATTCCCAAAGAGGGAAGAGACAATGTTCAACCAGAAAATTGTAGACCTATTTCATTGTTGAATACGGATTACAAGATCTTTGCAAAAGTGATGGCTAATAGATTAATGACAGTTCTACAACAAATAATTCATTCAGACCAAACCGGTTTTTTACAAGGGAGACAGATGAAAACTAATGTTAGACAACTTATTAATATAATAGAATATTTGGAAAAGCATATTCAGGTGCCCGCAGTTCTTATGTTTTTGGATGCAGAAAAAGCATTTGATAGATTGAATTGGTTATTTTTGAAAAAATTGATCGCTTGGATGGAAATGGGGGATCAGTTTATTAACTCTATATTGGCGATTTATCAGAAACAAACAGGACAGATTATTGTGAATGGTGATTTAACAGATTCATTTAATATAGAGAAAGGTACCAGACAGGGATGTCCATTATCCCCTTTGTTGTTTGTTTTAACTTTGGAAGTTTTATTGAATAGGATAAGAAGAGCAGATGATTTAAAAGGAATAAAGATTAGACAACAAGATTATAGATTACGTGCTTTTGCTGATGATTTGGTTGTGACATTGACTCAACCAATACAATCAGCCAAGAGATTGATGGAGATAATTAAAAATTATGGTAGGGTATCAGGGTTTAAATTAAATATATCTAAGACAAAGATGTTAGTTAAAAATTTAAATACTAATTTAAAACAGGAATTGGAAAAATAACGGGATGTGAGATAGTTAAAAGAATTAAATATTTAGGAATTGACATTGAAGCCTCTAATGGAAAGTTGTATAAAAATAATTATGAAGTTTTGTGGAATAAGACACAAATAGAGTTGGAGAAATGGAAGAAATTACAATTATCTATGTTGGGTAGGATAGCAGCAGTTAAAATGAATGTATTGCCTAAATTTTTATTTCTTTTTCAAATGTTACCTATACTTAAAAAGGATGCGAACTTGGAGGAGTGGCAGAAGGGTATTAATAGATTTATTTGGAATGGCAAGAAACCGAGGGTCAAATTAAAAATTATTCAGGATATAAGGGAAAGAGGTGGTTTGAAAATGCCTAATTTTAAGTTATATTATCACGCTGCTGTTTTAGTAGCGATAAGTGATTGGGTTAATTTAACTAATGATAGAATATTGAATATTGAAGGGTACGGTTTATTATATGGTTGGCATGCATATCTAGTTTATGATAAAAAGGTGGATAGGAGTTTCAAAGAGCACCTATTGAGAAATGCTCTGCTGCGTGTTTGGAAAAAATATCAGTATAAATTAAATGATAAGATTCCTGTCTGGACGGTTCCCAGACACGCAATAGAGAATATAAATAGAGCACAATTACAAGATGTGGTGTCTTATGAGAAACTCCTGATTAAAGAAGGGAATATTTTATTATTGAAGTCCTTGAATATTTTAAGAGAGGAAGGAATAACCCTTACCTGGTTTCAATACTTACAATTGCAGACTAGATGGAAAAAAGATTTGAACATGGGTTTATCTCAAATAGATGAAAATTTAATTAAACAAATTAGAGACCAAAGGCCAATGCATATTAAAAGATTGTATAATGTATTGATAGAAATCGATTCTGAGACTGAATTAGTTAAGGACTGTATGATAAAGTGGGGACAAAATTTCGGACAACCAATTATGATGGAAACTTGGGAGAGGATCTGGGTGAAAAATGTAAAATTTACACAAGCGCAACATTTAAGAGAAAATTTTTATAAAATATTTTATAGATGGCATTTGGATCCGAAGAAGTTATCATGTATGTACCCTAATTTAAAACCTAATTGCTGGAGATGTGATTGTATGGACGCTACTTATTTTCATGTATGGTGGACTTGTAGAAAAATCAAGGCTTTTTGGATAAAAATATGGTGGATACTTCAAAATATTTTGAAAAAACGTATTGAATTTTCACCACAGTTGTTTTTATTAGGTATTATAAAGGATTGCACCACCATAGAGATGAACTTAATTTTGAACTTGATTACAGCAGCGAGATTGTTGGTTGGACAATACTGGAAGAAGGCAGAATTACCATCTATCGAGGAATGGACTTTGAAAGTCATAAATTTGGCGGAAATGGCTAAAGTATCTGCATATTTGAAAGATCATTCAAATGAAAAATATATGTTGGACTGGAAAAAATGGATTGATTATATTCAAGGGAAATATCAATCTAAGAAATTGTATTTATCATATAGTTAAATTTTTATTAGGATTTATATCATAACTTAGTTGAACTTTGAGGGTTTTCTTCTGTTTTACCCTGTATTCACTTTGGGAAGTCGGGGTGGGTGGGTTGGGGGGGGTGTAATAATGTATTATAATGCACTCAACTGTAATACTTCCAATATACAAGGATGATATATTTACTGATATAAGAGGAGTTGCTTGGGCAGTACCTCTGGACCACATCTGGAGGGGGTGGAGAGTGAGGAGTGAAGGAGTGAAGGGAAGTGAGAGGAGGGTGGAGAGTGAGGGAGGGAGAGAGGAAGGGGGAGGGAAGTAGGAGATAGGGAGGCAGGAAGAGGGGGATGTGGTGGAGGGGGTGCTGCCGAGCAACATTCATAATTATTCTATTTTATGTAAGTTTTTAAAAGTATGTATGTTTTGTTTTGTGTGAGAGAAAGTCAAAAATGATTGTATTAAGTTGAGTTGTATTCAATCTGATTTTTTGTTTATAATTAAAAAAAACCAATAAAAACATTTACAAAAAAAGTTGATGTATTAGATACAGAAATGATGGCAACTACCAAAAAAATGGAGGAATCGATCATCCATCTAGAAATGGATAGGTGGCATTTTACCTACGTTTTCAAAACGTGGTAGAGGAGAAGGAAGAGGATTTGGGTGCTATCATGAGGGATTTGATTGCCGAGGCCCTACAAAGGGATAAACAAGTAATTTTGATAGAGATTGATGAGGCGTATAGAATTCATACAAACTATGCCAGACGCAACAGACTTCCATGAGAAGTACATATTAGATTTGCTAGGAAAAAGGTGAGGGACATAATCTATAAAACCACAAGAGAGGATCCAATGATTTACAAGGGTGTGGAAATACAAACTCTAAAACAGGTACCAAAGAAGATTAGAGAACAGAGAAGGGACTATAGATTCCTCAGTGCTTACTTAATTAAAAGAAATATACCATTCAGATGGTTAATCCCGGAAGGGATGTTAATATCATGGAGGGAGAGGAGGATTAAGATAGATAGCCTAGAGAAAGCATGGGAATTCTATGACCAATTGGAAGGAGTGGAGGAAGAGAATAGCAGCAAGGAAGAATTGGAATCTAAAAGCCAGGAAGACCAACAGCAGGAAGTAAGGGAAACAGAACGAGGGACAGAAAGCAAGGAAGAAAAAGGACAGAGGAAAGAAAGAGGAGTAGGCACAAGAACAAGACAAACACACAAATAGAACACACAAGTAGAAAATGGAAAAGGAGATTAGGTTATTATTGATTAATATCAATGGATTAAATGCACCAGCAAAGAGAAAACAAATACTAACAAAATTAGCCAAACAACATTTAGACATAGTTTGTTTACAAGAGGTACATATCAAAGAACAACACAGGAAATATTTAGAGTTCCCCAAATTAGGAGTTTCATACACAGCACTAGCTGAACAAAAACAGAGAGGATTAGCGGTTTATATTAGAAAAGAAATTAATGCTAAATTGAAGTACCAAGATACAGATGGAAGAATATTAGCAATAGAAGTACAAACCGAACATAAATCATGGTTGTTAGTGGTAATATATGCACCTAACGAGAATAAAAAAGAATTTTATTACAAATTACATGAGAAACTTATAGAAATTGGACAGGGAAATATTTGTATGGTAGGCGATTATAATGCGGTAGTGGATGTAAAAAAGGACTATATTAGTGATATGAAAAATAAAAAGAAATTGAAAACACTACCAAAGACATTTTTTGATTTGGCACATGAATTTAACTTATCAGATCAGTGGAGGAAGAGAAATTAAAAAAAAAGAATATACATTCTTTTCAAACCTGCATAAATCTTGGTCTCGAATAGACATGGTATGGACGAATGAAGAAGTAGGGCAAGACATAGACACAATAGAAATAATGCCAAATATATGGGCCGATCACAATCCTCTGGAAATAATTTGGAAAGGGCAGAAAAAGGTAAGAAGAAGATGGATAATGAACTCTCACATTTTGAAAGAAAAAGATTTTATAGTAAAGAGTAGAAGGGAAATGGAATTTTTTTCAAAGAGAATACAAAACAACAATCATCAATACAAATTATCTGGCACACTGCGAAAGCGTATTTAAGGGGCTTAGCAATAGCTTATATAGCAAGAAAAAACAAGGTGAAATGGCAAACGCAAAATATACTCCAGGAAGAGATTAAAAAACTGGAATCTAAATTACAAAAAGAGCCCCAGAATGAATCGATTAAAAAGGATATGGTTTTGGCTAAACATAAATTAAATGTGATAGATCAAGAGGAAAGAGTGAAAGAATTGAAAATAGCAAAACAAAACTTTTTTGAACACGCAAATAAACCTGGGAGGTGGCTCTCTTATAAAGTAAAAAAAGAGAAAGAGAAAAAAATTATTCAGGAACTTCAAGACAAAAATGGAGAGCCACAATATAGAATGGATAAAAAGAAAGAAATAATTAAAAACTATTTTGAGTCACTATATAAAAGAGAGGAAATAGATGTGGAGAGTATTAAACAAGATTTAAAGGTTAATGGTTTGCCAGAATTAAAAGAAGGACAGAGAGAAATACTGAATGGGAAAATAACAGCCCTGGAATTAAAAACTGCAGTGCAAAAACAAAAAAATAATAAAACCCCAGGGCCAGACGGCCTTCCAGGGGAAGTATACAAGACCCTTTACGAGGACTTTGAAAAGATATTATTGGATGTGTATAATGATGTATTGGAGAATGCTAAATTACCAGACTCCTGGATAGAAGCCACCATATCCCTTATCCCAAAAGAAGGCACAGACCCCAAACAGATCAAAAATTATAGGCCAATCTCATTGTTGAACACTGATTATAAAAATTTTACTACCATAATTGCAGAAAGATTAAAACTAATATTACAGGATACCCTGATCAAAATGTTTTTTTATCTACAAGACAAATTAGAAATAATACGAGAATGGTGTTAAATACCTTAGAATATTATGAAGCACATCCAGGAAAACAGGTAGCACTAATTTTTTTTATATGCTCAGAAAGCATTTGACAATCTCAGTTGGCAATTTATGTTTCAACAGATTGAGGACATGAATTTTGGAGGGAAATTCGAGAATACGATAAAGGCAATATATAAAACACAAAGAGCCAGCGTGATAATTAATGGAGATAATACAAAAAGCTTTGAAATTAATAAGGGGGTAAGACAGTGATGCCCAATGTCACCTCTATTTTTTATATTGACTTTAGAAGTACTATTAACTCAAATTAGAGCCAATAAAGAGATGAAAGGGGTACAGGTTAAAACTGAAGAATATAAGATACAGGCATTTGCGGACGATTTGGTCTTTTTTATTGAGGAACCAATAGAGAGAGGAAATATTTTGATGAATGAAATAGAAAAATACGGAACAGTGGCAGGGTTAAAAATTAACAGAGAAAAGACCAAAATGTTAGTTAAAAACCTAACTGAAAAACAGAAAAGGAAATTAGAAGAGAATCTGGAATTGCAAATTGTAGAAAAGATCAAATATTTAGGAATTTGGCTAACTATAAGGTGTTCCTCAATAAAAGAGGATAACTATAAAAAATTGATATTACAAATGAAAAAAGATTTTGAGACCTGGGGGAAATTACAATTATCATTATTAGGTAGGATTGCGTTGATTAAAATGAATGTATTACCAAGATTATTATACTTATTCCAAACAGTCCCAATAAAATTAGAGAATTTTTTTTTGAGGAATTGAACAAAATAATAAACAAATTTATCTGGTCGGGCAAAAAAGCACGGATAAACATGAAAATATTACAAGATAGTAGAAGTAGAGGTGGACTTGTGCTCCCAAAATGGGAAATTTACTATCAAGCAGCTGGACTACTCTGGATCAAGGATTTGATAAACCTAGATAATAAAAGGGTGTTAATGATCGAAGGGCATGACTTACAGGCTGGTTGGCATGCCTTTCTATGGGGAAAACATAAGAAAACACACACATATTTTTATCAACATCAGATAAGAGATGCACTGATTCGGACGTGGGGAAAAAGTAAAAAAAAAGACATTATAGGAAAATCCCAAATTGGATTTCACCAATGGAGGCAACAATCCACCCTAACGCTCTGGATAAAAGAAAGATGATTAGATACAAAGAACTATTAGATAACCAAGGAAACCTCAAATTAAGAGAAGAATTAGAAGAACAAGGAATAACCATAGATTGGTGGCCATATTTACAGATCCAATCTAAACATAATAAGGATATGGAAGAGCACGTAATAAGCCAGACCCCACATCAATTGGATAAAATTTTAACAGGTAAGGAAGAAAATTTTTTAACAAAAACTTATAAATATCTATTAGAGATAGATTTAGAGGAAGAAATAGTGAAAGGGCCAATGATAGCGTGGGCACGAAATGTGGGCCGAAATATAAATCTGGAAGAATGGGAAAGATTATGGAACACAAATTGCAAACTGACATTGTCAACTGCATATAAGGAAAATCAATACAAAATGTTCTATAGATGGCATTTAGCACCGGCGAGATTGGCCAAAATGTATAAAAATATAAATCCGGAATGTTGGAAATGTAAAAATAAGGAAGGAACATTTTATCACATGTGGTGGCTGTGATAGACCTATTGGGAACAGATAAGGAACTGGATACAGGAGATAACTAAGGTGCAAATTGAACTTAAACCGGAACTATTTCTATTGGGTATAATAAATTTAAAGATGGAAAAACAACTCCAACACATCATTATACATATATTAACAGCAGCCCGCATAGTATATGCCCTGTGTTGGAAGGGTGAAAACATACCTACAAATGATATGATCATTTACAAAATTCTAGAATGCGTGGAAATGAATAAACTTACACTAGAATTAAAAGACAAGGAGGCAACAGAATTTTATGAAATATGGAACAAATGTTATAATTGGCTAGAACAGAGAAAGAAAAAGATATGATTACTGATGTAAATACATTGTAAATAATATATATGAGATGTATAACACAGTTCTGTTAAAGGAAAAATGTATTTTTTTCATTTTTATTTTTTTTGTTGTACAGTGAAAAAAGAATAAATAAAAATTTAAAAACAAAAAATAATCACTAGGGGGCGCTTGAAGGAAGGCCAGCCAAAATTCTTTTTTTACTACCACGTTGCACTTTAGTGGCCACCTGGGAAATTACTGAGCTCCAGCTAGCTCCCATAAATCCCCACCATGGTCATTACGTTGCAAGCTGTGGACTGCTTGGGAAATTACTGAGCTCCAGCTAGCTACCATAATATCTGCTTGGTTGGTACAGCTCTGTGATAATAAGCAAGGTTAATTTGCTGCCTTTTTTCTTCTCCTTAATTTGCCCTCAGCAAAGACACCACTAGGGGTGACTGCTTGCGTGAGTGATTACTTTGGGTGAAGTTCACTCTGTGCCCTCTAGGGGGTGTTGGTTACTTTGGATGAATTCAGGGAACTTGCTCTTTGACTATCAGAAACACATTCTGCATAGTTAGAAAATTCAGTGAAGTACCTTCTTTCACCTCTGGGGCGTGCTATTAACTTGGGTTGCTGCAAGCCTGCTATTTGCAGATTAGCTACCAAGGTGGAGTGGGGTGCTGTCTTATCAGCAGGGATAAAAGGCTGAATACTATTTTGCTGTCAATTTTAGGCATTGTGTGCAGAATGTCCACCAGGGGATGCTACTGCATTTGCTGGTGGGGTAGGTTGTGCCTCTGCAACTCTTTTCTTCTATTCAGATTGCTCGCATTCCAAGAAGAGGGGGGAGTGAGTCAGTTTTCTCTCACTAGTTGCTGGGTTACCATGACAACAAATTGATTTATTGCCTTCAAAGGGGCCCGTGCAAACAAGAGGAACAAATTCCTTGAGATTCCTTAAACAAAACTTCTTGCGACTAAACAACATTTCTTTCTCTTGCTCTCAAACAGACTTGGCATGGCACACATACACACACTTTTGAGTTGCAGGCAAAGGGGGGGGGGAATCACCCTTTCTGAATGTTAGACAAAGCAACAGAGGTTTGACATGCTTTGAATTGCCAGCAGGTTTCGTAGAAGATACACAGCCTTTAACAACATCAATCTGAATTAGCACTTTGCAACAGGCAGGCTAAAGAGCTCAGGTTACAAGCAGGTACCAACACTTCTCTGTTTTTTAGAGGCAGTCTTTACATGTAACGTTGGTTAGCAAACAAATCCAATAGCATTTTAGAACAAATATGAAGTAATCACAGTCTTTTACTTTATTCTTTAAAGCTGATACAGATAATGCTGATATAAAGAAAGTTATTGATTTTTACTTTTAGCGAAGAGAGAAAGGCTTGTAACTTTACTAAAGCAGACAGATGAAACTTGCAATTAGAGGAAAATTAGCCTTATTAATTTACTGTTCTGTCCCAGACAGAATAGGCTGCTGTAATTCCGTAGAGACAGGCAGATAACTCGATGAAATTAGCAAAGAAATATCGCTTTTATTTCTAGGAATCCTAAACAATAACTTACGGTTATGTAGAGATACATCCAGAAACATATTTCAGCAATATGGCTCATTCCACAGGTAAATTAATAATGGATTTTCCCCTCTTCTTCTGCATAAGACTCACATGTTGGTATAGAATCTCTAAGCCACGGGGCTATGCCACGGGGCTAGGAGCCATGAAGTAGTGTTCTGACCCAGACAGAACAAATTCCTTTAGTCCAATCTAGGGCAGACAGACAACTCAATAGAAATGATTGCAAAACAGATAAATATGTTTATTCAGAGAAAATACTTGCTTTTACGTTGTTGCTTCTGGATAACACATCTCTGTTCATTTCCATAGGTAACTTGATAATGAATTTTCCCCTCTTCTTCTGCGTAAGCATCACATGTTAGCATAGGACCTCCAAGCCGTGTGGCTGGGAGGCATGAGGCTGGATGAACAAAGGCATTCCAAAACTGGGCACGTAGCCAGTATGTCCTGAGAGGAACACAGAAACTCCTCCCACTGACCCACTAACATGAGATGACAGACTAGCTAAACTGCATTTCCCATAATCCATCTCTTAAGGAAACAACACTTAACTCAATATACGCCAGATGTTCTAACATACTGATACATGCTCTCTAGTTAGGGTTACATAGAGCTATACGATCCAGAACAGGTAGGATGAAACAAAAGCTCCTCTTTGAGCTGGCACGTAGCCAGGATATCCTGTGATGAACTTAGAAGCCCCTCCTACTGACTTGCTAACATGATATTAACTGAATAGCTAAACTACATTACCCATGAGCCATCTCTTAAGGAGACAGCACTTAACCCAATAAATGCTAAACATTCTAACATACAGACCCATCTAACTGATTGGTCCAGAACAGTGGGGTTTGCTTATTTGTTGTGAACAACCCCAGCAGTGGCTTGTGGTCTGTAAAGACCATTTATTTATTTATTTATTTATTTATTTATTTATTTATTTATTTATTTATTTATTTATTTATTTATTTATTTATTTATTTATTTATTTATTTATTTATTCGACTTGTATGCCGCTCCTCTCCGGAGACTCGGAGCGGCTTACAACATATACAAAACATCAAAGAATCTAAGTCCAATCAAAATATTAAAAATAGACACCCAACACACGTACAACTTTTGAACAACAACCCACAATCATCCCCAGGCCTGCCGGCAAAGATAAGTTTTAAGGTTCTTTCGGAAGGCCGGGAGAGTGGGAGAAACGCGGACTTCAAGGGGCAGTTGGTTCCAGAGGGTGGGTGCCACAACAGAGAAGGCCCTCCCCCTAGGACCCGTCAAACGACATTGTTTCGCTGACGGGACCCGGAGGAGGCCGACCCTGTGCGCTCTCACAGGTCGTAGGGAAGTATGTGGCAGAAGACGGTCCCGTAAGTATCCTGGTCCAGAGCCATATAGGGCTTTATAGGTAATGACCAGCACTTTGAATTGTGCTCGGAGACCAATAGGCAACCAATGCAGCGTGCGGAGGGTTGGCGAAATGTGGGCACAGTGTGGAAGGCCCGCAATTGCTCGCGCAGCTGCATTTTGCACTAATTGTAGTCTCCGAACCCTCTTCAAGGGCAGCCCCATGTAGAGAGCGTTGCAGTAGTCGATCTTCGAGGTGACAAGAGCATGTGTGACTGTGAGGAGAGACTCCCAATCCAAATAAGGACGCAACTGGTGCACCAGGTGAACCTGGGCGAATGCCCCCCTCGCCACAGCCGATAAATGATGTTCCAATGTCAGCTGTGGATCGAGGAGGACTCCCAAGTTGCGAACCTTCTCCGAGGGGTTTATAACTTTACCCCCCAGGGTAATGGAAGGACAGATTGAAGCGTCCTTGGGAGACATAACCCACAGCCACTCTGTCTTGTCAGGGTTGAGCCTTAAATCTGTTAACGCCCATCCAGACCCTCACAGCCTCCAGACACTGGCACATCACCTCAACCGCTTCACTGATTTGGCCAGGAGTGGAAATGTACAGCTGAGTATCATCAGCGTACTGATGGTATCTCACTCCATGCCGATGGATGATCTCTCCCAGTGGCTTCATGTAAATGTTAAAAAGTAGGGGGGAGAGAACCGACCCCTGAGGCACCCCACACGGGAGTAACCTAGAGGTTACTCTGACCCCCCACAAACATCGACTACGACCAACCAGAGAGATAGGAGGAGAACCACCGTAACACGGTGCCCCCCACTCCCAATCCCTCCAGCCGGCGCAGAAGGATACCATGGTCGATGGTATCGAACGCCGCTGAGAGGTCAAGAAGCACCAGGACAGAGGATTGGCCTCTATCCCGGGCCCGCCAGAGATCATCCATCAGAGCGACCAAAGCAGTTTCGGTGCTGTAACCGGGCCTGAACCCAGACTGCAGAGGCCCCAGATAATCGGCTTCCTCCAGAGACCGCTGGAGCTGGAGTGCCACCACCTTCTCAACAACCTTCCCCACAAAGGGGAGGTTGGAGACCGGACGATAGTTGGTCAGAATTGCTGGATCTAGGGAAGGCTTCTTGAGGAGGGGGTGCACAAGTGCCTCCTTTAAGGGAGCCGGAAAGGACCCCTCCCTCAAAGAAGCATTGACAATCTCCTGGATCCAGGTACGTGTCACCTCCCTGATGGCAAAAACCAGCCAGGAGGGACACGGGTCCAACAAACAGGTGGCGGAACTCACAGCTCCAATGGCCCTGTCCACTTCATCAGGCGTAACAGCCTCAAACTTGCCCCAGATGATCGGACAAGAACATGCCCCTGTCCCCTCGACTGAATCGTTATCAGTCGACTCTGCTTTAGAATTGGAGTCTAGGTCAGCCCAGATCTGAGCTACTTTGTCTGCGAAACAGTTGTGAAAATCCTCGGCACTACCCTGCAAGGGAGGCCCTGGACCCCTCGGGTTAAGGAGGGACCGGGTCACCCTAAACAGGGCGGCCAGGCGAGATTCCACAGACGCGATCAAGGCGGAAAGATACAAAGATCTTGCCGCTTTAATCGCCTTCAAATAGGCTCTAATAAATGAGCTCAATCTGGTTCGATCAGATCCGGACCTACTTCGTCTCCATCGCTTCTCTAGACGTCTCTTATGGCGCTTCATCCCCCTGAGCTCCTCGGTAAACCAAGGAGACCTCCTGGGGCCAGCACCACGGAGAGGTCGCAGAGGCGCAATCCGGTCAATAGCCCCCTTTGCGGCCGTATTCCATGCCGCTACCAAGGACTCCACCGAATTGTGAATGAACGAGCTCAGTAATTCCCCAAGTGCCGTCTGAAAACCAATTGGATCCATCAGGCGTCTGGGGTGGAACCACCTAATCGGTTCCACCTCCCTGCGGGGAAGGATTGGGGCCCTAAAATTCAGTCGTAGCAGAAAATGATCGGTCCATGACAAAGGCATGACATCTAAGCCCCTTAAAGCCAGATCATTACCCAACTGCTCCGAAAGGAAAATCATATCCGGGGCGTGCCCACCCTCATGCGTTGGTCCCTGCACTACTTGGGTCAGGTCCATGGTTGTCATGGTGGCCATGAACTCCTGTGCCAACCCCAAGGACACGCCAAGCGACGGCAGATTAAAGTCCCCCAAGACTATAAGCCTGGAGAACTCCACCGCCAGCCCAGCAATCTCCTCAAGTAGCACAGGCAGGGCTGATGTCACGCAGCTGGGAGGCAGGTACGTCAACAATAAGCCCACCTGAACCCCTAGGTCCAGCATCATAAAGATGGACTCGAACTTTTTTATGCCAGCCACAATGGCCAAGGCTTCTCTGTCTATCTGTGAGTAATTACGCTCAGCAGAAGACAGAGTCCTTGAATAGTAGGCTACAGGAACTTGAGTCCCATCAGCCTTGAGGTGGCTTAAGACAGCCCCGATCCCATAAGGCAGGCATGTCAAACCCGTGATGTCACGTGACATTGTGCGACGTATTGGAGCTTTTTCGCCATTGCCGACAATGGGGTGGGCGTTGCTCCGGTATGATGAAACCGGCCCACGGGCCGGCAGTTTGACACCCCTGCCATAAGGGGATGCATCGCAAGCCATACACACTGGCAGCTGCTCATTGAAATGAGCTAGAATAGCATTTGAAGACAACAATGCTTTGACCTCAGCAAAAATTCTTTTGTGGACTTTTGTCCACTTCCATGGAGCCTGTTTATCCAAGAGCCGGTGTAACGGCTCTGCCACTGCAGCCTTGTGGGGAAGGAAGGAATGGTAAAAATTTAGAAGTCCAAGGAAGGCTTGAAGCTTGCTCTTCAACTTGGGACTTGGGGCCTGCTGAATCGCTTTGAGCTTAGATTCAGCAGGATGGATGCCTTTGGCATCTATGCAAAACCCCAGGAATTCAGTGGAAGTTACTCCAATTTTGCATTTTTCCTGCTTAAGCTTCAGCCCTGCTTCGCGGAAATGCAGCAAAACGGACCGAAGCCTTTCAGACAGGTTTTTGATCGATTCCCCTGTGATGAGGACATCATCAAAATATGGGCAAACTCCCGGAATGTAACGAAGCATTCACTCCATCACGCTTTGAAAAATGCCAGGAGCTACATTAACCCCGAACTGCAATCTTCTGACTTTGAAATCTCCCCGGTGCGTTACGATTGTCTGGGCCTCTGCCGTTGCATCATCAACCAGTAGCTGTTGATAGGCTTGGGCCAAATCGAGTTTGGCGAAAACTCGGCCCCCTTTAAGTGAGGCCAAAATGTGTCTCACCACAGGAACCGGATAAGAGTGCTGTTGTAACGCTTTGTTTAGCGTGCATTTATAGTCAGCACAAATGCGGACTTCCCCGTTGGCCTTGAGTGGCGTGACTATGGGCGTTTCCCATGGACTACTATCCACAGGTTCCAAAATACCTTGCTGTAGCAGTTTATCCAGCTTGGCATTAATCTTTTGCTTAAGCGCAAAAGGCACCTGATGAGGCTTAATCCTAATCGGTGCAATGGAGGGGTCTAACCGTAAAGCAATTGGAGGCCCCTTGTACGACCCTAATTCTGGGCTGAACACGTCAGCAAACTCCTTGCAAACTTCCGCAAGACCTGTGGTTTGCAAACTGTGTAGCCCAGTCACCTGAATTCCAAGTGCCTCGAACCAATCGAGTCCAATTAGACTTGTGTGGTCACCCTCAACTACAACAATGTCCAAAAACCCTTCAAAATTCCTACGCTGCACTCTGAGCATGGCCTCCCCTTTCACACTGGCTCGGGAATTCTGGAAGTCTGTTAGGATAAGATTCGACGGCCTGAGTTTAACTCTCTGGCCGCTTCTACAGCAGATCTGCTTGAGGGTGTTCTGGGAAATGATTGACAGAGCTGAACCCGTGTCCAGCTCCATCATTAAGAGGACCCCCTGCAATCTGACATCAATACGCAGCTTCTTCTTCAATGGCTGGTGGGCCCCTGTTCTCAATACGCTCTTTTGGAATAAAGTCCGCAGCAGACTCTCCGGGACATTGGTCCCACTGTTCAAATGCATGACACCATGCAATCACTGATAGCTTCGGTTCAAAATGTTCCTTTAACATTTTCTTCAGCTCTGCATAAGTGATGGATTCCAAAGGTGCTGGGGCAACCAAGTTTTCAGCAATGTCAAAAGTCTCTTGCCCACAGACACAAAGTAACATTGCAGCTTTGAGCCCATCCTCCCGCACTTGGTTTACTCTAAAGTAGTTCTCCACTTTGGCAAAGTAGGAGCTCCAACGTTCAGGGTGCGTTGTGTCAAATTCAGACAGACACCCAATCTTAGCCATAGTTTCTTCTTGGCGGCCTCGTCCAACGCCTCGTACTGCTCAGGCTTGCGAAGGGGTTCCAGGACGAATCTTGACGAGCTCTCCTCCAGCGTCTTCGTACTGGCAGGCAGAGTCGCACAAGTTGGAACACTGAACTTCCAAGCACTTCGGCCTCCCGTGGTGAGTCAGCCTAGTATTCTTTTGTTTTTTCCTTGTAGCATGATCCCACCTTCATCGCCAATGTTCTGTCCTATGCGTTGGTAAGGCATTGAAACGAGGCAGGAGTATCAACAGATGCTTCTTTATTTAACTCCAACAGAACACAAAAATGGCACTGATCCCTTTTATACCCTTTTGCAGGGAACAGCGTCAGCCAATAAATGCAACGTATTTTCCCGCTTTGCGCATGCGCAATAGGCTGGAGACAGCCTGTCTGGCCCAGGCAGGCCATGTGGTCTGCCCGGGTCTCTCTGCAGCTTCCTGCACCTGCTCTGTCAATCACAGGCCCAGGACATAACAGCTACTAAGTCTGTCCTAAAAAATATGGATGGTCACAAGATGGTAAACATATTTCTTTGGAGTTGTCCAAACATCACTACAAAATGTGGGCATCTGCAACACACATAAAATGGGGAGAAGTCCAATTGTGCAGTTGCAGCTACCATCTTGATTTTTTTTTTACACCACCTGTGAATGCTATGGCAAAAGTAGTCAGTTGGCAAGCTTATCCTGGCTGGGTTTTCCAATGCCAGCAGTGGGGGCAATCTGAAAGCTGATGCTATTATCTCCATACCTATGCTGTATTGTTACGCTTTCTACTAATTCATGCACATTTATTAATTAATGGATTTATAGCAATATACTCAATTTACATAGCCACTTGCTCAGCTTGCAGTTGCTTATAGTCCAAAATAATCTGAAGGTCAATAGGTTGTTCCACTGAGAGAAACTCTTGAGCTAGAAGCAATTTTGGTAATTCTGCCTTTAATATTTATATATTTACCAATCTCAGAATTTTGTGCAGTGCTAGCTATTTTCTGAATTTCCTGACATGGGCATAAAATTATAGGTTTCTTGAGTTGGGGACACAGAGGCAGGCTGCATTCAAATAATCAGTATCCAAAAAGACCTTCACATGGCAAGTGAAAATCAACAAAAGAAATGGACTTTCAGTCACTGGTAATGCTGTATGAAGAGTCTTCAGAGACAATACTTGAACAGATTGTTGCAACTGTGCTAAATGTATTTTGTCAAGATGATGCCTGCAGGAGATCGACATTTGCTGTTGGTTCTACAACCAACAATTATATATAGATAATCCTCAATTTATTACCACAACTGAGGGCAGGATTTCTGCTATTAAGAAAGGGTTTGTTAAGTTAGTTGTGCCTAATTTCATGACCCTTGTTGCCATGGTTGTTAAGTGACACATTGCAGTATTAACTGAATCAAGCACTTGATAAGAGAATCCAGCTTCCCCCATTGACTTTGCTTGTTATAAGTCAGTTGGGAAAGTCACAAATGGTGACCCCATGATCTCTAGACATTGCAACAATTGTAAATACATGCCAGTTACCAAGCCCCTGAATTTTGATCATGTGACCATGGGGATGCTCAATGTGCTGTGCATAAGACCTGATGATGATGATGACCATGGGGATGCTGTCTTGGTTATAAATGCAAAGACCAGTTGTAAGCCACTTTTTTCTGTGGTCACTGGACTTACCAATGGATGCAATTCAAGGACTATTGTACCATGTTACATTTCCCTTCCCTTTCCCCAGTTTACACCTACCCTCAATGGTGTTTGATACATGTAGAATGTCTTTCTCTCCTCCCTTTTGAGTTCTGGGCCTTCTTCTCTGTGAAAAAGAGCTCCTGCAGGGATTTGTTGGGGATTCATCCTGCCTTAGCCTTGAGGGCAGACACCATCAAGACTCAGAGGATTTAAAATAAACCTATGTAGAATCCAGAGATAACTTGCCCTATTGAGCTAGCCATTAATCAAAGAAGTTAGCATTTTTCTCCCGGCTCCATAAAGCAAAAATCGGCAGGAACTAAGGCGGTGGAATTGTCCTTGGTGTGTTGGCTAGAATTTGAGCATCTGACACTTCTTGGCATCTCTAGAGGACAGGTGGTTAGAGCCTCTGCAGTTCCAGGAAGGGGTACATGAAGCATAAATCATGGCTAAAAGCAACTGCCTTCTTCCCATCAACTATCCACATGTTTTCCCTCCTGTCTGCTCTGCCATCAGTTTTTGTGCTGAAGCCAAGGTCTGTACTAATTCGTTCCACACATGTTGTGTCACCTTCTCCAAGCTGTTGGGTGTGAATGACTTGGGAGAAGATGGAAAGGAACTGGGGCACCATTTCAGAAAGTATTTTGGCATGGGAGGGGTGTGTGCAAGAGAAAAAAATTCCAGTTTCCCCCCCTGATGTTCAGGATTCTTTTTCTGGAGGAAAGAACAAGGAGCAAGGACTATAATTTAATGATAGAGCACCCAAGGGCACATTTCAGTCTCTGCCATTGCCATAAAGAGCTTCAAAAATCTGATTCAGAAAACCCAGAAGGTTGATGCCAAAGCATTGAATTTCAAGAAACCAGGTACTGTATGTCTGAACTGTTGAGAAGCTATTGTAAGACACTCAGGATTCTGCCTTAATATCTCTGTCCCTTCTCTAGAGAATGAAGTCTTCACAATCAATCAATAATTAAAGCCAATGTTAGGATTACTAGATTATGCTATCAGTGCAACATATGTAAAAAGTAGGATAATTGGAGTTTGATCACTTGTGCCTTGATTGAGAACTCTGGGTAGATTGGTTTGATGAATCATTGATTTGTTTCCTTGTCTGTTTATGCTATTCTCAGGGATCACCTCCAACACCACATTTAAAACATGTTAATGCTTTTTCTATCTTGCTTCCTCAAAGTCCTACATTCACTCCCATTGAGTATCGTGGCGAATGTACTACACTGTAGTGTAATGTTTGTACTGCATGATCTTTATGGGTATATTTATTTAATTACAGTGTCTATAAAATCCCTGGAATGAAAGACACATCTTGCTAAATATTAAGGGCCATTTATCTTTTTTATCAATTGAAAATACTCTTGTGTTTGGATTCCCTCTTTTCCTTTAATGTTTCCATGCTACCAATCCATCTCACTTCCTCCCAGAGCAAAAACAAAGGGTTAGTGATTTCAGGATTAGAAGGATACATTATTTTGTCATGTGTCTTTACTTAAGCAAACTGCAAACTGCAGGGATTCCTGCTGGCTAAAGCGCCATCTCGGTTACTCCATCTCACTCAGGCTGTTGGCTCTCATGACATCCATTCCATGATAATCAGATCTGTGTGTGTGTGTGTGTGTGTGTATGTGTGTGTGTGTGTGTGTGTGTGTGTGTGTTAAAGCCGCTTGATGAAGGATGTGCAGCTCTTGGCTTCCCGCAGCTTGTCTCCATTTCACCTTCTTTTGCTGCTGCACCCAATTAAACATGGGAGAGGCTGAGCACTTCCAGAAACAAGCCTCACCCTTGACAGAGCTACATCATACCTCGATGAAGAGAAAGAATGGCACTTTTACAGGCATTGGATAGCCAACTTCTAACTTCGAAGAAATGGCCAAAAGCAATTCTGCTTTTGCCTTCTATGTAAGGGTCTTTCTTTCTTACACCATGCTAACAAAAATATACCCTCTTGCAAAAAGTATGGTGGTACCAAAGCAAGAGGAGATCTGTGGCAACCACAAGTGTTTGATCAAAGCCTCGCATCTTATTCATTCATTCATTCATTCATTCATTCATTCATTCATTCATTCATTCATTCATTCATTCATTCAGCACCTTTATTATTTTTATAAATAACTCAAGGCGGCCAATATATCCAACACATCTTCCTCTTCCTATTTTTTCCACAACAACAACAACCCTGTGAGGTAACAAAACAACAGAGTTAGGGACCTTGGAGGTCTTCTAGTCCAACCTCTTGCTCAAGCAGGAGACCCTGTACCATTCCAGAAAGTGGCTGTCCAGTCTCTTCTTAAAAGCCTCCAGTGATGGAGCACCCACAACCTCTGAAGGCAAGCTTTTCCACTGGTTAATTATTCTCATTGTTAGGAAATGTATCCTTAGTCCTAGGCTGGTTCTCCCCTTGATTAGTTTCTATCTATTCTGGTGCTTTGGAAAATAGGTTGACCGCATCTTCTTGGTGGCAGCCCCTCAAATACTGGAACACTGCTATCATATCACCCCTACTCCTTCTTTTCACTAGACTAGACATACCCAATCCCTGCAACTGTTCTTCATATTTTTTAGCCTCCAGCCTTCTAATCATGTTAGTTGCTCTTCTCGGCACTCTTTCCAGAGTCTCAGCATCTTTTTTATAATATGGTGACCCAACCTGGATGCAGTATTCTAAGTGTAGTCTTACTAAGGCTTTATAAAGCTATAATACTCACTTGATCTTGATTCTATCCCTCTGTTAATGCAACCTAGGATTGCATTGGCTTTTTTGACTGCTGCCATACACTGTTGGTTCATATTTAAGTGATTATCCACTAGGACTCCAAGATCCCTCTCACAGTGGACTGAGCTGAGAGAGAATGACTGTCCCAAAGTCACCCAGCTGGCTTTCATGGCTAAAGTGAGACATGAACTCATGATCTACAACTTTCTAGCCTGGTGCCTTAACCACTAGACCAAACTGGCTCTGCAGGTAAAAGAGGGTGAGGCTTGTGCAACTGTGGCCATAGTCTTGACTCTTTTGACCTGTCATCTGATTTCCCCTGTTCCCAAGCTGTTTTTTTTTTAATTTTAAACCAACAAAACAAAACAAAACATAACACACATACACACACAGTATATACTCCTCCCCCTTTTTTAAACAGCGATTTCGTAACAGTAATCTTCTATTATTTACATTTCTCCCCCTTATTTTTCTTTAGAATATTTGTCCTTGTTGCCCTGTTGTTTCTTATTTGCATTTTTCTTCCTTCATACTATACTTCATACTAAGAATAATAGGTATTATTATTACTATACATTATTATACACACATTTTCCACTTTTGACCTTTCCACATTTATTCTCCTCTATTATTTCTAGTCTCCAACCAGTCATACCACTTGTTCCATATTAGATAGTACTCTGTGTCTTCCTTTTCTTTTATCTCTTTTGTTAATTTGTCCATCTCAGCACATTCCAGGATTTTTCTTATCACTTCTTCCTCTGATGGTATATTCTCATTTTTCCAGAACTGTGCGTATGCTATTCTTGCTGCCGTTGTTATATGTAGAATTAAGTACCATATTTCTTTACTATATTTTCTGTTTAAAATACCCAGCAAAAAGATCTCTGGTTTCCAGTCTACGGATTGGTCTATTATTTCTTCGATCCATCTTCTTATTGTAGTCCAGTATTTTTTTGCAACTGGGCATGTCCACCATAAATGATAATATGTTCCATGTACTTTTTTTACATTTCCAACATGTTGGCAAATTGTTCTGGAACATCTTGGCAAGCTTTGCTGGTGGAAGATGCCATCTATAAAACATCTTCAACTGGTTTTCCTTGAATGCCGCTGACATAGTCAATTTTATGTTTATTTCCCATATTTTTTCCCATTTCTCCAATTCTATATTATATCCAAAAAATTTTGCCCATCTAATCATTGTGTCTTTGACAACCTCGTCTTCCATTTTATATCTCAATAGGTATTTGTATAAATTGCTAATTAATTTTATTTCTGTTCCATGTATAATTTTATCCAATTCTTGCGGCTCTTTTTGTATTTCATATAATTTTTGTCCTCTGTATATTTAGATTGAATTTGTGTAAATGTTCACCAGTCAATCTCTCTGCCTATATCTTGTTCCAATTCTTGTTTTGTTTTCAGATTTCCCTGTTCATTTACTAATTCCTTGTATCTAATTATCTTATTTATATCCAGTAGGTTTGGGTATTTCAGAGCTTCTGTTGGGGATAACCACACTGGAATTCTTATATAATGTTTTTGTTTTATTTTTTCCCAAGTCTGTAGCAATGCATTCCTAACTATGTGTCTTTGAAAGTATCTGTGTATTTTATATTTTTCGCCCCATAGGAATGCATGCCACCCTGCTTGCAAATCATGTCCTTCTATTGTTAAAACTCTAGTATTTTTCAAATCCATCCAATCTTTTAGCCAAGTTAAGCTCGATGCTTGGTAGTATATTTCCCACTCTGGTAACGCCAATCCCCCTTTATCTTTCATATCTTGCAAGAGTTTTAATTTAATCCTGGGTTTTTTCCTTTGCCATATAAATTTAGTGACCAATTTATTTAATTCTTGAAAGAATGTTTTCCCTAATTTTATTGGAATAACTTGGAACAGAAATAATATTTTTGGCAATATATTCATTTTGACTGTAGCGGTCCTCCCAAGGTGTTTTAAAGTGTTGAAAGAAAAATCAGGTCCAGTTCCAATCCGGGAGTAGGACACTGGAAATAAAATGGAGGCTGCTTAGGAAAGAAGGTTTCTGCTTATTGATTAGCACAACCAGCAACAGCATGCAGTTTTGGAACAGCTGACAAAATGGAGTTGAGAGTGGGTGGGTTTTTATACTTTCTGATTGAGATGCTCCAGGGGGTTGTGTAATGTAGTGAGCCTTGTGTCAATGGTGGTGGGATAATCCTATTATGTCTTAAAGGTCATGTCCTGTCCTTAGAATTTGGGTGGGGGAATGTAAATTCTTAATCCCATCAGCTGTGGGGGCTGAAGGTGTTTTGTTTATGAATAGATTGGCCCAGTTTTTCTTAATAGGTGCAAAATATCCATTGAAGGGATTTTATTGTGCTTATGATTTTAGTATGTTTAAGTTTGACATTAGCATTTATTTTATATATAGTAACCATTTTATATTGATACTTATAGTGTTATCATGTAATTATTGTTTTGTTATTTTGTAATCATTATTTTGTAGTTAATTGCTTGATCAGATGCTTTATATATATATATTGGAAAAGTAAGGGCTTCATGCTTTAGGCATAGGTGATTGCTTATATGAAAAGAGCACAGTAATGGGAGGGGGAAAAGGAGTTACGGATGGAGCCTGGGTTGCTGTGTATGAGTCATCATCTAAGAATTGTTTTTTTTGTGCCATCTTATGCCTGGTACCAAGACCTGATCTTTTTGTTCTGGAAAGGTATAAAAGGTGGAAGACATCTTTTCTGCTTGCTTGCCTTAATTCCCCTACCAGCCACGAAGAGGAATCAGGCAGCCCCTCTCTGTTTTGATCAAAATAAAGTTGTAATCTTTGTTGAAACCTCAGCTCAGGAGTTTCTGTGGCTCTTTTAAATTCCTGAGTAATGCTGGGGCAATTGTGAGGCTAAGTGGAAAACCTTTCATTCTGGCGCTTAACGTGGTGGACGCCACAATGGCTCTTCCCCCCATATCTGGAGACCCCTGTTAAGGTCCCAGCGAGCCTTCAATTCTCAGCAGGATGAAACCAATGATGACTGAATTGTGAGTCTTTGAGCGCTCCTGGGTGTTTGACCTGGAAGATTCTATGCTTCATCGTCGCTGGTGAAATCCGTGTCTGAGGGACCTGAATGCCCAAATTCAACGAGGTTTCATGCTTCTCCACTGACGGGAGAAATTGCAACAGGCACCTTGGTGAGTAAAAGAAATAAAAAAAGCGGTTGATCTCTCTGACTAGTCCTCTATAGATAAGCATAAAAAATAAATAAATGAATAAATGTAAGAAAAGAGGAAGCCAAGCAACTGTCTTCTAATACAGGATAGAGTGATTTAAGAAAAATAATTGAATTGGTATGTAATTTTTTTTTGCAGAGGTTTTGGTAATTTTGGAATAAGATAGGGGGCTGATCTCCCCGACTAGTCCCCCAAAGGAAAAATTAATTACAAAATTCCAAATTAATTAAGTGAAAAGGGAGGAAGCCGAGAAACTATCTTGAAGTAAAAAAGAAAAAAAGAAAAAAGAAAAAAAAGAGAAGAAGAAAAATATGGGGAATCGTCAGAGTAATTTAAATAAACAAATTAAATCTAAATGTAATCCTCTGCAATGTGTTTTGAAAAATTGGGATGTTTTGAAACCTCAAGTGGCTGTTAAGTTTAACCCTGTCAGACAACGTCTGGTGGTGCTTTGTGTTGATGTGTGGCCAACTTATTTTATGGGCCCTGGGCAACAACCTTGGCCAAGAGAAGGGTCTGTGGACTTGGATATTATTAATAAGCTTACAGATGTTCTTGCTATACAAGGGCAGATGGATGAAGAATTATATGCAGGCTTTTTCTTTAATTTGAGCACCCAACAGGACATTTTAAAACAATGTGGCCTGTTAGTCCCTCCAGAAGTTTTGAATTTGGTCTGTCCAGTCTGCCCAGAAATAAATAAGTTTCAAAAGAAAGCAATTCAAACTTGTCCTGAACCTGAAGATTACCCACCACCTTATGTGATCCTGACTGCTCCTGCTGCTGCATCTGAAGCTCCACCCCTAAGCTCAGCTGCTTCTTCCCCCACAGCCCCCTCTGTCTCTTCTCCGTCCCCCGTAGCCCCACTTCTCTCCATCTCTGAAGATGAAGATCCCGATGAGGGATTGTCCTCTGCTGCACGGATTCAAAGCCCTTCTCACACGAGACAGGGCAAAGTTTATGCTAAAAAAAATCACTTGGAGGAGAAGACAATATGCCCGCTGTGACAGGTGCCAGCAGCAAATGGAAAAATGGTCCTGGTTCACACCCCATTTACCACCAGTGACCTTTTTAACTGGAAAGCTAACTTGCCACCATTTAGAGAATCCCCCCAGCAGTACGTTGATTTATTTCAAAGGATTTTTGCCACCCACAAGCCAACGGTCCCTGATATAGACACTTCGTTATCTGGATTTTTGGGGGCTGAGGACTTGATTGGTTTGAGGCTCTAGGGATCCAGGTAACTGGGCTGCACCATTTGCAAACGCTGAGCCTTGCAGAAGTCTGCAGGGAATTTGCAGATGTGTTTAGCTCAGAGTTAGGATCCTACAAGGGGCCTCCCATTGCGCTAAGGTTAGACCCAAACCTGTGGACCCAAGTCCATGGGAAACCCCCATAGTAACGCCTCTAAAGGCTAATGGGGACATACGTATATGTGCAGATTACAAGTGCACACTGAATAAGGCGCTGCAACAGCACGCTTATCCAGTACCTGTAGCAAGTCATATTCTGGCCTCCCTCAAGCGGGGGGGGGGCGTATTTTTGCAAAGCTTGACCTGGCACAAGCATACCAACAGCTACCTGTTGATGAGGCAGCTGCAGAGACCCAGACTATTGTAACTCACAGAGGGGCATTTTAGGTCAAGAGACTGCAATTTGGGGTAAATGTAGCCTCTGGCATATTTCAAAGCGTCGTGGAGAGCACACTTCGAGGTATCCCAGGGGTCTGTCCATACTTTGATGATGTCCTCATTGCTGGGGAGTCATCTCAAAATTTAGCAGACAGATTAAGGGCTGTCTTGCTTCGTTTTCGAAAAGCAGGCCTTAAACTAAAGAAAGATAAATGTAAGATAGGAGTCACTTCTACTGTCTCAAGGCATTCACCCTGCTGAAACTAAATTGCAAGCTATCCAACAGGCCCCAAGCCCTAAGTCTAAGAGTGAGCTGCAAGCATTCTTGGGGCTATTAAATTTTTATCATGCCTTCCTCCCACATAAAGCTGCAATAGCAGAGCCACTACACAGGCTCTTAGACAAGCAGGCTCCTTGGCAGTGGAATAAAGTCCATGAAAAAAGTTTCAATGAGGTTAAAGCCTTGCTCACTTCTAATGCTGTTTTAGCGCATTTCAATGAGCAACTGCCGGTTTGCATCGCATGCGATGCATCTCCTTATGGAGTGGGAGCAGTACTTAGCCATCTGAAGGCTGATGGGACACAGGTCCCTGTGGCCTATTATTCTAGGACTCTGTCTTCTGCAGAGCAAAATTACGCTCAAATTGACAGAGAAGCCTTGGCCATACTGGCTGGCATTAAGAAATTTCATGATTTCTTATATGGCCACCACTTCATGGTCTTTACTGACCATAAGCCTCTGCTGGGTTTATTTACCACTACTAAACAGACCCCACACATTATTTCTCCTCGTATGCTGAGATGGTCCATTTTCCTGTCAGCATATAACTATACCTTAGTTCACAAACCTGGGAAAGAAATGGGCCATGCTGATGGCCTGAGTAGACTACCCCTGAACCATGTAGAACCAGATCCTGCTCCAGCTGTTAATATTCTGTCCATCCAGGAGTTGCCGCACACGTGCTGACATGGGCGATGTCAGGATGGCCTGACAAGTGCCCTGACACTGAGTTCCACAGCTTCTGGCTCAAGAAGCATGAGTTGTCCACCTTTAAGGGTTGCCTGTTATGGGGAAGCAGGGTAGTGATCCCAGCCTCATTGAGGTCTAGAATCTTGATCTCTCTGCATGAGGGTCATCCTGGTATAGTCAGGATGAAAGCGCTTGCGCGCAGCCATCTTTGGTGGCCTGGACTCGATAAAGCCATCGAGGCCCAGGTACACGGGTGTCAAGTGTGCCAACAGTCTAGGCCTGAAATGCCTCAGGCCCCAGTACATAGGTGGGAGGAAACTCAAACCCCATGGTCTAGGGTACATATAGATTACGCTGGGCCCTTTCAGGGGCAATTCTTCCTGGTTGTTGTTGACAGCCATTCCAAGTGGCTAGAGGTTGTTCCTGTTTCCTCCACTACTACGGCCAGGACTATTCAAGTGTTGAGAGGAATTTTTGCATCACACGGTCTTCCAGATGTCCTGGTTTCAGATAATGGCCCTCAATTTACCTCTTCTGAGTTCCAGGTTTTTCTCCAGGCCAACATGATCCGCCATGCAACTTCGGCTCCCTTTCATCCATCTTCCAACGGACTGGCAGAGAGGATGGTGCGCACAACCAAAGATGCCCTCAAGAAACTGACTTATGGTAACTGGCATCACAGGTTAGCAGATTTCCTTCTTGCACATTGCACCACACCATGCACTGCCACAGGGAAGAGCCCCACTGAACTCCGCTGGGGTCGCCACCTCATCACTAAACTGGACAGGCTGCACCCTGGCCGGGTGGCTTCACAGGTGTCACAACCGCGGGCACCTAGGAGACTACAGGTGGGCGATCCGGTTTGGGCAAGGAACTATGGGCCTGGTCATCTCTGGATCACAGCTGTGGTCTTCAAGGTCTCAGGGCCCTTGTCATACGAAGTGGCATTGGAAGACGGCCACATTCTGTGCAGACACATAGACCAACTGCATTGGAGACTGGACTCTCACCCTTCCGCTCCTGGCTCTGCTGGGTGGGTGGGGGGAGGAGGACTGCAATATGCATTCTGGGGATCAGTTTCAGTGGTCATCACAGGGTTCAACAAGTGCTCCTGACAGAAATTCATGGGATAGGGGGTCATCCCACTCATCCATTATCACTCCAGACAGGGAGTCACACCGGGGGTATCCACAGTATTCACACATGACAGATAGTGCTCCAGACAGGGAGACTGACCGGGGGTATCCAAACAATACACAATCTACAAGAGAAGAAGAATTCCAACAGGAGCACTTGTCCAATTCCGCAATTGCTCCCAAAAGAAGGTTATCAGCAAGGGGGGTTGCCAGGGAAGTAACTCCTGACTCTGACACCTTGGGCACATGCTCGGGGACCACTGGGAACGGGGGTACTTCCGGGACTCAACAATCTCCATCTGCTGGCCTTGGATTCGAGGGACAGTGTTCCCAAGAAGGGTCCATTGTGGACCCGGGGACTACCACCCCTCCAAGGTATGCTGGTCTGGACTTAGAGGGTCCAGCCAGCCAGCAGATGGGCGGGTCAACCAGGGCAGCAAAGTCCTGGCCTGCCTAGCCTGGCAGGCGAGCAGGTAGGCCAGGCACCCTTACCGGGGTCACCTGGGAATTTGAGACAGCCACGCCATGGTCTGCCTTGCCTGGTAGGTGAGCAGGGGGGCCAGGCAATCCCTTCTGGCCTTAGGAGGTCACAGCAGGCCAAGTGCCCACCCAAACATCTTCAGGGATTTGTGAAGTTGCTGTCAAGTACATAGGATAGCTCAGGAGGACCTGAAGACAGGAAGCATTCAATTAGAATGCTGTACTATTTTTTGATTTCGTTAATGTTCAGTCATTAATACAAATAAACGGGTTTGTCTGAAGGCAGACTAAAATTCCAACTCATTGCATTTGATTAAGGGACTGTGTAACACTCCTGCCTGTTAAGGTACACCTGTGGGTGTAAGGTATATGTTTCATCCAGGGGGGAGGGGTGTTGTGTCCTGAGCCTGCAAAAGCAGGCTCGGGACGATGCATTGGTCCCGGGCATTCTAAGTTGCCCGGGACCAGACTGGTCGGTGCCAGCCTTGTGTGCATGCGCAGAGTAAGAAAAGTTTGTTACATTGTTTGCCACAGTCCGGGTCCATCATCCTTAAAAAGAGACTGCTTTACTTTTGTTTGTTGTTGGTTGTATTAAGCACAGAGAAGAATAAAGAACTTTGATTTCACCATGTGTCTCAGTAATTGGACTCGAACCCAGTACTTAACATACCCCATCCCGGCTGTCACCACAGGCTGAACCGTTCCATCCTACAATGCAGATGTATGCTAATGACGGCTATCCCTCCCTTGTTTCCTCCCCCGAACCTCTCTTGGAGTTGCAGTTAGGGGGAAGGAACGAAGTTTTTCTTGTAGATACTAGGGCAACTTACAGTGTCTTGCAGCATGCCCCTAAAGACTGTTTGAGTTCTCAGACTACTCCTATTGTTGGTGTCAGTGGGCAAACTGAAATGGCTCCCTGCACCACTCCTTTGTGTGTGACTCCAAGCCAAGGGCCCAAAGTTCAACACTCATTTCTGGTTTTACCCCAGTGCCCTATTAATTTGCTGGGCAGAGATTTGCTGGGGAAATTGGGAGCAACAATCACTTGTCAACCCCAGGGTATTTCTTTGGATTTTCCAGCTTTGCAAGCTTATATTTGTTATCTGGATGCTAGTGCACCTCCTGTTTCTTTTCCGGATTCCATTTCCCCTGAGGTTTGGTCTCATGGAATCCCAGGATTTGCTCATTATGCTGTCCCTCACCGAGCCCATCTTCACCCAGGGGTCTAACCTGTTTCCTTATGGCAGTATGCAATAAAAAGGGAGGCCCGAATTGGCATCCAGGGGTTCATCCAAGCCTTTTTAAAGAATGGGATTTTACGAGCCACCCAGTCTCCCTGGTCCACTCCAATCTTCCCAGTTCCCAAGCCTGATAGGTCCTGGAGAATGGTTCACGATTTGAGAGAAGCAAATTCTTGAATCCAAGCCTTGCATCCTGTGGTGGCAAATCCTTATACTTTACTCACCACTCTCAGCCAAAAACAACGATGGTATACTGTAATTGACTTAAAGGATGCTTTCTTTTGTATTCCTTTGGCCCCTGAGTGTCAAGACTACTTTGCATTTGAGTGGAAGGATCCAGAGACGGGAGTAAAGGGTCAATTGACATGGACAAGGCTCCCCCAGGGCTACAAGAACAGTCCTACTGTTTTTGCTTCTGCTTTGGCTTGAGATTTGGAGGCCTTTTCTGCCCCTTGGTGTACGTTGTTACAGTATGTGGATGATTTATTGCTTGCTGCAGCAGATAAGGACCTTTTACTACAAGGGTCAGTTGATTTGTTGAACTTTTTGGCTGAACGAGGATATAAGGTCTCTAAGCAAAAGATCCAGTGGGTCCTTCCCAGGTTCAATATTTGGGATATGTTTTAAAAGAAGGACACCGTTGCCTTCATGCCAGTAGAATTCAAGCCATCTCTGCCCTGCCTTTACCCACCAATGTTAAACAACTTAGAACTTTTTTAGGCATCACAGGCTATGCCAGATTGTGGATCCCAATGTATTCCCTGATTGCTAAACCGCTTTATGCCCTAACACAACAAGATGTGGCATGGGAATGGACTGGTGAACATACCCAGGCATCGCGACAATTGAAGGACGCCTTAATTAAGTCTACTAGTTTGGTGTTGCCAGATCAGTCTCAAGGTTTTCAACTATATTGCAAAGAACAGGGTGGATATGCCTTGGGGGTCCTAATACAACAAGTGGGCCCTGACAAGTTACCTGTGGGCTACCTGTCTAAAACCATGGATGCTGTAGTGAAAGGATGGCCTGGTTGTCTCAGAGCAATTGCGGCTGTGGCTGAGCTGGTTACTGAAAGTCAGAAAATCATATTGGGAGCTCCTTTGAAGGTTTACACCCCCCATGCGGTTCAAGTATTATTGGAGCAAAAATTGCCAGCGTGGGCCACCTCTGCCCTAGTTGGAAGGTATGTGAGCCAGATCATAGAACAGGAAAATGTTCAACTTTGCTGACGTGAC
Source organism: Bothrops alternatus (assembly GCA_034064705.1). Taxonomy (NCBI): domain Eukaryota; kingdom Metazoa; phylum Chordata; class Lepidosauria; order Squamata; family Viperidae; genus Bothrops; species Bothrops alternatus. The sequence continues at coordinate 1,962,708 of JARGCV010000115.1, forward strand.
ACCCTCAACCCTGCTACATTATTGCCCGTTCCAGAAGAAAATGCAGAACCCTATGACTGCTTAGAAGTTTTACAATCACAGGTGCTAGAGTTGATTTAAGAATGGAACCCCTTGGAAACCCAGAAGTGTCATATTGGACTGATGGCTCCTCTTTTGTGGAAGATGGGGTCCAATACTCTGGTTATGCTATAGTCACTGATGAGCGACCTGTTGCTCCTGCTGCCATTCCTGGCTCATTTTCAGCTCAAGCTGCTGAATTAAAAGCTTTGATCGCTGCTTGTGTGTTGGGTCAGGGCAAGAGAGTGAACATTTATACTGACAGCCGATATGCCTTTTTGGCCACGCACATCCATGCTGCTTTATGGAAGGAGAGGGGCTATACAGGCGCTGATGGAAAGTCCTTAAAAATGAAGGCTCTTTTGGAGGAGCTCATGGTTGCAATCCAACTGCCAAAGGACCTTGCTATTATCCACTGCAAAGGACATCAGGTGGATGAGGGCTTTGTAACTAAAGGCAACCAAGCTGCAGACTATTGGGCTCGTCAGGCAGCCTATCAGCCAGTTGTAACCACTGCCAAGACTTGTCCCCTGGTACCAGTAGAGGATTGTGACACTTTCCCTCCCATATATGACCAGAGAGATCAACTGAGAGATGGAGGGAAATGGGTTAATGGATGGTGGACAGTTGAGGATAAAATCCAGCTCCCTACTGCCCTTGTGTGGAAAATTGTACAGCGAACTCATGATGCTTTTCATGGCTCCCCAAGGAAGCTTCATTTTTGGCTAAAACAGAGGTATGGGACATGTTCTTGTCCAGTCATCTGGGGTGAGTTTGAGGCTGTTACGCCTGAGGAAGTGGACAGGGCCATTGGAGCTGTAAGTTCTGCCACCTGTTTGTTGGACCCGTGTCCCTCCTGGCTGGTTTCAGCCAGTAGGGTGGTGACACGTACCTGGATCCAGGAGATTGTCAATGCTTCTTTGAGGGAGGGGTCCTTTCCGGCTCCTTTAAAGGAGGCACTTGTGCGCCCCCTCCTCAAGAAGCCTTCCCTGGATCCAGTAATTTTGACCAACTATCGTCCGGTCTCCAACCTCCCCTTTGTGGGGAAGGTTGTTGAGAAGGTGGTGGCACGTCAGCTCCAGCGGTCTCTGGAGGAAGCCAATTATCTGGGCCCTCTGCAGTCTGGGTTCAGGCCCGGCTACAGCACCGAAACTGCTTTGGTCGCTCTGATGGATGATCTCTGGCGGGCCCGGGATAGAGGCCAGTCCTCTGTCCTGGTGCTTCTTGACCTCTCAGCGACGTTCGATACCATCGACCATGGTATCCTTCTGCGCCGGCTGGAGGGATTGGGAGTGGGGGGCACCGTGTTACGGTGGTTCTCCTCCTATCTCTCTGGTTGGTCGTAGTCGATGTTTGTGGGGGGTCAGAGTAACCTCTAGGTTACTCCCGTGTGGGGTGCCTCAGGGGTCGGTTCTCTCCCCCCTACTTTTTAACATTTACATGAAGCCACTGGGAGAGATCATCCATCGGCATGGAGTGAGATACCATCAGTACGCTGATGATACTCAGCTGTACATTTCCACTCCTGGCCAAATCAGTGAAGCGGTTGAGGTGATGTGCCAGTGTCTGGAGGCTGTGAGGGTCTGGATGGGCGTTAACAGATTTAAGGCTCAACCCTGACAAGACAGAGTGGCTGTGGGTTATGTCTCCCAAGGACGCTTCAATCTGTCCTTCCATTACCCTGGGGGGTAAAGTTATAAACCCCTCGGAGAAGGTTCGCAACTTGGGAGTCCTCCTTGATCCACAGCTGACATTGTATCATCATTTGTCGGCTGTGGCGAGGGGGGCATTTGCCCAGGTTCGCCTGGTGCACCAGTTGCGTCCTTACTTGGATCGGGAGTCTCTCCTCACAGTCACACATGCCCTTGTCACCTCGAGGATCGACTACTGCAACGCTCTCTACATGGGGCTACCCTTGAAGAGTGTTCGGAGACTACAATTAGTGCAAAATGCAGCTGCGCGAGCAGTTGTGGGCCTTCCGCGTTGTGCCCACATTTCACCAACTCTCCGCATGCTGCATTCGTTGCCTATTGGTCTCCGAGCCCAATTCAAGGTGTTGGTTATTACCTATAAAGCCCTTCATGGCATGGGACCAGAATACTTACGGGACCGCCTTCTGCCACATACTTCTCTACGACCGGTGAGAGCGCACAGGGTTGGCCTCCTCCGGGTCCCGTCAGCGAAACAATGTCGTCTGGCGGGCCCTAGGGGGAGGGCTTTCTCTGTTGTGGCGCCCGCCCTCTGGAACCAACTGCCTCCTGAAGTCCGCGTTTCTCCGACTCTCCCGGCCTTCTGGAAAAATCTAAAAACTCATCTTTGCCGGCAGGCCTGGGGATGATTGTGGTTGATTGTTGAATTGAATGTGTGTTTTTATTGATTTTTTAGATATCTTTGTTTGGGTTTTTTTTATTGTAATTCATTGTTATATATATGTTGTTAGCCGCTCTGAGTCCCCGGAGAGGAGCGGCATACAAACCCAAATAAATAAATAAATAAATAAATATTGCAATCACAACCTGTGAGCTCTGGCTCAGCAAGCTTCTTCCCAATGTGAGATTTGTCAACAAAATAACCCTACAGGAGGGAAACCTCTACCTAAGGGGGCCCTTCGTGTTGCTAAATATCCTGGAGAAGCATGGCAAGTAGATTTTACAGAAATGCCACGGAATGGGGCCAAGAGGAATCTTTTAGTTTTTGTGGACATGTTCACCGGATGGCCAGAAGCTATACCTACTACCACCCAAAGGGCTTGTGAAGTATCCCAGACTATTGTTGACCAAATCATCCCACGGTTTGGACTTCCTAAATCCATTGAGTCTGACAATGGCCGCCATTTTGTCTCTCAAGTGGTTCAGGGTGTGTGCAGACTTTTGCACATTGACTGGCACCTTCATTCATTGTACAGGCCCCAAGCATCGGCTCAAGTGGAACGCATGAATAGGACTTTGAAAGGTCAAATGGCAAAGTTGTGCCAGGAGACCTCCTTAACTTGGCCCAAGATTTTGCCCATTGCTCTGACTCATGTAAGAGCACCTCCTAGGGGGAAGCTCCAATTGTCACCTTTTGAAATGGTGTATGGTAGACCTTTTGTTTCTCATTATGTTATGGGGGCGGATGAAGGAGAATGTTTCTTTGTATTTGCAGAAACTGTCGCAGGTGTTGTCTTCTATCTCCCAACAGGTCAAAGCTGCCCTTCCAGTGATCCCTGACTTGCCTCCTATTGTGGAACCTGGAGAGTGGATCCGTGTGAAAGAACTCAACCCCTCGAGCGTTGCTGCCAAGTGGTCAGAACTGGTCCAGGTGCTGCTCAGCACTCCAACAGCTGTGAAGGTTCCTGGCATAAAGGTGTGGATTCACTGTTCCCGTATAAAGAAGGTTCCAGCTCCCAATGTCCAGTGGCAAAGTCAACAGTTGGAGGGTTAGAAACTGCGGTTGTCCAGACTCCCTTCAGATGTGTCTTCCTGCAATTTTCTACCGACCTAAAATTCCGAAGTATTTGCCTGTGCCCTTTGAAGGGTGGCATATTGGTGACACTGATCCTGAAGAAGAAGTAGAAGAAGTAATAACCTATTCTATTAATGGACAAACCTACACTGAAGACAATAAGATGCCCGAGCTGGAAGAAGAAGACTGGGACACTCTCCTTGATTGTGAATTTGGTGATTGGACTTGTCTGGATCCTGGTCACTGGTTCCAGCCAGAATGTGACTAATGATGTCCTTGGTAGGGAACCAAGGCATCTTTACCCCATTCATCAAGGAACACCACACTGTACCCCTTGTGTTAAAACCGGCTATACTATGGAAAAGACCACCCAAACAATGGTTTATCATTCCTTTTATGACTGTAGGGGGAATGTTTCCCAATGTAGGCATGGAAATAGTTCTTATTCCGTGTGCACACAAGCTCACAAAATAACCTGCTTCAATCCACAGGGGGTGAAGGTAACATCTAGTGTCAAAGTTTACCCTTATGTGGGAGGTTCATATAAACACCCCCTCCTCACTCATCCTATTGCCTCAAACTGGTCAACATCGCATAAGGTATCAGTCTATTTTGATGCTTGTGAAGCCATATGGCAAGGCCAGGGTCTGTCCCAGACCCTTGGAGTCCTGTGTGGAGATCTTTCATGGGAAAGAAGTTATCTGGTACAAAGAAAATGCCTATACCAGAAACTGGTTTCCAAGTCTTCTGGATATGATGCTCCCCCTTCGAAATATGTTTATTGGTACACTGCCTTTAATTCTCCAAGTGAGGGTCCGGGCAAGGGTGGAGCCTCTTGGTTTACTATGACTGAAGGAGAAGCCTCTACCTCCTGTCGCCCTGGGTCCTGCACCCCTATATGTTTCCATTTTTCAAACGCATCCCCTCGCACAGAGTCTTATGGTATAGGCATTGATGGGACAGGTAAAGACCCTCATGGACGGATAATTATTCAGACCTCTTTACGTCATAGTAAACCTGAACAATTTCACGTACATACTGAATTTTGGCATGAATTTTCTACTCCAATTGAAATTGGAGTGTTAACAGATTAAGGTTACCAAAAATTTGTTTATTGATTTAGCTGAGCGGGTTGCTTCTTCCCTAGAGGTTAAAAACTGCTTTGTTTGTGGAGGCACTAACATGGGAGAACAATGGCCATGGGAAGCTCGAGAGATTCAGTTGGACAACATTACTTCTCATTTCAATTTGACTTGGAAAGATAAGGACCGTCCAACCAAATGGGCCCTCCA